>JAPTHN010000040.1:499293-1038601 GCA_026936325.1 Platynereis dumerilii
TTCGGATTGCGACGTGCTTGCCATCCAGAGCTCCAATGCAGTTGGGCAAGTCCATTTCGTCTCAAAAGCCTTGGCTATCTCCTTCCATCTTTCAGGCTGTGTGGGTAGTGCCAGCTGTCTTTCGAAGGCATGAACGATGGCAAGGCAGACCTCAGGGATGAAGTTGCAGATGGTGTTGGGTGCCACACGGAAAGCATAAGCTAGGGACTTGTAGCTGTTTCCTGTTGCCATGTACCGCAGGGTGATAGCCAACTTCAGACCAGGTTCCAAAGCCCTCCTCATGTTGGTGTCTTGCTTAGCGATGAGTGGTCCAACAGCTTCCAGGATTTCAGCAAAGATGACAGGGGGCATTCTAGTGTAGTTGTAGTAGCCGGACACGTCACGCACTTGCAGTTCAGGCAGCAGTTGATGGAAGTGACCATGTTGTTCCCTCTGCAGCAACCAGTTGCGAATCCACCACCTTTTCTGTCTCCTGGCCCTCCTCCTCCTGTGTCTCAAATAGACAGCTCCGATAGCAACAGCAGCAGCACCAGCCACAACAATAATTTCTTCTTCATTCATCATGCATATGTTCAGTAGGCAGTCGTTGTGTTCTCATTGAAGGGCAATCAGCAAATGAAGCAAGGAGGTCCTCTGTGTCCCTTTTTATAATGACCAAAAGTGACTCCTGCAGCAGCGAAACACACTTTGCCGCAGCGCTGCAACAACAGACGTTCGTCGATGCTTAAGAGACCTTCGTCGCTGCTTAAGGCAAGGACGACGAAGAAGGTCAGCATCGACGCGCCTGTAATGTCCTCGGCGCTTTATGAATGCATGTGCGACGATGAACCATCAAGTTACGCAGTAACAAGTCCCTAAATGCGGCGTTGCATCCTTACAGTCGTCGGCGAGGCTGTCATTTTCAGCGACGCATCTTACCTCGGGTGTACGCCGAAGGTTTCCTGATGCGTCGCAGGTCGCCAATTTCAGACGTAGCTGCCTCACAACCATCAGCGGCGTAAGAGGAAACAACATTGGGCGAAGTAAAAGCAGCCTCGCCGAATTCCAAAACAAAGTGCGACGCGTCTGTTTGGAACTGCGCTGAGGAAAGAGAGGCGGAACGCGGCGAAGAAAGCTTAAGCAGCGCCGCGGACACCTCAAGACTCACCGCGGCTACTAACTTTAAGCGTCGCACATGACACTAATTGATTACGTAACGTGCCAAAACCAACGTTCTACGCCACAACTTTCCAAGAAATGACTTCTCTTGATGCGTCGCTCTCAAATCGCCGTCGTGAGAACCAGGCATTAGTAATGAAATGAAGAGTTTTAACACCAAAAGTTCAATTGAAGGTTTTGCAGATAAAGTATGAGATTTGTATATAATGACAACCTTGACTGAGTAATTTTCTTTTTTTTGCATAAAAGTGATATTTTGGATACCAATGCTTATCCACTTTCCACTTTCAGGATCCCAAAGATGTACACTGCAAGGTTCGATTCAAGAACAGTCGTTCACTTTTCATCCAACCGAATTGACCTAAAAGTGCATAAATAGTGATATGAGAAGGAAAACTTCAACCAACAATCATACCATCCCAATACTGTGCATTAATAATGACAAAAAATATCCTCTTGGCTACAGAGAGGGTTGGTCTAGTGATAGTGTGCTGGACTACCAATCGCTGAGTCCGGGGTTCGAATCCAGCTCTAACCAGACTCATTGCTTTGTCCCCCTACTGTCCTAGTTAGGCTACCAAGTACACTAATACAGGACGTAAAGCCCCAATCCTCCATCCATCCATGAAACCATCCTCAAGATTGGCTGCTGAAGACTTTCAATACAATCTAATCATACTGACATTTCGACTGGCATTGCTTTTGGAAATATAACCCAAGTCATTAACAATATAACATTTTCTACATGTAATGTGTCTTTATTTCAACCAGTTCATACTTTTGTTAATTTCTGCTTCCCTGTGTTTTGATTACCAATGACAGCTGTGATGTTTTCATTTTGTGTGTTTGATTACCAATGACTGCTGTGATGTTTTCATTTTGTGTGTTTGATTACCAATGACTGCTGTGATGTTTTCATTTTGTGTGTTTGATTACCAATGACTGTGATGTTTTTATTTCAAATGCCAAGCTGTGATAAATGAGTGTCAATATTGGTTTTTCAATAAATTCTAATCTAGTAATATCATATTTACATTATTATGAATGAGTGTGAATGTGTATATGTAAAAATAAACATTGAAATCAGATCTATGGAATCCTTATTATTTTTACTTTTAACTACATAATATTTTATGAGAAACGTGAAAAAAAAAAGATTTATTGATACTAATGCTGACAGACCGGTAAACCTGCATTCGGATCATAATAGATCAAATTTGGTATTTTCCATACCACAAAAAGGTCTTCTAAAATACCCACCGAAGCATAACGGGAGAATCAATTTTGATGTTTTTAGTGATATACTGGTTGTCGTAAGTTAAGGAAATGGTTTAATTTTCAATTAATGATAAATCCCAAAGATTTCAAATTTCAAGGAATAAAAAACCCATTGCGTTTTCTATTGTATGCATGTAAGTATAAATGGATTTCTATGATGGAATTACAGTATCTGCAATTTGAAACATCAATATTCACTATTGACTTCCTTCAAATTAAACCAAAAACCAATACTGATTTTTTCTTGTACAAATGCAACTGGTTTTTGAAAATACCAATTGTTAATGGTTTTTTAATTAATCAAAAGGTGTTCAAAATACGGGACAAGCTTAAATACCAATATTGGTATCTTATTAGAACTTTAGTTTTTAGAGTGTACAGAATCTGCACTCTTTACATGTATGTGAAGATATCTTTAGTGTGTGCTTCGTACTTAAACTTTACTTAGAAATGTAGGAAATATATTGTATCGTCATGGTCAGTCATCTGAACCCCTTGTCACTTTTCAGTAGAGTGACATCATGTCTTCCCTCGAACAATGAAAAATTTTGGTTAAATGATGTTTTTTTCACCGCAGGTATAATTATGAAATTGTTTAAATTGCAATAACTCAAATGTCAAAGAGTATGAACTGTGTACATAGTGTTGAACTTAGATGACTGGGCACCTTTTTAGACAGAAATATATATATTTGGCACCTTGTCTACTAGGTCACCAAAATAGAGAGAAAACAAAAAGAAATAGCCCTTTTAGTGCACATCTGCCATACACAATATTCGATGAATGTGTAGTTTTTTTGTTGTTTTTTTTTTTTTTGCTGCAGATTTAAGGTTTTCATAATGAGATAATATGACGACTGCTAACATTCTTAAAGCTTTTCAGAACTGGTCTGCTGTTATGCAACTTTAGGGACATTGCTGCAATAATTCAGTTGAGGTGGTCTGCACACATGAAGTGTAGGGTTACAAATTGGCAAAATTCAAGACATCAAGTTGGACAAAAGGTATAGATATGTATGTTTTCTGTGCAAACACTAATAGCAAAAAACCAAGAGCTGGCTAGTATCTTACAAAAGAAAGCTGAAAAAAAAAATCACGAAATGCTCATTTGCCTAATAACATTGGCTGTCCCAAACCTTTCCTTCTTTTTTTGCTGCTCAGAGCTACCAGGTTAACAAATTGAAATAGGCTTGGTGTAAGGTTACAGGTTGCAGTCTGTCTGGACATTGCTGTGGAAATAAACTGACAGGGAGCAGTCACTCTGAGCAAGCTGATTCAGCAGTGACAAATAGTCAATGTGGTGCAGGAAGCCTCCCTACTTCACAGTTTTGATACTTGTAAATGCCTATGTATCTATTTCTGAGGGAGAAACTATTAAACAACCAACCCAATGGATTACAATAAGTGCATAAGCTCTTTATCATTACATATGACAAGCTCCGATTAACATTTTGAAGTACAATTTTTCTTGTAAATCAGAATGATAACTCTTGGTAGGTGGGAGCAAAAATAAACAGCCAATGACAGATATGGTGATTTCTGATAAGCACCCTTCCATTTATTCGCAGATGTGGCTTTCCCCATTTCGACTTGAAATGTCGACATATTGCGCAGATAGCAGGAACCGATTTCATTATCATAATGGAAATGTGTCCCACTCATCAAGTCCAGATATATCAGGCTGACAATATGTCTCGGGTCATCAAATGAAGTAAATATGGAATTTCAAAAAGACATTAATTGGACAACTTATCTGAATATTGTGAAATAGGTCAAAATTGATAAACAGTCATCCAATGAAAAATATCTGAGAGATCCTATTTAACTTCAGGTCGTCATAACATGTTATAACAGCTTAGATTGATTCATGAATATGATGACATTTCATTCAGTAAAAAACATTACACCTCTTTCTTCATCAAAAATATACTTGTGTTTTTGAACAACGAGCAACTAGTGCATGGAATTATGAAATATAGATTCATAAGCGTTTTCAATGTGACTCAGTGGTGTTGTGAAATTTGTAATGAACTAGGTTCAAAACCAACATTGCCTAATTTTCTTGTTTGATTCGAGGGGAATGACAAGATCAGACATTCTGCACTGTCATTCTCATCTTCTGTTTCATTTATTCCATCATAACTACAATTGCCAGTTGGTTATGAAACTGGCAGGATCCTGCACCCCCTATGAGCAGTAAGCAATAAATCAGCCCAAGTGAAATGTTGTAGGATTGACACAGAGAATTATTAAGAATGGCTTTTGAGGAGGGTACAAGTGCCCAAAAACATCATGCTAACAAATTAATGACACTTCTGAGATCTTCCAGAAATGTCAATATCTTCAAACTTATATCAATACAAGGAATTCTCAGGGAGATGGTCATCAGTCAAATTATCACTAAACCATCTATTCAATAATCAAATAATAACTTGACATTGAAAGTTAAACATCCAACACTCTCAACACATTTATCAGTGGTCTGCTCAGAGTAAAGTATAGTCACCCAGCTGGGTTATTTTGAATGTCGTCCTATTTATAGGTACAGGAGTACAGGACATCAAGTCCTAAAATAAACATTTTCGTTGTTGGAAAACTTTAGCTATAAGGACTACACTAGACATCTAAGCACGGCCCAGCATTGTGTATGCCCAAAGCATATAATCACTCACAAATATCGCCAAATATACAAAAAAGACTGATGAATTTTTATCTAAGTCTTTTCACCTTGACCAAATAGCCTATTTGACTATGAGCCTATTTCAATTAAGTTCAATTTTCATTGGCTGTCGGACATTAGATTGGAATCTGTTCAATGCGAATGCAGCTTAATATCAACTGGCCAATCATTGCTCTGTGGATATTGGGCTTGACTGTCATTGGCTAGGATATTTATTTGTAGCCAAATGTTAAGATCTTTGCCGAAAATCACTATAGTTAGGAGTGAGTGATGACGAGTGATATAGGCATGCAACAAAATGACCTATATTTTGCCCAAAGGCCTCGCGGCTGTTTTGAAGGATGCGATGACTTTGGGAAAGTCATACCAAAAGGAGTCATAATGCCCAAAGGCCATGTAGTCGCCCAAACACCCTATAATTTGCCAAAAGACCCTATATTTTGCCCAAAAGCTTAATATCCATGCCCAAATGGCCCATTGGGCACAATAGTGGATATTGACAATAACAAGCATGACCTTTGTTAACAGACCCTTATTTTCAGTTCAACAAAATCTCATTAACCGTAAGTCTGATAGTTTACAGGTGATCATCGAGCTGTGAAATTGTGTAAATTAGAATTTGGCCTGATTTGACATGGAATGACCGCTATATGTTAGCCAATTTACCAGAAGAATTTGTGCAGATTTCCTTTGTGTATGTTTCACACATATTCAAGAACCGAAAATGTGTGAAGCACAGACATATCTGTCATAATGTCATAACTGTTATACCAGTGATAATTCCTGGAACATTCTATTCTTTCCAACAGGATTTTGAAGAAATAAATTGCTTTTTCAGGTTGCAGACATGACATTTTATTACAGGAAAAGACCCAAAAGACCAATATAGATAATATGCATTTAATGGGGGTGGTTATAATAATACTAGTTTTGTAAAGGAATTTGCGTTTTGTGGAAGCCCATTTTTTTTCAGCTTTATCAGCAGACCAGTGATGCATCACATTCTGATGACTGAGTAGGTGTTCGGCTGATTGGCGTCAAAAGGACCCATCACTGCAATGTGTTAGTTATTCTGAGTAATTTGTTGCAATTTTGTCTCGATAAATCGGGGAATACAGAACAACATATATGACCAAGAAAAAAGACGTGCATCTGTGCCATGCGCACCAACCTGGGAGTTTGTTTGTTTGTTTGTTTGTGTTTTACGCCTCTGCAGCACCTTAGTGGGCGATGTCGAGGCAGGCGATCACCCTATGATGATGAGATGAGAAGACTGTGAGTCTGGCACATACCCTATTAATTCAAGGATGCCCAGGGTCTTTCAGTTGCCCCAGCATAGAATACTGGATACAACCCGCCTCCATTTAATGTCCCATGGGCTCGGACTAAAGTGAGTTCCCGGGGTGAGATTTGAACCCACGCCCGCGAAGCCAGTTGACAAGCGCACTTACCAATTAGGCCACGGGGGAACTCAACCTGGGAGTAGAAATTCACATAATTTCAGAAGTTATTGAATGCTTGTAAGACATGGTTTTACGTGAAACTGACCGGTTTGATTATGAAGCCTAAACTATCATAGTGCCACAAAAGCTACTTGGCAACATAATCACAGCTCAACACTTATCTGGTTGATTGACATTCTTTGTATTCTGCTGGTTGATTGTACTCATGGCACCATAAAAAAGATGTGGCTCTTCGACCATCCATGTGTTATCAGTGTCTGGTGGTTAAATGTCATCTGATAACTGATTTGCATAAAACATGCCAACAAGTGGCAGCTACCCCCAGTGCATCTAGCAATGATCCTTCAAGTTAAGAGTTCCCTCAAGGAGGCGCCACTACACCCCTGATATTTCCTGTAGCCTGCCACTGTCCCTTGCATTTTTAAAAGGAATCTGAAGAGGGACGGCATACGAGGCTTAAGAAAAGAAAAATCTACTTTGAGTTGGTAGGATATGGTGACTCCTGAAGATGACCACTGGTTGCAAATGTATAAGTTTGTCTGCTGTTGAGATGTCATATCAGGTATCAAGATGAGCATCAGAGCAGCAACGCTTACAACTGATGTAGACATAGCTGCAAAAAATTACCGCTATTAATTTCTTAATATAACCCAGTTGAGGAAAAAACAACCATTTCCTGGAATTTTATTCAACTCTTTCAGGAGGTCAATACTGAATAATAATATTATTTCAATTAAAGCTGTTTCAAGCGCTCTCAAATAAGATTGCAATTGATATACAAATGCCTATTGGTAAAGTGTTAAAAAGCCTTGTGCTTGTCAGTTACCTTTCATGTTCCAGGATATTGCAGAGATGAAAGGATAGACACAAAAACCAAACATTAATGGTGATTGAAACTGTTGATCGTTTGCTTTCAAAAATTACCAGTTGTGCAGTTGAAACCCTAAACCTGTATTAACAAGATCTTGAAACAAACGTAGTAAGGAATTCAATGTAGTATTACACGTATACAAACAGCAGCTTAGGAAACCATGCTCCATTGCTCCCTGTTGCAGAGCAGTTTACATCCGCTTTAGTTGCTTACATATATGTATGTGTCATTAATAAAAGTTAACATACATATATATATATATATATACATAAAAACATAATTTTCTCCTTGGTTGGATATGTGGATACACGCTCCTGAGAAAAAAGTCATTCTTTTGGACCACAAATAATCAGTATTGTGCCAGTAACGCCCCTTCCCTTAATTCTATGTTCAAAACAGCTACAATATTTCTTAAGTAAGCTCTTTGAGGTTCTAATACACGTTTTTGAAGCAAAATTTCTCTTATAAATCAGCATGACAACTCGCTCAGTGGGAAAAGAAAAACAGCCAGTGACAGATATGATGATTTCGGATAAGCACCTTATTATGCTCATTTGCAGATACGGCTTTTCCCATTACAATGTGAAATGCAGACATATTGCGCTGATAGGGGGAACCAATTTCGTTATCATAATGGAGATGTGGCCTACTTGTCAAGCCAAAAATATATCAGCCTGATGAAATAGATACAGTGTATTGAGTTTAAGAATGACAGAAATTGGACAATTTATATATTGTGATATACTTTGAAATTGACAACCAATTATAAAAAAGATAAACTGAATTTGCAGGAGACGTGATATACTCCAGGCTGGCATAAAATGTCATAACAGCTCATTTTTGTTCACAATTGAGATGTGATTTCATACAGCATTAAACTTTGCCCTTTCTCTTCATTCAAAATTTTATTACTGAAATGTCAATAAGTATGAGTTTCTGCAATAGGACAGTAAAACATAGTAAATGCACTGGATATGATTGGTTGAGACACTGAATTACATGGCATAAAACTAATTTCAATACCATGAAAACGTATATGTAGCTCAGGAGAAGTGTTTGTTGGTGGCTAATCTTCTCTACAAACCAAACTCTGCTGCTCACTGAAGCAGAATTATTACCTTTTTTCACAACCACATTAAATAAAGTTTTATCGTCTCATATGTTATCTCATCCCCATTCAGATATATATTCAATGGCACTTTGGAAAGCTAATCAGATCACAACTTTTGAATAAAACAAATTACTTTGATTGGCCATTTCAGGTACACGTAATTCATATAATTGTACTTTGGCTGATATAACACATAATGTGTACCTACCAAGTCCATTAAGAACTAAAGTACATTGTATCACTTAAGTGGTTTTATCATACATTCATTGCAAAACGACATAATCGTAAACATGGAAAATCTGTAAAAAGCTGTAAAAGCTTTCATATTATTTGTAATGGCCCTGTGCTGGAAATGGATATGTGAACTGCAAAAGGCTCTTCCATTTTCAATGGTATTCTGAGTATGAATAGATGGCAGCACAACATGAAACTTAATCATGCACTCCTGATATCAGTCAAATGGAAGTATACAAGCAGACAGACAGATACCAGTTTGATAGTAAACAGACAAATTTGTTTGTGTGATACCAAAAAAAATGTTTTTGTTATTTTGTAGCCCTGCTGGAGCAGCACTCTAGTGTTTAGGGAAGACGTCTATCACAGCTGCTCCAACCTCTCAAAACTAGATGTCCTTTATATTATGAACGCCAAGAAATCAAGTAGTCTTTTGCTTCCCTATCAAAACCTGATTGTGTTCCTGGGGGGGTTCTCATTGCACAAAATTACGGGGGTGCTCAGCTGAGCGTCTCGCACCCAGACCCAGTAACAGAGTGCCTCGAACCCAAAAAGAGGACCCTTAACTAGGGGAAATTCACCCTCAAAGAGACATACATTTTCAATAAGTTCATTTAAAAGTAGTAATTTCAATAATTTCTACAAATTGATATCTCTTTTATTGCCATATACGGCCTTCCAAAAGGGATTTTATTGCCAAATTTTGGATTCTAGAAATGTTGGACCAGGTCTAGGGAATTTCATACCTCATTTTATTACCCTTAGCTAGGGAAAATGACCCTTGAAGAGCCCTTTTCAGCCGAGCATAGGTGTAGAAAAACATACAGTATGTTCCAAATTATTGCGCAAGTTGGTTTTTTATGATATCTCAAAAACAACTATACACATTTTAAAATCCTTCCCACGTAACAATTTGTGTTCCATGAAGGCAATATCCTGTAAGTTTTGTCCAATTCTAGTGGTGCAGTGAGGAGTTACGCCACAGAGCACCATATACCCTGTTTTTCGATGTCCCAAGTTATTATGCAAATGTAAGAAAAAGTGATCTAAATGTACCAAAATGATCTATTAATCCTCTAAACACTTACCTCTTAACGTTTAATGAAAATAGATCCTTCATTTCAAAACTTGTTGCTTTGATAATAAAGAAATCCATAATATTCCCCTGCATTGAAATAACATTGAAATTACTAACTTCTTGCATTAAAAAGCTTCTCCAAGACAAACAAATTTTTTTCACATTATGAAACTCTCTCTGTGGGTTCCTTAGGTTTAGAACTCTTCCCGAAATTAAAGAGAAGCCATTTCAACCAATAAACCTGAACAATATCTTTAAATGAAAATGATGGAGATTGGGCTTGCATTGACGGCAATGCCAATTCAATGGAAAAAAGAAGCACTCATTACCCTCGGCAATGTATACATTGCCGACGGGTATTGTAGTTACTTTGGGAAAATTTGTCCGTCCGGTGGGCGGGCGGGCGGACGGACGGCGGGCGGGGCGTCCGGATAACGGGCGTCCCACTTGTGTATTGGGAGTAATGCCAAAACTATGGAATGTATACTTTTTATTTTTGGGACATTATTATATCTTTTATCCTAGTTGTGCCTTTTAGGGGTTTAATCCACATGAGATTATACTTTTCTCACAATTATTGAAAAATGTGAAAAAAAGAATTTTTGTTATTGGGTGTCAAGCCAAAACTATGGCATGCATATTCATCATTTTTGGGTAAATATGGTATCTTTTATCCCAGTTGACCCTTTCATAGGTCTAATCCCCATGACATTAATACTTTTCTCACAATCATTGAAAAATTGTTTTTTTTTGTTTCTGTGACAGAGCTAGAAAACTGCAGTACTTTTGACACTGAAATTGGCATATTGTATGTATTAAATACCAAAGATGTGTTTTTTGTGGGTCTAAATGCTCTGAGTGAGAAAGTTGAACGGACGACAATTTACCAAAAATATGAAAAAATACTATTATTTTAAACTTGTATAATTCAGTCAATTTTGAAGTTAAATCTATGAAATTTTCCACTTAGGTGTCTACTTATGCCTCTTTAAACATCTCCAATCAGTTGGAATGTTGGTCCTATGAATTTTTATAAAAACCCAAAAATTCGAAAAAATGCCAATTTTCCAACATTTCTGCATGAAAAGCCAAATGGTAATGGGTAAGTTAGTTAACTTTAGGTCTTATTGTAGTTAGACACACTATTGACTAATATTCACAGCCATTGCATGAGTTGTTGCAATTTTTTCCATTGAAATGTATGATTGAAAAAAGGCAAAAAATCATTGAAATATCTATTTACTCCCCATTTTCTTCTGATGTCATACCAGTCGTTGACATTTTTTTGTCAAAATAAACCTGACATGTTTCACATCATCATCATGCTGATTTTGAACAATATGAAAACTTTTATTCGCAGCATAGGTCAATATTAACAAAATTAGATAAATATTAAGGATTTTCAGATAATATATATCAGTAAATATTGGCCCTGGTCAATAATTTGCCACAATATGTCTAAATTTTTCTTTTTCTACATCTCCTATGAAATATTATCATATATTAAATTTTATATATATTAATTGTGGACTTTCATAAGCATTAATCTAAGTATATTAAAAAATATGCATTATGTGTATGTATATATTTTGGACTTTCAATGCATTAATTAAGTATATTCAAAAACATGCATTTGTGTGTTAATATTTTATAATGTTGACACTAAATCTTTTTAAAAACTCCCACTTATTATTATCTAAACTTATTGATGTAAATTTTTAGAAGATGAATAAATGTCAGCCCCTTTTATTTAGCTGTTTGCATGAAAATTTAATGTGATTGAATCAGACAGATTGGCTTTTGTTGAATGGAGCACTGGAGAAGTCTTGATTATGTAATGTTATGTCACAGGGTAATTGTCTTCCTGCTAATCCTTTGACAAGAAATCTTAAACTCTCAATTGTAACTTAATGGTTTAAATCTAACATCAGTTATGTACATTTTAACATATGAAGTACTGTCAGCTTACTTTAATTTTGGTCTTTAATAGAAAACATATAAGACAGACTGGCAATAAGACCGCTATGTATATATAGAGGGTTACCAAAGAAAATGCATGCAAACCCAATTTCTGCAAATTTCAGTGTGTAATTTTACATTTCAAGACAATATTGGATAAATCTGTCTTTTAATTCATTTTAAAACTCACTCCAATTGTATTTTTAGCATTTTAAAGAAATATTGTTTAGGGGGTAAAAGTGTCATCATTGGAAGGGGTCCAGTTTTTTTTGTGAATCAGCCTGGAGACACTATGTCTGTGCTTCATTGTACCCCTCCCCTCCAGCCATTCATGTTATGTAACATTGTGTCACTAATCCTGTCCAGTGACAAAAGCTAGGAACAAAGGAGCACAAAAGCAGTGCACAGCACCCTCAACTTTTTAACAAATTTTCCTTTTTCTTAGAAATATGTCCAAGCTGCATTGACACCAACTTTGTAGTCTTTTATTGAACAAATAAAGAAATTTCCAATTTTAATAAAAGATTTAGGCCAACTAGAAGCTGAGATATGACTTTTTGTAGCCCATACAGGCTGTACACAGAGTTGGGACTTGTTTCCCTTGTTTTTGTTTTTCTTTACAGCTATTGTTTTTCTCCAAAGTTTGACCAGCATTTAACCTTTGTATTAACTAGCAACTTGCTTAGTCTTAAAAGATATATATATATATACTGGCATAAACCTTGTTTTAGTTTTACTATTTACAATGGTTTTGGTTGGAGACATCTTATCTATAATTTATGTTTTTAGACCCATATTCCATATTTGTAATTTATGATAAGAATAGCTAAGACTAGATAGACTAGATAGATGGATGGATAGATAGATAGATAGATAGATGGATAGATAGATGGATAGATGGATAGATAGATAGATAGATAGATAGATAGATAGAAAGATAGAAAGATAGAGATTGATAGAAAGTTAGATAGATAGATAGATAGATAGATAAATAGATATATAGATAGATAGATAGATAGATAGATAGATAGATAGATGTAGATAGATATATATATATATAGATAGATAGATTGATAGATGCATACATAGATGGATAGATTATTAGAGTAATTTTAATCCTGTACAATTTCTAAAGCTTTACAATTGATTCAAGATTCCTATACATGGATGTATCACAAAATCCAATCATCAACTGGAATTATTCTTTTTTCTCAAATTATTCTTTTTACAAAAAGCACAAAATCAGCCATAGGCCTACTTGCCCGAATCACATGATCCAGATTTCATTTTGACTAGTAGATATATCATTTCAAGTTTCATCTCTTGGTAACCATTGATTTTCAGTGATGTTTCATTGGACCCCCCCCCTCATCACAGTGGCACACTTCTGAGGTTGTGAAGTATGCCACCCTCCATTCTTTTGCCAGGTTACATAATGGCATTGCATAAGGTGATTAAAAGATTGGGGTAGAGCAGACAATAGCCAATTGATTTGGGTGTTAAGCAGCTGAGGGGGGGACTAAGGAAGCCCCTTTAACCCCTTTAAGGGGAATGTCTGCAAGGATAATGTAATTTAACTGAAATTGTTACAACATCCAACAATTTACATGGCTATATTCTAAAATGGATCCAGGATCAAGATGATGTAGAACTGAAGTCAATGACACTGTTTGATTAGATATAAGACTTACAGACAGAATTTTATTGAACTGATAGATATCTAATTTTTGTTCAAACAATAGCTACCCTTATTGCAATTCAGTTTTATGCAGTTTAAATAAAATAGTAATTTTATCTTTCTGCAGGAATTATGACACATCTTAATAGAAAAACTGATAATTGGATTAATCAACTACCAAAAATCTATCTATCTATCTATCTATCTATCTATCTATCTATCTATCTATCTATCTATCTATCTATCTATCTATCTATCTATCTGTCTATCTATCTATATCTATCTATCTATCTAAACAGTCCCCTACATGTCCTGATCGTTTTCTGACTGTCTTTATCTCAATTGTTGTCCATTTCTAGCTGTCTTTTTAATGGTCATTACCTGTCTATTGTGCACTGCATTGCTTTATTTTCTGTCTGTCACCACTGTATATTACATTCAGACAAAAAAATAAGTTTGATAAAAAACCAACTTTCTAAAATGGTAGTGGAAGAGGGGACGAATTACTGTGGGTAATCCATGCCGGATAATATTGTTCTTAATATTGTCACCGAAACCAGTCATCTTCTTGACTTCATTTATTTTTGAATTTTATTTCTCAAATTGTTCGTTCAAAAAAAGGCACAGATTTTGCCAAAGGCCACCAATAGGCATAGTGGAATACTTGCCTGAATTTCATTATCCAGATTATACCAAATTATACCACTCTTCTACAGTAAAATGTAATGTCTTGCTAATTGCTAACCATTGATTTTCAGTTCATTTGATCTTGTGCCACACTTTTTGACTCCTTGCCCAAATTTTAACTGTTTCCCCTCTTTTTCTGGGGGACCCATCATGCAAGCTGATTGCATGTGGATTTTGAATTCCCGCCAATATAAAATGGCAGACAGGAAACATCTAATATATTAATATGTAACCTGGGATACATGACGTCACATCATGGACATCATGGATTTCCCTTAATTTCTATCTTTTAACTTCATTTTCCTGCATTTTAACATAGCACTGCAGATGTATTACCATTTTAACTATCCATACATACCCTACATTAGCCAATCACCCCTGTATCTTTTACGATACCTTCACGATGCGTTTTCAAGCGACACCACTGCCGCCATTTTATTTGTTGTGATCCAGCACATGGATCCAGTCAGATTCGCGCCCTCCAAGCGTCTATGTCAGATGCAATTCAATGATTAAATTCCCATGTCTGCACAGCACAGCTCTTTTCCAAACCATGATTGCCATACAGCCGTCAGGTAAATAATACAATTGAGTATTTACCTTCACTACTCTGATTGGTATTGAAGTGTCAAGTCTTTGTGTTATGAAGTGCAATTGAGCTTGGAGGGGGCCATGGCCCAATGCCCCCCCCCCCCAAATATGCCATTGAGGGCTATGCCTTTCTATTCACCAATAGAATGAAGATCAGACAATTCCAACAAACACAGCAACATGACTTTCTCCTGCATCAAGACATTTTGTCTGACAAAACTTAATTCTCTAGGCTGCCACACACCTCTCACATTGCCATTGGAGTTACTTATCCTCTGTCACGGGTAAATGCTAGTTTATATTATTTTGCTCACAGCTCTTGGCCATTCAATGAAAGTTTTTCAACGGGAATTTCATGTTCATGAGGATATTGGAGTACCCAGTGGGGTCCTGCCTCAATGTATCCCACAGTCTGGAGAATAGCTGCTGAGTAGCCGAGGGTATGCTGCCGCGCAGCCTATGTTTTTTGACTTATTGTTATGTTTTGTAGAGAAAGGGGAATTGGTTCATCTTTACACAGGATAACATCATAGTCTCAAAGGTATATGTGACCTGCTCCACCAAAATGGGTTCAAAGTCGGCCTGCTATCATATTCAGTTGTGAAGATGACTTTGTTTTACTGGAATTTGGCTTTAAAATGATGTTTCATTTGTCTTTATATCTCCATCCAATCCAAAGATATGGCACATCAAACATTGATGATACGAAACATAGAACTTCGAGAAAATGGCATTTGAATTTCCCGCAATTGCAATGAAAGAACTAAAAAAATCAAGAAGGATGCCCAATTTAGATAATTTAAAATCAGTTTTTGGTTTAGATGGTCTTGAATAATCAAAGCAAATTACTTTAGCTGAAACGTGGTACCAACAGTTAAAATTCATCAAAATGTGAACTTTTGACATATTTTGCTCATTTCTGGACATTACAGATTGCCTACTTTGAACTCATTTTGGTGGAGCAGGTCACATATTGTTATGTGAATTGGTTGTTATTTGACATTTTTTTAAAACGACAGAGGCTTTATATTCAAGAAAAATGGTCATTTCAATGCTATTCTAATGAAGAGGTTTTATATTGATTTCTTAGTCATGAAAACAATCATTTTTGAATTGAAGGTTCTATTTTGCATTAAACATTAAGAGGTAGGTGTTTAGAGGATTAAGAGATCATTTTGGTACTTTTAGACCATTTTTTTTACATTTGCATAATAATTTGGGACATCGAAAAACAGGGTACTATAGGGTGCTCTGTGGCATAACTCCTCACTGCACCACCAGAATTGGACAAAACATACAGGATAATGAGGATATTGCCTTCATGGAACTGAAATTGTTATGTGGGAAGGATTTTAAAATGTGTTTAGTTGTTTTTGAGATGTCATAAAAAAACCAACTTGCGTAATAATTTGGAACCCACTGTACAGTAATAAGCCCCCCAGGATTGTGTTGCACATGCACTTTTGCATGCAATTATTCAAATTTGGCAGCATATACATGCCCATGAACCTTTCTTTGTCAAGAATTATTCTCAAATCTGGAAGACGACTAATGTCTGTTTAAAAACACAGAACTAGCTGTTACGGCAATACATTTGTGACCAAACAGTAGCATCAGATTTTTAAATGACATGTCTGTATCTTGATGACTTCTTATTGTTTATGCAAATACTTATACTTTTGCACTGTCTTACAAAACTGAACACCATGTTAAGTTTCCCATTGTAATTAAATAGAGTATATCCTTTTGATCTATATCCAACAGTATCCTCCTGTTTCGTACACCACTGTAGACTCCACTAGATATTTGAACTGTTAGGGGTGAGCAGCAAAGTACAACAAACACAGAGAGTTAAAGATTGCAACTTTAATAGACAAGATATTTTCAAAGGTCACAAGATTCATAAGTTTCAAATATCTAAATTTAGCTATTTGTGACCCAAAGTAATTAAAAAAATTATCGGTACTTGTTGTAGCCACCGACAGATGTGGACAGGATTATCAAATTTTTTAAAATCTTTTCTGCAACAATAATTTATCTTATTGAGGTGCGTTACAAAAGTAACTCACTCTGGGTTTACAACATTGACTCCTGCATATCAAAACATCGTCCCTCAGCTGTATATCTTACTGACTTTTTTAAAAATCACATACATGGCCATCTATGAGGTGGCTCAAATATGCCTGCTTTCTAGTTGACCGTAGTCTGATGATTGATTTTAGTAGAACATGCCAACAAGTGGCAGCTACCCCAGGGCATAGCGAAGGATACCTCAAATAAAGAGGTCCCTCAGGGAGATGCAATTACACCCCTGATATTTCCTGTAGCCTGCCACTGCCCCTTGCACTTAAGGAATCTGAAGAGGGACGGCATATGAGGTTTAAGATGCATTCCAATTTATTCCACGGGAAGAGAAGTCAAGATCTCCTTCAGCGTTGGTTGGACACAGTCACTCCTGAAGATGACCACTAGGGTTGGGACGATATTGGTGTTTTGATCATGATATCCATTGACAGTTATATCGCGATGACAGGATATATCGATCTCAGGGTAAATAAGCTATTTACTACCATAAGTTGTCCAAAATTGGCGAAAAATCAGAAATTCTTAATTTTGAGCTACAGTCGTCCGCCACTTTTTATAAGCAGAGGCTTCCAGCGAGAATCTCATCCAGCCCAAGAACAAAGTGTCATGGCGCCCGGGGTTCCAAACGATGTGAATTCGAGTTGATTTCTTGCAATTTCTTCTTATTTTTGCCTGTAAATGACGGTATGAAGCAACACCATGCAAGGTCAAAGGTTAGGGTCTAGCCGGGCATTGCTGTGGAAATAAACTGTGTGCAGTCACTCTGAGCTAACTAATTACGCTGTGACAAATAGTAAAATGTGAGCCTGCAGCCCTCTCTATTTTCCAGTTAATAACATACTTTTAAATACCTACAAATGTATGCACCTATACTATATCTGTGGGAGTAAAACTATTAAACAACTATCCAATGGATCACAAGAAGTGCATAATATAATCTCATTGGGATGACATGTGAGGAGCCATGACTTCTCTTATAAATGAGCATTATAACAATCATTTAGGCGGAAACGAAAAACAGCCAATGATAGATATGGTGATTTCTGATATTCACCTTATTCCATGCATTTACTGATATGGCTCTTCACATAACGACTTGAAATGTAGACATATTGCACAGATAGCAGGAACCAATTTCATTATCATAATAGAAATATGGCCCACTTGTCAAGCCAAGATATATCTGGCTGACAATATTTCTTGGGTTATCATATATGAAGTAAATGTGGATTTCACAATGACACTAATTGGACAACTTATCTGAATATTGTGACATAATTCCTTTTGATAACCAATAATCCCAAGAAATGTTTATCTGTAGGTGATGTGATTTAACTGCAGATTGTCATAAAATATATGGTTATCTGAATCAAATATATAGTCACCTAAAACTGCATGCCAACTACAGCTGCCACTCAAAGTGTGTGAATGTCTGCATTTCCACTGCTGTGTTCAAATCCCTTCACGCAGAGTGTGATTCTAAAGAAGAGGAAAGAGCCTTCCAAGTACAAGATGTTTTTCTTCATTCACAGTAGTCTGAAGTTGACGTCAATAGAACTCTTTGGGACTGACTTTAGAAATTCTCTACTGACTCCACCGATCCAATCTTTACAAATAAATTTTGCACCAGAAGTGTTCAAGATCAATCGGCATAGTGCAAATCCGAAGTAATTCTAGAAGGGACCTTTAATGGAAAGTGAAAATGGCTCAGTGAGTTTTAGCGTTTGATCAAAGCAGATCCACACTTAAGCTATTGAATTGAAAAGCTCTGGTTTGTGTTAGGCGCTGATGTTAAATTTCCCTTTTTACCACGAACTTATCATTTGTGAGGCGCTATCAAAGCTCAATATTAAACACTCCTTCCTCCACTTAATCATTGGCTTTCAAGGAAGGTGTTCCAGCAAATCTGGAAAAGCACATGCAGCCAAATGCTTTATAAAGTTCTGTGGTTGAACAATCAAATGGCTGACTTGCAGCCATTTTGCAAGGTACAGAATGTGTATGAATAGATATCTCTTGGTTTCATGATCATGACCTGGCAGTCCTGGCACGATTCGGGTGCTGCAAGGTATCTTCCAGGAAACAGTATAATCATGAGCAGCGTCAGTATCTCGGTGAAGAAAATCCGACAACTAAGAATTCCTAGAAATTGAGGCCAGCCAGTGAATAGCCTGTAGAAAATTTAGCATGTTAAATTTTTGTGAGCCAGGTGGCATCAGTGAGCCTCACTCCGAGAGTCAATTTGTACCTTGCCTTTTCTTTTGCTGAGGCAATTTATACAATGTAAATGCCGTTTACACTCCGCAAGTCAACTCTTACTCAAAAATCTCCCTCACAGAGTCATTTGAACCCTTCAGCTTCTGGCCTGTATCCACGCATGACATGCTTGTCATCACAAGACCCAGTGACACTCAGTAGGGATGACTGAATATCCTTTTTAAAATCTGTCATTGTTATATGCAAAAAGAGTGGACTGTTGGACAGTGAATATGGCACTTCATGACTCATCATGCTGATGATGTGTTACTATGAAAGCCAATACTTTCAATTTTCATTTGATTTGCGAAGACTAGGGTGCATCGTCTGCCCCTATATCTTCAAAAATCATGCTCTTGTTCCCCTATATCATAAAAGAAGCCCTGCAACATTTTAAGAAAAAATTCTAATGCCAAAGGGTGGCACAACAGCCTTGAAATTTCAGTATTGGGTCATATTTTAGCGATTTGCGGTTATAAATAATATTGTCAATTTTAATTTAACTGATTTCTGGATGGCACGGTTAGATTCCTTAGAAAAAGAGCTTTAATTTGAATACCAACATCAATGGTTTCCATTAAGGAGAAGTCGCAATTGTGTGGAGATATTTTCTTTTTTATCAGGAAAAATGTGATAAATCAAAAAAAGGATGTAAAATATGACTTTGGGAACTCAAAGACGTCCACAAAGTGACAATGTGGTCCACTGCATCATCTGATGAAACCATGATTGAATTATGATGTTGTCAGAAGAAAAAGATAGGCAGAATGGTGTATCAATGAACTGTTGTATTTTTCATATTTACATGTAATTTATGCAAGTATGCACATTTGAATTTGATGAATAACTATTTGGAAAAAATATTAAATTTCCTACTTCCTTCAACAAAATGTTCCTCATGTTTTATTGTAATGATCATGTGAAAGTTAGGCAGAAGTTGACCTTTTAAGTTGATTATTTCCAACATTTTGTCATAATAGTAAAAAAATTTCGTCTTTCCAAAAAACTTAAGTATGAGAAATCTTCAGAAATATAGCTTTCTACCATTCAAATTAAAGACAAATTTCTTCTAAGAACAATGGTATATGGTATATGAAGCATCATTTTTTAACAATTTTGGACTCAACTATAATGCAAAAGTGCCACCCTAAGGCCACATCCGATCTTACTGAAATTTTGCAGAATGTGTTCCTACTGGCAAAGGAACAATATGACAAAAGTGCAAATGAATATTTCAATTTTTTCAATTTTAGGGGGCAGACTATGCACCCTAGTGAAGACTATAATCCTGCGAAAGGATTATGCATCTGATTTTTACTATGAAATCAGTTATGACAGATCAAATTGCCGTCTCCCGATCATGACTAACCCAACAGCTTCCATGTTTCCAATGTCGAATGTGGAGAAGATGACACTTCATCCATTCATGGGTCATAAAGTGCCATTTTAACTGTGCAACAGTCCTCTCTTTTTGCATATCAATTTGATGGACAGTAAGGTCAAATTCGAGCCCGAAAAAGAAGAGTCACCCTGAGCCATCTAAAGTCATACATTATAGATTGATCTCTTTGTAAAGTATTAAAAAATACATGATTTTTCCGCATACAGTCCAACCACATGTTGATGACAGATCAAGTTATAGTGTGTGCAAAATGTGGTGTGATGAATAATGTAATGGGAAACTGTCACTCCTACCTCAGAGCGGTTGTGGCAGCTCCAGGATATTTTGGTTGGGGGTTTGGTGGAGGGAAGGCTTCAAAATATTTCCTGGAGCTGCCAAAAACTAAGCCAAAACATTTTGTTGATGCACACATTTACTCTCATGAGGTTTGAGCGAATCAAGGACAGCATAAATCTTCAAACGATTTTATTTTGCAGGAGAACGAGCGACAAACTTTTTTATCGCAACATTAACATTACGGTAGCCTATCTACAGGTGGAAACAATTTGTTTTTTCATGTACTGTACAAACATTCTTATTAATCGTCAAGTGGGGAGCAAACTTTTTTTAAACCAAATATCCATAGCCCCCTCCACAAAATCTAAGATGAGTGCGACCGGGCTTTAAAAAATTTAAAGCTTAACCTGGTTCAGAAACATAACGGGGTTACCCGATTGGTTTATGGTTTATTGCCTTCTTGAGTGACAAAATAAGGAGATTTCCAATTGGAAACTAAATATGATTACGAAACAAATATTCACCAGCCACTCCTCAGAAAAGGATGCAGTGTGTGCTTCCTCTGCATGGTGAATAATTTCAATTCCATTTAAAAGCTCCAGATTTGGAAAAAGAGCCTGTTGGCTTAAGAAGGAGAAATGTGATTATTCCAGCTAATTAGGCTACAAATAAGCGCTCAGAGTTGGTATGAAGGCCTATAAAGTTCCTAACTATCGAAAAAATATAAGAAGAAATGTTGTGATAATTAACTTGTAGACCAGTACTTCAACAAGACCTGCATGGCAGCAGTCCAGTGCAATATTATAGCTTTCAGTAAGAACTTCGGGCCCAACATCACATGCCATGTTGGCAAAGCTTTACTTTTCAGAAACAAACAATAGGTCGAATTAAGAGCAGATATTCCAGGTAATATCTCTCATTATTTCCAGTAGTACACTTCACCATGCAGTCGGCATTTACTGGTACATTCTTATGGAATGAACGTACATGGGGCTTAATATATCATGATATAATTTGGAGATTTATCCTACATAAGAACTTAATTTCTTGGGGGGCTAAAGGGGGGGGCTTCAAACATTTTCAGCCCCCCTGAACCCCCTTGGAGCCACCAGTTAGGCTTTTTTTAACAAGATAAGTGGAGGGTTGGCCCAGTTCTAGCATGCTGGGCTGCCAAATGCTGGGTCCTAGGTTCTAAAATGCATGCCCTGCTAATCACCTAACATAGGCAATTAGATGGATGGATGATTAGGGCTTTATTTCCTGTTTTTATTCACTTGGTAGGCCAATTAGAGCAAAAGGAGGACACGGCAACGCGGTGAAGGATGATTAAAACTGCAGTCCAATGTAGGCCCAGGTGACTCAACAGAAGTTGCATTTGGACCCACTGTTGGGGAGCTCAGAACGCAACCACTGAGCTAACCTTCCCCCAATATGAGCAGTTAGATAATCCTGAACGGGACAACATAGTTGGAATATCTTATCTAAACTTCCATGGCAGTTTTATCCTTGCAAGAAGGAAAGGTGAATTGGCTACTTTTGCACAAGTACAGTTATTCACACTCATTGTTATGCAAGCAGCTAAACAAGGTCCAGTCTACTTTAGAATAACAGAGTAGAAACTTCACTTCAGAATTATTCAATCACCCTGATGGAATATAAAGAAGGGAAAGACCAACCTCATTGAGTGTTTTTCTATGTTGAGAAGTTTGAGACCTACCAGGATTGCACAATTGTTATTACAATTGTTCCTTTAACTTGAATGTATATCATAGTAAAGCAAAATCTGAGGAAATGTATGAAAACTTTTGACGGGGAGCTCAGGAATGCTGCGACTCCACACAGAAAGCTGCGAATACAAGTTGACTACAATCCTCCAATTTTGGTGAGTTCCATGGACTTGGACATAATAATAAATAATACACTGAATTGCCTGAGAGCGAGATTCCAATCCCTGTCCAAAGACAAGTGCATTAACTTGATGCCCCTGCCAATGATGCCAATTAACTACCATATTCGAAGACATGGACAACACTTGAAAAGGGATTTTGAATACTGGGGACTTGGTTCCCTGCAGCCTGAGGATAATCAATCAACAAGTTTTCTTTTCTATGGAAAGGAGCAACGCCGCAATTTATTGGGCTGCTTGTCGTTTTACAACCTAACATAGCCCAGTATTGACTGACAGGGAAGGGGAGGAGAGTTGCACATTTTCTGTAGAAGGTAAAGTAGAAGTTATGGAGGTTAAATTGCCTCTATGTCAACATCTGCATAGATGATGCTCAGGCTTGTCAGTCATGTACAGTTCATAATAAGTTCCTATAACACTACAAAAGTAAAGTTCCCCCATTTTGGAATATGAGATGGTCTACAGTCCCAAATCATAATTTTCAGATATACGCCTTTAGCTGCCTTTCGTTCTAATGAAGTATAACTGAGTGATTCAGTGTTAACCTTTGTATAAGGTTTCAATCCCCAAATTGACATAATTTACAATTTTCTCCCTTTTTATATTTTGCAGGCCTTAATTTCTATAAGTAAGTTAGATGCAGTGTCCCAATTCAATGAACCTTACTCAGCAATGTCGGAAAAGCACCCAAATTTAAGCAGCTAAAATCTAATTTGTGACATGGATGTGTACATGTAATATCACATTGTCGTCAGCTGACACCTGTTTTGAGAGTCTAGAAAGTTTCATAATTAAAATATGTGTAATGGCTGGATAAGGCAACTTTTAGTGCAACATGTTCAAAAACAAAGTCACAATCCATGCAAATTGCATTGCCCAGAATCATGTCAAAACTCATTGTCTTGGAGTGGAAGTCACATGTGAAGAGTGTCATCTACAAAGAAACTAATCGAAACAACAAACAGACAACAACAAAAAAAAACTCAAGCATTTACTTAGTTATGTAAATTAAGATCTGAAACTGTTAATTATGTCTGTCACACAGGAGGAGAGTTAATCTTTTTGTTACACTCAACAAAAAATCTATGCTGTGGTCAGGGAAAGCTTAACAAGCTTATACTGAGAGGAGGGGGGGGGGGTGTGGGGGAGGGTGCTCATGGCTGCTCATGGCTGGCTGCCAAACAGGGACTACTCACCTGTCTCTGTCCGGGACTGTCAAGTGGCAGCAGAATGCTGACAGTCCCTGGAAAATTGAATTGGGTCAACAATAATTTGATCTGTTTTGGACAGATCACCAGATCAGGTCGAACAACAGGTGTCCATATTACTACGCCAAACTACTTTCACAAAGCATGGTTGCTGGCAAATATCCAGTCCACTGCTTTGAATGAAAATGTTTGGAAATCCTGAGACAAAAAGAAAGTTTTGAAACTTTAGCGTACACTTTGCCTGTGAAAGGGATGATTTTACTCATCAGAAGTTTTATGGTATTCAATCTGCTTATGCCATTTAGTGCATGTTAAATTGTGGTCATAAAAGGGTCCAAAATGAATGCGTTCTCACTTATTCATGTGTCCATGCAAAGCCGATGTTTTTGCTTGGTGATATCAAAAATGCTCAATTGTATTTATTCTGTTACTTTATGGAGATTTATGAACTAGGACAACAACATAATTCACAATTTCATAAAAGCTGTGTTACACTCGGTAAAATGTCTTGTTCATGCCACAAGTGGCCCCCTCTATACTGGCAGTATATGTGAGCCACAATGTATACATCATCCATGATAAAAAATAGTTCCAACTTATTTTGGTATTTACAAGCTGTCTGCTTAAAATTCAAGCCAACCAAAGTCATATTAGACAGTTGCAGAGTTTTTGGAAATAAACTAGACCATCACTAAATGATGGAACTGTCCTGGTTTCTTCTACACTGTCCTGGTTTCTTCCACCAGAGATCGAAATTCTGTTGACCGCTCACAGGAGCTCGCGAATTTTGCACCCTAGCAAATAGTGGTCAACTTGTAGACAGGACTACTCACCATTCCCAGGACAGGAAGGCATGATTGCACCAAAAAAAAAAACCAAGTTTTACTTTGCAGCAATAGCACAATTCTAAGCATAAACTGGCCATTTAAAAATTATTTGATATTCAATTCTAGACCTAATTCAACAGACCAGGTTGTTACTGCACAACACTGCAGAAAATCGATAGTTGCCGCATCTGAAATCTGTTAGAGCTCACTCACAAATGCGAGCTCGATTATAGTTTCTGTTATGAATTCAAGAGGGCCCAGCAGAGGGCACACAAATAACCAAAAGGAGGCAGCACATACACAATTTGGTGAACCTGCTAGGCTCTAAGGCCAGAGTGTCTGCAAATGATATTGCCGGAACGCTATCAAAGCGGCATTTATCACATGAACGTCTGTGAAGTGGCACAGTGGCGTGAACAGTACATGATAATATTGATGCAATTCGACTGGGTTCTCTGTAGGAAGCCCGAGAATCTAATTGACAGGCTGGATATATCGATTATGCAAACAAGTTGGTTTAAGTTGCTTGCTGTTTGTTTAAAGTTGGTTGTAATCAATTTTGATGGATTGGATCTGGCAATTTAGAGCCTATAAACGAACATCAATTTCTATGAGGCACTAAATGTGTTTGTCACTGTTTGATTACAGTTATTGCAGGTATAATGAATTAGTATTGAGTCGACAAGATCAAATAAAAATGTTTTTACAACTTTCTGTTCTGTTTGACATCGTTAGGTCAGTAAACCGTCAGTTTTCCTCTCACACTACCGGACATGTGGTAGAGCTCTTGGACTGAAGCTATCTCCCCAACAGCGGGAAATTTATTGCTTGGATATTCCAATCAGTACTCACAGTCCAGCTTCTGTCAGAATAGTATTACATTCAGAATTGGGGAAAGACTTTACACTTCACATTGATATCATAAGACACCTTTGTTTATGTGACCTCTTTCTTCTTTGATATTTTTGTGCAGATTTTATATTGCAAAATGGCTTTGCCACTTCATTATTATCGTTTTCATAGCTACATGTTTTTCAAGTTTGCAATTTGCTTCATTCCAAAACTGTGATGTCAAAGATTAATTTGAATAATTTCGTTTATTACAAGCACATATTTCAGGAAACTGGCAAATTGCAGTGACACATGGATGATGTGTTTCACTGTGCACTGTAACTGCACCAAACATACTACTTAGCCTCAAAGGAGAGTTGCAATTACTGACAAAAACAGTTGTTTGAAATTGTGATGACTGGTGTATTGTGAAAAACAGCAACACATTTTGTTTGGAAAACAATGAGGTGCAACACTCAGCTTATACATGCATTGTTTGTTGTGGTTGTACACAAGTAGTAACATTGCCTGAGAGTTTTAAATTCCTTTGTCATTAACGGTGATGTCAAGGTCTGAACTGATATGTCACAGATTGAAGATTAGACCAATCATATTGACAGATATCCAATGATGTCACGGTTTAACTGCAAAACGAAGTTTTCAAAAACACATAGCTATGAAAACGATAATAACAGTAATTGTTACCTGTTGGTTTTCTAATCTTCTTGTTAGGCACATACTTTAAATTAGTAAATAATTAGTTGTTTTTGTTGTTTTTTTTTTCACAGATAAGCTGCCTGATGTGAGATAATGCTGGGCATTGCTGACTGAACTGATCAAAGGATAACTGACACAAACATGAATACAAACATTTTTAAGCAAGTGACAGTGCAAGACCAAACTGAATGTCCATTTTGAAAACTGGACCTTAATCTGCGAAGAGCTATAATATCACTCAATATGTTACAAGGTATTATAATTGTCATTTGGGATGAGGCAAAAGGCAAAGCAACCTGGGCAAACAGAAAGAGAAGGCATCAACCCAACAGAACAGATCATATCCCAGAACAAGAAGTCATATATATATCGGTCAACCTACTATGATGACTGAGTTCTGTCTGCGTGTGCTAAATTGTATATCTTTCTTTTCATTTGAACAGTTTTACTTGTGCACTACACATTTGATTTCTTTCATATAAATTACATGTATGCCTTTCTATCAGAAGCAACTGTTTTCGTTGTTCCATTTGTGTGTATGATGTAAAACCACTGCACCTTCGGTATCAACCTGCCAACATCTTGCCATTAGGGCCTCATCAGTTTCAATTTATGTGGCTAGGTCAGAGAGGGCTACATCTTCCCATCTTTTCCGCCTTAGCAATGTAGCATCCTATCTGTGGAATTAACATTGGCTTTGCGATGAAAGGAGCCAGGCTGTGTGTGCTGATTGGAATATCCACGCAATAAATTTCCCTCTGTTGTGGAGAAAGCTTCAGTCAAAGTGCTCTTGGTAGACACTCAGGACAAACTGAAGAATTGTTCAGATTATACCAGGGAGAATCTAAAACTGAAACAGTTATTGAGGCAGATTACGCATCCTTACACATTTAACAAATTGGTAAAAGATTGATGTAGATTTAACAGCAATCAACAATAGTTATGTAAGATTGAAAGTGTATTTTGGAACGCATGAGACAGGATTCAAAAATTTTATAAAGAGAGTTGCGTGGGGCACAGTGAGACAGTTTGAGGCGACCTGAATATAATGCATAGCTCACAATTCACTATTAAAAACAAAATTCCTGCCATAAATTACTGATTCTTGTGATTCATATCCAAATTTAAGCATCAGAAAGAATTTTGATTAGTAGGCCTATGTAACAGGTGTGGCAGGTTAAATAAGTTGTGCATGTTTCCTGTGCGATGAAGTTTTGAAACATGCTCAAAAATTGACCAAAAAATCACCTAGTCAGCTGCTTTCATAAGAGTGCAGCGGTTTCTGTAGCAACAATTGATAGATCAATTCCATAGGTCCTGAGGATTGGTGGTTACGGCAGCACATGCCCTGTCACACTGTGCCCCGACTGCTGTCTCACTGTGCCCCACCCATGGGGCACAGTGAGACACTTAATAAGCATGGACATAAACCCAAAATTTCCATACACCTGTAAAAGGTAGGAACCTGAAACTACTGGACAATATACCCAACGTCATTATCTATAATGTGGACCTGATCTCATTTAACTTGTTACTGCCAACATTTTGGAACACTTGAAAATAAAAACATAGGCTGCGCAGCAGCAAACCTTCAGCGAATAACACATTTACAAGATTACATTACATCATAAATTTGGCGTGTTTACCAAATTCCGTATATTATAGGTATGCAACAGTGGTCGAGTAATGGCATTCTATTATCTGTTATTTGCCTGCTGCCCTGCGATCTACCTGTGTGCTTGCCAGGGTTTGTAAAAGCAGGGAAAGGCCTTATTATACTAATTTACTTATATTATGGTACGGTTTTATGCATGTACAAAGTTTTTCCAATCATTCAAAAAGTGTTAAATACAAGTCAAAAAGCACTGCTACATTTTATAGGTGATACGTGTAGGAAATGGCATTGCTGTATATGCAATAGTGGGCACGTTTTGGCTCCAATAAGAAAATAAGTATTTTTAATCTTTTATCTCAATATTACAAAAAGTATAGAATATGTATCAGTCAGACCATGAAAAGGCACAACTAGACCACATAAGTCATATGTGTACCGAACTTTATCCATGTACATGCAATAGTGACCAAGTCTTGGGCCAGAAACAAAAAATTTATTTTTTTCTCTTTTTTTTCAATATTTCAAATAGCATTTAATATTTTCCACCAGACCTTTCAAAGGGCACAACAAGACCTTATGGGCCAAGTGTGTACCAAACCTTATCCATTTACATGCAATAGTGACCGAGTCTCAGCCCAAAGAACCAAAAAATACATATTTTTCTATTTTCCAAATTTTTGCAAAAAGTATAAAATATCCATCAATGAGACCATCAAAAGGCACAACTAGACCATATAGGCCACATCTGTACCAAATTTCATAAGTGCACATGCAATAGTGACTGAGATTTGGCCCGGAAACGAACAAAAATAATTTCTATATTTTCTCAATTATTTCAAAAGGTATTGAATATCTATCAATTAGACCATCAAAAGGCACAACAAGACCATACAGCTATATGTGTACCAAATTTCATCCATGTACACTCCATAGAGGCCGAGTGCTGGCCCGGAAACGATCTATCCGCCCGCCGCCCGACCGCCCGCCCGCCCGCCCGCCCGGCGGACGGACAACATTTTTACCCAAGTGATTACAATACCTTCTTCGAACTTCGTTCGCTGAAGGTAAAAAGTGTCTCACTGTGCCTTGCTCTCCCATACATGTCAAAGGTAGGTAATAATTGTGGTTAGAGGTTGGTAGAAGGTTTTGTTATTATATGATTATATCGTATTATTTTCAAATGTTTAGTCTTTCATACAGTTGACTAAGATTTGGTTATATTGTTTGGGAAAAAAATTCAGTCACATACAAGTAATACCTTTTACTGATCCTCAGTAATCAATTGAAGACAATCCAACCTGGCATCTTCCATCGCCACTTGTTTCCTCTTTGCCATAAACTAGACAACTGTAGTCATATGACATTTGTGTGTCATATCATAAATTCCAGATATTGATCCTCAGACTCATCAGAAAATGTTTGTTTTCATGGCTGATGTTGATATCTATGTTTTCTCGGGAACAGCAATCTGCATTGAACTCGGCAACTTCTGTACCATGTGTCATTAAACTGGTATTCTAAGATGCGACAGAAGGGGGACACTGCATGCAATGGGATGAAGGACAATTTGATTTACTGTCCAACCAAGGACCAGGTGTCCAGACCAGAGCTGGAATCAAACCTGGGACCAAGTAATTGAAGGCACACTATCTGTGACTGACACGGTAAGTGTGTGACTTTTGATTTACTCAAAAGAACTGGCCTACACTGTAAAATTTGAAATTTTGAGTTACCTCAAACGATTGAGTGAGATGGTTGCACAATTTGTTTTAGCCATGATAGCTTGTTGTTTTGAGTTATGATAATCTTTATGCTGTTATAACTTACAAACAGCAAGCTATCTTGGCTGAAAGGAATTGTGCAACCATCTCACTCAATCAGTTAAGCTAACTCAAAATTCAAATTTTACAGTGTATGCGACGCTCACAAAATCTTGACTGAATCTACAGTGTAGTTGCAGGGTGGTCAAGTTTGACAAATTGACAGTTTTTAAAAGACGGTTTTCCCAACCCAAAATTGATTGAACATGTTACTCTCAGAATGTCTGTTGTACATCTACTCTCCACTGGACATTGTTGATATTTTCTTTCATTTCTGATGTCGTGAGAAAACTTCCTTCTGCCATTCTGTGTTTTTCCACTTCTCAGATTGTATTGCGTGTTAATATGCAATACATTTTGTGAGAAAAGAGTAGTGGCAACATCTAGAGTTGACAGAATGCTAAAATTCTGTCTCAAGGTGTGGAATGTATCAACATTGTACATTTCAATTGTTTGCATCACACTCCATTGTTTGTCATTGATGCAGCATTGCAAACAGTTGGTCTAATGCTTTCTGCCCGTGGATTGCCGCTGTTGCAGATTTATAAGAGGAAATGCTCACTTTGAGAAATCTTTATCTATTGCCCTTTACATATCAAAATCAAAGGAGTACACAATGCGGGGACTGACTTTAAGTCTTAATCACTGATTTATGCTTTTCTTTTTCTGACGGTACAAACAATGGATGCAGATAAAATTTTTATATCTTTAGATTTGTGGTTTGAAGGCCAAAGAATGTGATTTTGTTTCTCTCAAAATAATACACTATGTAGTTCAGAAACATGAATTCCTAAGGCACTCAATAACTCCTTTGCTCTGCATCCTCTGTCAATTTTGTCTTGCATATCCTGATATTGTTAAAGATCAGAGCCAGACAGATCCAATACACAGTTTACCAGTTGCCTTGCAGTAAATTTCATAAATAATTTAGAAAGACATAAAGCATAAATGTTTTTAAAGAAAATTTTATTCTAAAGAATACATGTCCTATAAAAAAAACACATTCAGCCAAACGTGTACAAAATGAACATGGCTGTATCAGAAGATAAGAAAATCAAAATACTACAGTATGTCTGTTGGCAGAAAAGCAGAGGTTGAAATCTGGAGTATTTGAACAACCTTTCTGAAAGTTTACAGTCTATTTGTGGGTGTGCTAAGAGGAATTCAGATAGACCTATTATGATGCTACACGCGAAATTGGAGCTGTTGCCTTCTTCCTAATGTATATATGAAGAGCACTTTTTCAATTACTCTGATGGAATTTTAAGAAGGGCAATGTAGAAGAACTGACAACTCTCCAAAGTTTGAAAGTTTATGACAATCTGTGAAGGAAAAATAACAGGGATTGATAATAGTCATTTGTTTATTGTGTAGCTCTGAAAAATATATGGGAAGTATACACTTGTGCAGCTTTTCAATAAGTCTAATAGCGTATCTTTTATCATCCATTTGAGTGGCTTGAGACTTTCAAATGCCAGTTCATGAAGGACATGAAGGATATTGAATGATTTAAGACATGTATACCTGAGAGTACAAGGCTGTCACGTGACATTTCTGGATGACACGCAAGGACAAGGTGCTGAGCAAGCACACTACATGTTCATTGAATTGCAAGTACTTTGACATTTCTTGCACCTTCTTGGCGATTAACGCAAATTATGTCTACATTCTACTGAATACACATGCCATGTTAGTTTTAAAAAAGGAACATACCAGTGCATTTTGGTAATCTTAGTTGTTATCAATCAGAGTTGTGTAGCAATGCACAGTGTATGATCACTGACACATTAAAAACCCCACATAGCAAGCCTGTTATTGGCAAACGGGGAAAGGGAGGATATTTTGATAAATTTTGCAAAAAAAAATAAATATTAACAGCATTATGTTAGAAATTGGCTCATAAAATCATATTATAGTGTTCAATCGCATCAGCAAAATTTTTACCCAACACACCAATAATTATGCTCCACATTGTTAGAATCTGACTCCGAATAATGATATATTGGCATCAGAGAGGAAATTGCTTTGTCACTGTGCAGAGGGGTTAGAGAATCATGGACTGTCTAGGCCATTCATTCTCTATTTAAGTTATTGGCGATCACAAAACGTCCACCATGGGCCCTTCATTTACCTGGACCTTTAACTCCTGTAGTCTTTCACAACATTGCAGTGATAGTATTCATGCATGACCTCCCTCAGCATCCCCCTTTTCCTACCGGAAGTGCAAGACAAAACTAAAATAGGTTTCATTAATGTCTCATAACAACCTCTGATAATATTTCAATGTTTAAACGAATCAGTTTATTTAAAATTGGGAATATTCATTTTACCGTCATATCCACCCAGTGATTATAAGAAGTGAATGAAAAATTAAACGTCAATAACACATAAAAATATTCAATGATATAACATCAACACTTTAACATCATGTAATAGATTGAAATCGATTAGGCCTACAGATTTAAATTTGACTGTTATCAGCTATCAGTATTAATGCGCCTATCCATGTATGGACCTTTAAATGAACTGAAAATGAAAGAAAGGCCTATTGTAGTACTTAGTTGCATGGCAATCACAAGAGCAAAACAAATTTTGTGGCTGTGCCATTTATGTATAATTATTGACCTGACTGACGTTGTTTTAATATATGGCAAACGCAACATCTCAATGGATCAATGGAAGAGTCCAGTAAACAAGGCTTTGCAGGAGGCTTTGATTAATGATTATTCTAAGAGGCTTTGATTATTCCAAGGAGGGAGGCTAACATGAAAATCGAATCTTGAGTCTCACTAGAGCCTCTGGAAGCTTGTTGCCGGAGGAACCACAGGTCTTATTATCACCCAACAGAAGCCGTAATGGGTGTCCACTATCCATTGGGATGAGACTAGATTGAAATATGCTCCAGATAGCACAGAACGAGCAGAAGACCAGATCATTTGTAATACAATTTTGGATTCCCCTCACACTAAAGGTATTCTGACTTGGTGTGTGTATGCACTTGTGATAGAACTTTCGCATATTTAACATTTAATAACTTAGTTCTTTCATTGCTTTTCATGAATTGTTGAAAAAGAATTCGCGCCTCACAAAGACTTGTATTCCCGAGTGTGAAAATAAAAATGCATGCAGTTGTGAGATATGGTTTTAAGATAGGCGTTCTTCTTAAATGTATGCTCATCCATATTGAGCTAGTTATTCCATCAGATTTACACGTCAGATTGGTAATAGAGAGACAAGTTGACTCCTGTGCCTTATAGAAGATGGTTGTCAAAATATGATTGTGAATTATAGTGAAAATTGGATGGCTGAGTTAAATATGTCTTAATTTTTTAAGCAACCGTTACTCAATACCAACAGCATTGTACCAAAGATGTAGACCATTCAAATCTACTATTTTTAGGATCCGCGTCTTCACACGGTTCCTATCAACACTGTAATGCACTCAGATAAGTCATACAGTGACATTTAGTCTATTTCTACAAATCAGCTTCTCATCTTTGTTCTAATGTTATACTAATTGATGCGGCCCTGGGTATTTTTTACACCCTTGAAATGCGTTAATCATGATTCTCTGCAAGTAGTTTTGCTATGTCTTTTCCGATGTTTCTACTATCAAGGTCTGAAGTGAGGAACCAGCAAACAAAAGTCAATTAAGTCACCCTAAAAAATTTTGGAGGCCACTAGCCCATATACATTTCAGGTACCATACCTTATCTGGTTCAAACATTCATAAAAGTCTGTCTCACTCTGAATGCAATTGGAGCAAAACAGGAAACTGTTTCATAACTACAGGTTTTTTGGTTTCGTGTAAAATTGTATTAAAACGACAAAATCACATCCCTCAACCTTGCCAAAACTGACCTAAAAGCTGACCGGGAAATTCACCCTCTTTCTGGATCCCATGGCAATCACAAAACGGTTCCAAATGGCCCTTTCATTTATAATTATAGCCCTTCAAGGCATCGCCACAGCATTGCCTCTCTCCTTCCAATGGCCATCTACCCCGAAGTGATATCCATCCAATGGCATCAATGGCTTTTCACCCTTTGAAGCCATATCTCTTTCAAAAGGACCATTTCCATGCATGTTTCCCATTCTTATGTTGTTAGCCCACCAAAAAACAACATTTGCAGGGGAGATAACTTTCAGATGCAGAGGCAACAAATGGGGTGCCTAATAGTGACTAAATTTCAGCAGTGGACAGCACTTTTATGAGAGGGAAAATAAAATCGTACAAATATGTCTTCATTCATGTAGAGCGACTGCAAGATATTTATTTAGTAAGTGACTGATTCTTATTTGCCAAATTTTCTACGACGCATCACTTTCAGCTACAGCAGTTGTACAGCAAGTCAATTTATAATGTTGCAAGGAAAAACTGTTGCACTGCGAAAATAGTGCTTTGGGAGGCTTCATACTCATGATTTGTCATGATCATTTATTTACTCCTTATCAAAACTAATACATTGTGTTCATCAGAAAATAAGGCCGTTTGTGCGAGAATACTTACAGCCAAAAATAAATAAAAGTGCTGATGGATACTTTCTGAGAATATTATGTCAGACTGTAAAATAGGTTAAGTGCAACTATTGTGTCTGTGACAGTATGACATTCTTCCTGATGAATGTGAGATAGATAAATTGGTATAATAATGGATATCTGTAAGTATGGCTTATATGTTCAGATAGGCTGAAGCCTTTTAATTTATATTATTTGTAAACCTGGTTGCATTAAGCCTCTTCCAGTATCCATGATCCTACTGCTGTGATAAAGGTATCTAGATAATGCAAGTACTATTTTTTTACAAAGAAAGTACCCGGTACAATGTAATCTTAGCTGACAGTTTCTTTGTGGTCAAACTGACAAGAGGCTCTGATTATTCCAAGGAGGGAGGCTAACAGGAAAATCGAATCTTGAGTCTAGCCTGGCGCTCTGAAACGCTTGTTGCTAGTGGAACTGCAGGTCTTATTATCACCCAACAGAAGCCATATATGTTTGTCCATTGTGATGGGGCAAGATGGAAATGTGCTACAGGCAGCACGGAATGGGCAGACGCCCAGACCATTCGTAACCCAATATAAGCTTCTCTTTAGACTGTTGCAGCATAAAGGAATCCTGGATCACCAAAATGTAAGGAGCACATAAAGTCAAAATAACCCTCCTATACCTAAGTATCCTTCGTTTTCTTTCATGAAACATTTACTTCACTACAGACTGAACTACGAAAGTGCCTCATTTATTTGTCCAAATAAGCGACATTTAAGTGATTGATTTATCTATTTTTATAGAATTTGATTATGCCTCGCTCAATTTATCACCTTCCAGGTATATATTGCAGACTTAGTTTCATTACATTAAATTCCTTATTCGAATATAATATAATGTAATGAGTAAAGTAAAATTGTGAAAATTCTGACGGGATCTCAAAGTGTTTGCCAAAACATACGTAAATACCCAGCTCAATAAAAGCAAAATCAGTGCAATGGTGGTGGCTATAGCAACCTATCAGTGTAAGGCCATATCTACACAAGATTCAATTCATTCTGCCAAAAGCATTCTGTTTCCAGTCTTGGCTTGGTCACTTTGTGGTCGATCTCCAAAAAATAGGCTATTCTGGAGGCGATCAGTCCTTTGTTATGGCAACTTGTTAGCCGGTTCTGTATAACAATCAAGGGATCTAGACAGTTTTTGTATGTTCACCTCTTTTTTGAAGCATTCATTTGATATCCTCTTTATTGACCTTCAGCTGACTATTTCAAATAGATATGTTCGTCAGAAATACCTATCCTAATTTTCCAATGTATACCATTTCCGAACCATGATTATACTAAACGTTAAACAACTTAGGTGATTCCTGTGTTACAAGACCACCCTTCTGAATGAAGCGGTCTCTTGTGGGGGGGTGGTCCCTTGTCGGGGTGCAAAATGCATTAAAAATATTACTAAGTATGGGAGGGAGGCAGTGGCACTAGTCAAGTCGGTCTTACAACAGATGGTCTTATAACACCGGTGCCACTGTAGCCTATACAAAGCATACAAAGCTTGACCAGCAAACTAACCTGATTTCTTAACAGACATAATCAGTAAGACAAGGCTTATTCACCTTCTTTAATGATGTTGCGGCAGAAATAAGACAGCAAAGCAAGATGTGTTCATTGTATTTAATGCAACATGTTAATAATAATTTCATCAGTTGTGTCTATGGAAATTCTGCTCAAAGACTGGAATTAAAAATCAATATTGAAATTAAAATAACCTATGATCTGCAACTGGTTTATTAATCTCCAGCAAGAGGAATGGCATACCTGGATTTTGCAAGATTCACTGAAGCTGCAGATAATTAATGCTGCCAAAATAAATTAAAAACTTGATCCGATGCTTCTAAATCTTGCATCTGCATGAAAATAGCAATTAAAATTTTAGTGATATAAGATTGCAAATGAGCATCTCTTTTATTATGGATTGCCAAAAAGAAATATTCAAGGTGAATAGGCCTCACAAAACCTCGCATTTATTGTTGACGTGCAGCAAGAGAATCAAATGAGTGATGCAGTGGCGACCAAATGCAATGATGTCATAAAAATTTCAATATTGTAAGCGATACATGCTGTTTTTAAGGATCAAATGCAAAAAAAGTGAAAAATTTGAAAAAAAATCAAGATTCTCTGGCAAAATAAGGCATCATAGTCAATGAATGGTTGGTTTTAGGGCAAAAATAACATCATAAAAAACTTCCTGACATACAGAAATACCAGAAACCATGTCTTATTTGTTGCTATGTGACATTTAGTGTTGAAGATATTCCCATTTACATGACTGGTCACGTCAAGTGAGAATCGTGACGTGACGACGTGACGTTTCGGCAGTGGTGCATCTTATGTGTCTGATTTAGCATAACTCTCCATGGTATGGTCTAGTTGTGCCTTTTGATGGTCTCAGATTTTTATAATTTTTGCGTCAAAATATATATTTTTCAATATGCCCAATCCAATGGTGATGCCAAAAATAGGAAATCACAAGTATTTTATATTCTTTCTAATGATCATTTGTAAAAAAAAATTAAAAATTAAAAATTTAGGAAAAATTCAGGATTTCCAGGCAAAACAAGGCATCTTATGACTTGTATTATTGACTTTAGAGTAAAAATGCCGCCTTTAATCAATTCCAAATGTTCTAAAATATCAGCAGGTATGCCTATTTTGTTGCTATGTCATTTTTGGTCTCGATAATATTTACATTAATGTGAGAGAACAGGTCAAGTAAAATTGTGGCGTTGTGACGTTATATTTCCGCAGTGATGCATACGTTTTGTTTGTTTGTTTGTTTGTGTTTGATGCCTCTGCAGCACCTTAGTGGGCTATATCGAGGCAGGCGATCGCCGTATGATGATGAGATGAGAAGACTGGGAGTCTGGCACATACCCTATTAATTCAGGGATGCCCAGGGTCTTTCAGTTGCCCCAGCACAGAACACTGGATACAACCCGCCTCCATTTAATGTCCCATGGGCTCGGACTAAATTGAGTTCCGGGGTGGGATTCGAACCCACGTCCTCAGAGCGTGATGCATACGTTTTTCTAATATTAAACATAATATCAAAGTTTTGGATCTGCATATTAGCATGGTGCATTTTCTGCTATTATGCAGTTTTGTCAATAATAAGTATTACATTTATGCTTTTTTCATGGTCGAATACAATAATGTGAAAAAACACATAAATCGCACATAATTATCATTGGCATTGTTGTTAATTGCCATATTGGTTGCAGACTGAAAAATTAAGCCATAAAAAAAATCTCCTTGTAAGGAACATGTTAAATTATCAAGATTGGTCCAACACAGATAGTTTACACTTGGCAGCAAAATTATTCAACCCCTTTGATTTCTTCCCAATAGTAAACAGGTTTTGTAAAATGAGTATGATGACATCAGAATGTTTCAAATCACATAACATGCAAAAAGTATGATAGCATCACATACCAGACAACATATGCTAAATCAGCTGTGGAGAATAACTAAATCTAGTTGGCAGGACTGGTTCCATTTCACAAATGGGTCAAAACGTTTGAACAACTATTTAACCCTGTGCTCCAATGCTAATCCAATGGTGGCAACGGGGTTGAAACATTTTGACATTGTTGACCCCTATGCGAAATACAAACCACCTACCAGGTTCTGGTGCCCTTCCTAACAGTTTGGCATTATGTTGTCTGATATAAATTGATGTTATCCATCAAGGGGTTGAATTATTTTGTTGACAACTGTAGAGAGTATTTGCCTGGACTTTATTCAATACATACTAGTAAGTTGCCCGCAGCTTGGAGGGCACAAAATAGAAAATAAAGGATTGTGATAAATTTAGAAGGATAGATAGATAGGCACAGATTGATTTATTGATTGATTTATTGATTGAAAGGGTCGAGATAGGCCGAGATAATCTGATAACAGATAGATGGGCATTTTTATGAGTGTATCGTTTCACAATCAATAGTTAGAGTACCCGTAGATTGGAAGGAACATAATAGAAGCAATTGGTAAACTTTTAAAATATAATTTGATTTGATAGTGCCCAGATAGACTGACAGAGTAAGATTAGAAAAAGATGGGCCTGGTATCTGCGAGTGTAGGTTGCTGTGGGTCAGAGATTTATCACACGGGGCGGGCTGGGGCAGGCCGGGATATTTTTTTTTTCGTTGTTTCACATTTTTAGTTGAGGTGAGTACCCATCTCCATTTATGCAGTCACAATGAGAGAATGGAAGTTGTGGTGGGAAATTGGAAATTTGAGCATTTTCAGAATGTCTTTTGGGCCCTGACTTGGCCATTTTGTTCGGAGATGTTTGGAGTCAAGAAATAAGTATAACTTGATTATAGAGCATGTATCTGGCATAGTTATGAATCGCAGGCATGTTGTAATTTGGACAAGACTTCCTTTGCTTTGAATCTTGATTGGATGCACCGTTAAAAAATTATGTGAATTGTGTTTGTGTATGCAAATCAGCTGTCCACCATTTTGTAAATCATGTGTGTTGTGTTCTGTGTATGAAATGAGCTGACCTGGAACTATGTCATGGTGACATTTGGATGTTTATTGCTCAGTTTACTGACCTTGGAATTTATGTTATCATAAAACTAGGTCACAGGAGATGAGATTTCAATAGTTATACAAATTTCCAAGTATTTCAGTTAAATATAGTGTAGGATGTATTGATAGATACTGCTAGATATATAGCATGGCTGGAAAAGTAGGGAATTCGGGCATGTCATTGCCTGGAAATCTCTGAATCCCCGAAAATCTATCCTAGACAAATAGGTTTGATATGTCAAATTATCATAAATTGACATAATGCTTTCAGATTCAAGAATGTCTAGAGACTCTAGTTCGATTCACATCTTCACAGCCAATTTTGAGGTATCACACTCAATCTTTACATCAATCAGCATGATATCCATGCAGATCTGGATCTATCCAGAAGTGATAACTTTCTGGGCCTTTACGGTTGAGCTTCAGCAGCCATTTTCCTAAAAGTCTGGAAGTTAAACATGAATTAATCACATGAAGTTGTGCTGATCGGTTCAGTCTCGGGAGTGGTTTGCTGTATTTAGCAGAGGCTGTGCTGGAGTTGATTGCATGAATTAGATGGATAGATTATAAAGATGAAATAGGTAGCTTACACTGATTAAAATAGTTAGATTACAGATTTATCAAAAGGGTTTGGTAAGCGAGAGCAATAGGATGCAATTTGGTACATAAATACAGGACTTAAAGCTCAAATGGTCCATCCATCGGTCCAAAATATCCATGCCAATCAGACATGGGATTTGAACTCTTTGCAAAGTCTAGATTGATAAACTGAGTTCATTTTGGCACTCTTCCAAGTTAGCTGGCAGTGGTACACTAATTTACAGGTGTATAGACCAGCATAATTAGTGATAGATAGATTGATGGAGAGATATGGTAGGTACAGCCCTCTAAGTGCAGCTCTGGGCTCTCACAAGAGTTGATTGATGAGATGGGAGACAGCAGAAGTCCTCACATGCTTCACATTTACCCTATGTGAGAGATCCTTTAATTGCCCTACAGACACTGAAACAAGCGATTGCCAATTTAATGTCAGATGCGAACTAGAGTTTCCAGCCAGTTAACAGTAACAGTTAACTGTTACAGTTAACTGTTTGAAATAGCATTGAAATGACATTTGAGTCAACTGAACAGTTAACTGTTAATCTAACAGTTAACTGTTTTATCATAGTGACAGTTTTAAGGCTATTTAACATTTTTGACTAAAGATGAATTAAGCACTTAATACTATGTCAAAACTATAAATGGCACACACAAGAATGTTTAAATTGTGATAATCATGTCAATATTGTTCATATTTATCATTGGAAAAGCATGATCATAGTCTTGTTAACGACCTGTTGTTATTTGTTTGTGCAGTGAAAAGTGAATCATCTGTAGTGTTTGCATTTTTTTCCAACCAAAAATATAGTTAAACAAGCAGAAGAGGTCAAAGCTAGTTATTAGCTCATATTTGCTACCTTGAGGCATTAAATTAGTCAATCCCACCAAACCTATAACTCGCATAACAGTTAACTGGCAGTTAACTGTTAACTGTTAAGAAATGAAACAGTTATACTGTTTGGCAAGTAAACAGTTAAATTGGAAACTCTAATGCGAACACCATCCAGCTGGGGTTTTGCTCATGAAAGTCCGCTGAGTTTAGTTTTCTGGTTCCCCACACGGGGTTTCGATGCGAGTTAAAACCTTCAACGGAGAAGGCAGGAATCATAACCGCTCTGCCACCTATCTGCCCAATGAGAAAGTAAGATCTTTGTTGACATGGTTGTATGGAACTAAGCAGGTCTTAGGATATATGACAGCTGGGTGGCCAAGTGTTTACAGTCCTGAGGGTCTTCTTTGCCTGGGTTCGAATCTTGGGCAGACAATTATGAATATTTTCAATGTACTCTCAAAATCAAAGTCCCAGGTGGATGTCATTCAGATGAGATGTTAAATCATTGACCCTTTCAATCTTTTTCAAATGGAGTAAACGTGTAACATGTAGGCCTAGAGGACATTTGCTCTATCTGCAATCTCATTGATCAATCTAAGGACCCACTCCTCTTAAATGGCTGCACATGTGCATACCATATTTATTTATCTGATATCTATCTATTCAGATCTATCTATATCTATGTAATATCTATCTATCTAATATCTATCTATCTATTTATCAATGTCTTCAGAACCATATCTATCAGAATAGTTATACTTATAGCAGTGCTGGACAAATTATCTGCTGGATTCAGAGGATTTGAACTAAGACAACACGCCAACTCCATTTAGCAACCCGTAGATTCTTGTTGGATTTTACCATTGAAAAAGATACAGCATAAACTACTTAAAATTGACAAATTGTCCTAAAACTATTAAATATGGCATGCATAAATATACATATTTAAATTGAAAATTATAAAAATCTGATATGTTTTAATGATTCACACCTGATAAGACAAATGTATGCAAAACTGCGGAAATATCATGTCACAACGTCATAATTTTACTTGACCTGGTTGCTCACAAAAATGCAAATATCTTCATCTCCGAAAGTGACAAAGCAACAAATCTGACGTACTTGCTGATATTTTGGAACATGTGAAATTGATGAAAGGTGGCATATTTTTACTCTAAAATTACCATTACAATCATCAAGTGGCCAACCAGCAGCAACAATATTTTTTGGTCTTTGGTGGGTCTCCTCATCATCTGTATTTACAAGTCATCTCATGTTGTTTACCTTTTTATAATAATACAATGTTATTCAAATGATGATGATGAAATAAAAAAAATTTTCTGTCTGCCTGTGTGTCAAAGTCAATAATGCAAGTCATAATCCTTGCTTTGCCTAGAAATCCCAAATTTTTCACATTTTTGACAAATGATCATAAGAAACCATATAAAATACTCATAATTTCTTCTTTTTGGCATCACCATTGGATTGGGCATATTGAAAAATATATAATTTGACACAAAAATTATGAAAATCTGATAAGCTGTTGGAGAGTTATGACAAATTAGACACATTTATTAGTGAATGCTGATAAGTGATGTTGTGACGTCACAATTCTCACTAGACTTGACCAGTCATATAAATGGGAATATCTTCATCACTAAATGTCACACAGCAACAAATAAGACATGGTTTCTGGTATTTCTGTATGTCAGGAAGTTTTTTATGATGTTATTTTTACCCTAAGACCAACCATTCATTGACTATGATGCCTTATTTTGCCAGAGAATCTTGATTTTTTCCCAAATTTTTCACTTTTTTTGCATTTGATCCTTAAAAACAGCATGAATCGCTTACAATATTGAAATTTTTAGGACATCATTGCATTGTGAATATTGAAATACATATATTTTGACCCAAAAATTATCAAAATCGGATAAGCCATTAAAGATCTAGACCAAAAACTGCATGCACTTATTTTTATGGCGGCCATCTTGGAAAATGGCCGCCAGGGGTAAACGCGACCGATACGCCGCGCCAGAAATGGGTTTTCTGGTGTGCCTTATTATTCCCTTTATACGCATATGCTCCGTTAGTGGTACCTCGTTCGACTAGGCTAGAGCCCCTGGGCTGCCGGTCTATTATTATTAAGGGCAGTTAGCAGAGGAAGACACATGGATGAGGCGAAGGATGGATGAAAGTTCTGACTGGGGTTGCAGAAAACAAAGAATTAGTATTAAATATGCACTATGCAGAAAGTCTTGCTAAAAAAGAGCTGAGAAGAAGAAGAAAAAATGCTCAAGAAGAGATTTGAAAGTGGCAGAATTTTATGATGACATGAGAGAGGTACAGTATTGAATACCTGGGAAGAAAATGGGAGGGACAGGGATGACAAAGACCATGGACAAAGCAAAGCAGGATCGCAGGGGTTACAATTTTATATAAATATATTTATATAATTTTTTAAAGAGTTGTTGCAGTTACTTAAGAAAATGTTTTTCAGCCAGACATCTGAGTTTGACTTTTAACTGAAAATGCCAATCCATGAATGTTGTAGTTAGTGACTTGGCACTACATTTATTGCCAACGCCTGTTATTACAGATTTCGTATAAGTGTGCCATGTTCCATGTGAATATATGCCTAGATGATGTCAGTATTGCAATACTGACATCACTATTGGCACTCCAAGCTTGAGTGTTGATTCCAACTGCCACCAACAAGTCAGGCTTATGGGCTGTCTAAGTGTGAATAACAATTGATTAATCTGCATTCATTGGTATGGTTGTTTGATTCAGTTGGAGCAGGTGAAACTGATATGTTTGAGCCACTTGCTTGATCAACATGGACATTCATGGTGTCCTGTTGTGAAATTTCTCATTGAGGGCAGCACCTTGTGGCTTCTCAGCCAATTAGGTGAGATCTGCGCCAAACAAACTGTTCAGAATTGATGACTGGAATGGGGATGATGGGGAGATTTTTCGGAAGTGAACGTGGCGGTGTTGCATGTGCATACCAGAGGACGAGAAATGGGGGGGGGGAAATTGGGAAGAGGCAAGACAAGGAGGCTTAGAATTCGATCATCAAATAAACATTATTGGAAATCAGTGATAAGGATGCCCCCAAGCAAAACTCTCCCCCCCCTTAGGTTTTAAATTCTGATTGGATTCTGAGTATATTATTTTTTCCAAGACAGAGCAGCACATGATAACCTCTCAGACCAACAAATGAATGTGGGAGTGAATGAATTTGTTTTGTTGTAAAAGTGCTAAAACTGATAGCAGTGATACACAAAATCCATGCATTATATATAGCTGGATTTTGTAACTTTTGGATTTATTCAAAACATCAAACTGAATAATCAATGTTGAGCAACAATCTAACAGCTTATGTGTGAATTTATAATGGTGTGATCAGTATGGGTTCCAAGTGGCACAGCTGAAACTGCGAATATACCAACTGTGAAATCATTATGCTGATACTGACATCACAAGAGCACTGTGGCAGTTGAAAAGAACATGGCACACTAATACGAAATCTGTAATAATGTACACTGCTGGATTAATTGCAGAAATGGTTTTGAGTCTGCATTTCGGTATATGCTTGAGGGACCAGCAGGCAGTAAAACTTCTCTGAGGCACCGGCTGTGAAAGGAGTTCAGAGTAAGTTGCTTTATTTTACAATGTAACGCTGTGCAATACATTATGAGAACAGGTCACTCCTCGCTTGACACGTTCTATAAGGGAGCAACAGGAGAGGGCAGGAGAACTGTCCGGTCTTGACCAAGGTAAAGTAGTAACACATAACACCAGAGAACAGTGCCTGAAACAGACCAAGACTTCTCAAATAGTTTTTTTATATGTGGCAGTGAGATTTTTGCCATTTCTCATTGCTGATCATTTCTAACCAAATTAATAATTACAACAGGTGACAGCACCTGCAAGTTCTAATTTACCCACAATCCAATCAAAGTTCAGCTGTTAAATTAAGCCTTCAGTTTGAGTCATTCTCATGTTAGCTGCTGGACAAGCAACACTGCTCTGAGCTCTTAAGCTCTTTAGCTTGGGTTTCAACATCATTTCATACTAGGTATGTTTCTTTATTATTCTGCTTTGTAAATTAGCACAGTTACTTTATAAGCACATTCACTTTGTAGAATTTAGTATAGAATAATTAAATGTTACTTGATATTAAATTATATTAAATTATACTTCTATAGCGAGTATTCATGAATTACAAATAGACTTTAGTCATAATTAATATTGACTTACATAATTGTATAAATTTAGCTAGACATTTATGCCAACTTTTGTTTGGTTAACAGGTGACTTTCAATGGCCACCATTTATGCCACATGTTGGCTATAGAAGGATAAAACCCCAACTAGGGTAAGCTTCATTATGGTCTAGCATTTATCGATACAATTATACTATTTCAATTTACATTTCCACTATTGTCAAATTCAATTGTTCTGCAAATATGTTTTACTTTATACATTTTGTAAAACATTGTGTTTGTATTTGCAGGGTTTTTATAATACCTTCATTTCTTCATCAATAAATTCATATCTACATCATCATGGAGTTATCGTTCCAACTTTAATTCCTACAACAATGGAGCCCCCAGAGGATCATGGACCACCTTAACAGCCCTGGATCAGCCTACAGCAATCCCCACGGTTTGCACTTTGGCAACTTCAGGATTATATTGTTTAGTACATGAACTCTTTAATTAGCACAGCTAGTGCTTTATAGACTTCAAGTCTTCAAGAACTTCTTAAGTTCTGCTACAGTTCAGCGAACCTTCAATGAACTTTATTCAACTTCGTTGTTTAATCAACTTAGGTGTTTCATGCTATATAGCTTTTGGGACATTGAATTCTTTCATGAAACCAATGACTCATTTTTTTGTGTCACTTATACATGGTGTCACTTGTAATTGTCTAGACATCGAAATAATTTACATATGCTGTTTAATGCATAATTCTATATAATTATGTATTAAGTTAGATAGATTTTAGCACTTCGTGCATTCATTTATTCATTCATTGATTTTAATTTTGGTTGTTATCATGAAGTGTTACATGATTTAGAATATTCTAGTCTTTACTTTTATTGTGCTTTTTCCATGTTTAGTAACATTTTTGATGAACATAATTAGATTAAATTAGGTCAATAATTTAAGAGAGTAATTTTAGATGTTTATTTAGTTTTTGATTTAATGTGACTTTCAACTGTTCATCTGGAGATTAACTTGCGCATTTCTGTGTGCTACAAGTATCCTCTCAGGAATTGACACTCGACATGCTCGTTTTTCTCACAACTGGACTGGACTGCTTGTTGACAATTTACAGATTTGCTTGTGAGTAGTGGCAGTTTTGGCTATTGCTAGGCCATGTTATTTGCTACTGTTCTCGTTTATGAAGTCTTGTTGCACAGTCAGGCAACATTCACAGAGAAGGACCAGGACAGGAGTCTGAAAATTTATCTTGCAACAAGTCGTGATTCATCCTTTCACCCGAGGACATCGTGATCCCATTTTACAGTTGTTTTTGTCTACTTTGATTTACATACCAATTTTGCCTTTATTTGCATAAAACTAAAATGACTCTTTATAAGTAACTATATATATATTGTTTATTTTTCGGATATTTTGTATTTTTGGACCCTTGAGCTTTAACTTCACATCTTCATCTGAATCGCAACACATCGCTGTGTTTCTACATCTACATCTTCAGAGACATCAGGAAAATTTTTCGTAAAATTTGTACTGGACATTTTCAGCTCAGAAGCCAACCAGGCTTAAGAGATTTTGTTGATTGATAGGCATTGTTTTAGCTGTTTTGGCCAATACAGGTCATGTTATTTGCTATGTATGTCTTTGCTAAGGTTTATTTTGGTAAATATCTGCCAAATATTTCAGAAAGTCTCAGTCAGATTAGAAATTTAGGCCTGGTTACTCATTTTGATGTCATGTAGTAATTTGATTGGATTTTGGAGTTTTGCTTTATCGAAATTCCTAGGGATATTTTAAACTATTTTTCTCACTTTGAATATAAATTTTTACAGCTCTATTTAAAAATATTAATTATCATTTTCTGAATTTTCAATTTCAAAATTTAAATTATTTTTTTTCAAATTTCAATAACTTACAACCTCAACTGAGGACAGTTGTTTTCATTAACCAGGGGCTGTGTGGCAGTGAGATTTTTGCCATTTCTCATTGCTGATCATTTCTAACCAAATTAATAATTACAACAGGTGACAGCACCTGCAAGTTCTAATTTACCCACAATCCAATCAAAGTTCAGCTGTTAAATTAAGCCTTCAGTTTGAGTCATTCTCATGTTAGCTGCTGGACAAGCAACACTGCTCTGAGCTCTTAAGCTCTTTAGCTTGGGTTTCAACATCATTTCATACTAGGTATGTTTCTTTATTATTCTGCTTTGTAAATTAGCACAGTTACTTTATAAGCACATTCACTTTGTAGAATTTAGTATAGAATAATTAAATGTTACTTGATATTAAATTATATTAAATTATACTTCTATAGCGAGTATTCATGAATTACAAATAGACTTTAGTCATAATTAATATTGACTTACATAATTGTATAAATTTAGCTAGACATTTATGCCAACTTTTGTTTGGTTAACAGGTGACTTTCAATGGCCACCATTTATGCCACATGTTGGCTATAGAAGGATAAAACCCCAACTAGGGTAAGCTTCATTATGGTCTAGCATTTATCGATACAATTATACTATTTCAATTTACATTTCCACTATTGTCAAATTCAATTGTTCTGCAAATATGTTTTACTTTATACATTTTGTAAAACATTGTGTTTGTATTTGCAGGGTTTTTATAATACCTTCATTTCTTCATCAATAAATTCATATCTACATCATCATGGAGTTATCGTCCAACTTTAATTCCTACAACATATACATATCAGCCTTTATCTAAAAAAACACAAAAACAAAGTGCATTGTAGTAATAAGTGTATATTCTAAATAGCCCACTCACGTGCTGATGAGACCAAAAACTCAAACACACACACAGTAATTAGTGCACATATTCGTCTTCTGCACAATCGAGTGTACAATTTGGCAGTCACTTTGGTCCAAAAATAAACCTCACCAGTAATAATATGAATGTATTTATACATATCTTGGGAATGATGACCTAAAATTAATAATTTTTAACAAACAATTCTTGTTCATGATATACTATCGATAATATGATATTTTGAGGGTCTTGCCATCTTTTGCACTATTAATCATACAGACATGCAGTACTACCCAGTAGACAGATGAGAATACTAGCTTAAGCAAACATTTTTATTATTTCTGAAACTTAGGACTGGAGTCTGTCATTCACATTTTTACAAGTAGTCTATGCAGATTGCTGGACTTGCAGATCCATCTATAGTATGGAATTCTCTCTGTTTCAGATTTCTAATTCAACATATGATTAACTAATAAAGGATGGATCATCTTTTGAAAATCGGATTGACAGCTTCTTCAATTAAAAATAAATATAAAAGAAAGAACCTTTGATCTGAAACAGCTTGATTAATTATCAGATAGATGAATGACATGCCTAAATTTCAACATATCTAATTAGACTGACAATCAGATTTAATTAACTATTAGATACTATGTCTGTCCAAATATCCTCTGTTATTAGAAATGGAACTTGTCTTTTCCTCATTTCAAATCTTAATCGCAACTTGATCCTGCCTCTTTCAACATCAGGAAGTAGCATTTATTCTTCGACAAAAGACACAAAAATTTTCATCTGTGGTATCCTGCTGGCCTAAATATTAAAAAAAACATGTTTTGGATGAATTGCCTACTAAGCTTCCTAGTTTACAGCAATCTATAAATTACAGAGCCAAAATGCAAATGATGAAAACAATTTATTTTAAATGTACGTGTTGCTTGTTTTGGTTTTGCTACAGCAGTACTTGATGAAAGCTGGAAGTTTGTCCCTACTTGCCCTACCACAGTGTGGTATAGACCCACAGGGGAAGGGAGGGAAGTTGCGTGATCTTTTCCAAGGTTGAGTAGAAGCAATGGAGGCTAAATTGCTCATAACCAAGTCAATATTCACCAGGGTGCTGTTCCCAAAGTGACCCAAAATGTGCTGATCTGTTGGTCTGGAAAATCCTGGTAGATAGACAGATAACCAGATTGAGATGGTATGCGCTATTGAATACAACCTTTGTGTATCTGAGGTAATTTTTAAATATATATTTGTTAAAAGGCCATGTACCTGTTAATTGTGATGCCTACTCTTTTTCATAAAAGGATATCAAAGGCGTTTTTGCATCATTCCGAAGTTGACATGGTGCAGCATTAATTGATGAGCATTTGGAGAACCAGCTATTGTAGTAATCACTAATTAGTGACTAAAATCAAAGTAATATCCTCATCATTAGTTTCATTTAATTATTTAAAAAAAATTAAGACATTGTAAAAAAGCTGTAAATTAAAATGTAATCCTAAGTCAGTGCCCCAATTAGAATTTTTGCTTGTGGTTAATTTTTGGTTTGTCGTCCCAGTTCTAATGCATATTTCAGTCTGAAATATATCTCCGGTGTGACAATTGGCTTTGTCTGACTTTTGAATATTGTGGAACTTTATCCTTCAAAAACTTCCTTTTATGACAAGTTGACAACTCTAACATTACATGGTTCACCTTTTAGTTGCTGGGCAGAAGAGATAAGTTACGTGAACTTGATATCCGAAAATATATAAAGCACCAGATGTGTCTCTGCCATTTCAGGGGAGATCTGTCAAAGTTACAGCAAATGCATCACTGACGTTGGCATGTTTACGATAACCCTGAGGAGCTGCCCCATTATAAACTACCTAAAGCAAAATTTTTCTTTTGCTGTCACTATATCAGACAACTACTGTGGAAGAAAAAGCAAATAGTACATTTTAAGACCTATCACACTTTCTAGTTCGCCACAATAGTGCAACATCACATTAGGTTTGGTCACTTCTCGCTTTGATTTTATGGGATTATAAATTATATATTGTAGTCTGCCAAAGCAGAAGACAGCGGTAAGCAAGTGTAGACTAGGCCAACAACACTGTTGTATTACCGAGATAGTCTGCAGCTCTAGTTGAAGAACATCTCTGCAGTTCTGCATCTTAATCTATCTTCACGACATTTTGCCGATTTTGGATTGTGTGCATTCAGCAGGGAGCAGTTTAAGCAGATACCAACGTGATTGTTGTTTATCAAAAAAAAAGTTTATGCTGCAGTTTACGACATACTCAACTTTGCAACGTGCACAGCGGCTGTGAACACAAAATGTCAATGACACGTTCTGAATCAGCTTGAACACTACCATGATTTTTCAATACACACATCGCAATTTTTGTGTCCTTCGGCCGCAAAAATGCTCTCGCTTACCACTATAAAAACAGGAGAAGATACTATGGTAATTGCATCAGTGTAAAGTATAACATATTAATTTACATTGAAATTTACTTCAAATAATTGTTGTGGCTTAGCAAGGACAAAGTAGACGAAAGCAATTGTTTTTTCCTTTGAACTCAAAACGAAGTAAAATACGCTTTTGGTTATGAAAACATCTTATCATTTTTTTGGTAACTGTCTCTATTCTGATTTACAATGGTGGAGCAAGGAAAAAGGTAAGGACACATTGACACAATTAAATTTCTTCATTAAAATCTCCTGTCTCAAAAATAACACCATTAATACCAAACTGGTCAGTAGAGCAACCTATTAGTGTAGGGACCTATTTGACCCAAGATTCAATTCATTCTGCACAAATCATTCTGTTTCCGCTCTTGGCATGGTCACTTTGTGGTAACCTCTAATAAAGAGGCTGCCCGGGAGGCAATAAATCAACAATTATGGTTGTATGTCCATCTGGCAGCCCCTTCCCCATACAGCAGGCTTACAACACTTTTCTATAGTTCATATACAAAGCTTAGTCCTGATCATAATTTGACACTGAGCAGTTAGTGTTTGACAGGTGAATGATATAGTTTTACTAGAATGTATTTTGCGTGGACTAGCCTTGATTGGATAAACTTGACATGCCAGTAAGATGAACTGCATTCCTCGTACAGACGGAACTTCTTTGGCAACCCAGTTCTAATACATATTTTAGTGTGAAATTTATCTCCAGGTTGATTTTCTGACTTCAATATATTGTCAAATTTTATCCTTCCAAAATTCCTTCTTTGCCTGACTCTTGAACAACATAGAAATGTTTCCTTCTCGTTTGCTTTTATTATGACCAGCCATTGCCCTTTTTTGACAAGCTGACAACTACTACATTATAGGTCTACCTGTTAGCTGCTGGGCAACTGATATAAGTTGTGTGACCTTGGCATCCAATAATATATCACCAGATGTGTCTCTGCCATTTCGAGGGAGATCTGTCAAAGTTGCAGCAAATGCATCACTGAAGTTGGCCTGTTTATGATATGCCTGAGGAATTGCCTAGATGTAAACTATACTTCAAATGAGTTTTTCCTTATTCCTTTGCTGTCTCTTTATCAGGCAAATTCTATGGAAGAAAGGAAGAAGAGCATTTCAAGATCAACTATGCTTTCACTATAGGGGAACATCACACAAGGTTTGGTCATTTCTCTCTTTTGATTCCTATGAGATTAAAAATAAAAACAGGAAAGGGTATGGTACTTGCATCAATGTAAATTACTACATGTTATTTTAACCTTGAAGTGTTCCTATTTTTGAGCAGTGGTCGAAATAAGGGGGTCAAGGGGGTCCAAATGCTCTTGTGACCCCCTTAAATACATTTTTCAGAAGGACCCGGAGGGGGTCCTGAAACCCCCCCCCCCAAATACTAAATATGTCCAGAGGAATAAGCATAAAGCCTTATCAGCAAGAACCTCTTGTGATTTATATGAATCATAGAGTAGGGTTTTCAAAACAAGTTTTCTGAGATAAAACATGGCCTTAAGATGTCAAGAATTCATTTATAGAACATCTTAAAGTCTTCGGCTTCAGGGCGTGCCTCTGGCAGCCGGTCGCGGCAACAAGAGCTTCAACCCTTTGGACTTTTCAACTGGAAGACCCACCCCTCCAAATATAATGGCCTATTTCGACCACTGCTTTTGAGGCACTTTTGTAGCTTAGCAAGAAATAAATAAGACAACAGCAATTGTCTGTCACATTGTCACAACAAAGTAAAATGCTCTTATTCCATTCTTTGATTCTCATTAAGAATTAACAAAAAAGAGCTTTTGGAAACCAATCGCAAGAAATTCCAGCAAAGAAGTGTGTAATGGTCGCAATCATAATCCTGTAGTGCACCACATGTTTAAACTTGCTTCAATTTAAAGGAGAACTGGGCCTAAGCTCATAGTGTATAAAGCATCTTTTTTAAATGCCTTGGAAATATATCAACAATTGTTTCCATGTCATGATAACATGTCATAATTTTTTGGTCGCTGTCTCTATTCTGATTTACAATAATGGAGCAAGGATAAAGGTAGTGACACATTGGCACACTTAAATTTATGCCTAAAATCTCCTTCTGAAAAATAACACCATTAATACCAAACTGGTCAGCAAAGCAACCTATTAGCAGTGGCGTCCCTATGGGGGGGCACGTACCCCCCCATATTGGACCTGTGCCCCCCCAGGTGCCCCAACTCTGGCTAAAATACACAGTTAGTATAGTTTGTGCCACCCCAGAGTATCGCGTGCCCCTCCGAGATGCCCTCCCACTCAAGACCCCCCAGTTACGCCACTGCCTATTAGTAGAGGGGCCTTTTGCCATAAGATTAAATTCATTCTGCACAAAACAGTCTGTTTCTGGACTTGGCACGGTCACTTTATGGTTACCTCCAATAAAGAGGTTGTCTCGGAGGCAATCAGAATTACGGCCATCTGTCAGTCTGGCAGCCCCTTCCTGGTGCAGACTAACAAGTTTTATGTATTTCATATGTACATAGCTGAGTCTTATATTTTGACACTGATCAGTTGGTGTTTGGAGGTGAATGATATAACTTTATAGGAATGTGTTATGCATGGACTAGTCTTAATTGGATCAGAAGAACATGGCAATAAGAAGGCATACATTCTTTGCAGAGATGGAACCTGTGTCTCCCATAAATTTTGCAGATCGGTTATGAAATTCTTGTCCCAATGATGAGATGCCTAGCATGCCACCACTGCCAGAGCAGTTAGTATAATTTGATGACAATCTGAGCATTACTGATAAATTAGTTTTGGGCCCTTAAACAGACAGTGCCTACTCTGCATGCCTATGCTAATAGGCAAACAGGAAATGTCAATTAAGCAAATACAGCATGTTCAACACGCTGGCTGCAAGAATATACAGATGTCCCTAAATAGAGTTCATTGATGCTTCTGCGAAATGATTAGAATCAATTATGATCTTTATCAAGATGAGACCAGGGAGGGAAGGGAAAGCAGAACGGCATTCCTTCACAGTCCTATATTTTGTCTTAAACTTGTATAACATAATAATCAACCCACTCTTCTTAATATATTCTACATAAAAATTAAAAATATCCTCGCAAGTCAATATAAGAGCATACATGAACAGATTAAATGGAGTTGCTCGTACGTTGAACTGACAACAATTACTATCCTGCTAATTTCACATCTTGTCCATCTACATGTAACTCCTTGAGGTTTTCGAGCAAACCAGACATCCAGATGAAACATCATTGCGATGCGTATCATTAAAAAGATATTGGCTGTGATCTTTATGTTCACATTGCAATTTAAAGTGGTAGTGATCTGTCGCTAATGCAAATCTTTGCGAGCTTATTTTGAACGTCATCAGGTGATAATCAAGTGGGAGTCTAACAGAATATGCTTCACTGATATAAAGGAGTGAATGTTATAAAGATAAATGGGAAATGGAATGAATTATGAAATGAGCCTGAGATGATAAGGAAAAATAGGCGTGGCAAGGTCATCACTACTGGAGGTCATTGTTTTATGGTTGTTTCAAAGGATTCATCAATTTGTGAAACCTCTGTCATTGCTTTCAACACAAAACAAAACACTGATATTAGAGCAATGCTATCTTTCATCCAAACCAATACAGATCAGTACAACAGATCTTTAGTTGATGTCTCATGATAATTCACAAAAGTGTCTGCAACCTTAAACCAAGCTCAATTCTCTTTGTTCCTCATTTCAAAACTGGTTCTTTACATTTTGAATGCAGCATGTGATCAAATAATAAAGGACACATTTCTTTAACTTGCAGCTGTGGAAAATCTCTTCATATTGGATGAGCAGCTTCCTGTAATTAAAGATAAATATCGAGGAAAAATTATGTTTCCTGTGAGGATTGTTTATTAATCATCAGTGAGATAAATGTTTCATTTCGCTTAAATGAATTTCATTTCTTAAAGGAGATATATATGTCAAGATTTCCTGCATTACAAATTTCCATCTTACGTACCTAAGCTGATTTTTGAATTGTGAAGCTTATTGATAATATGCCAAATGGAAAGAAAAAATAAATTAATATGTACGGTAAACACTGCATGCGTCTTAGAGTTTTTATTTGATTTCTCACATAGGGAGATAGGGGCACATTGTGCCTAGTATAGTTATTCTTATCAAACACTGTTGATTTGAAATTAAGTCAGACAGATGGTTGTCCAATGTGATACAGTCCTAAAATCAGTATGCATCCTGACAAAAAGGTTATTTTAATTGCGAAAATGCTATTCTCCAAGATTCTATGTATAAAATTTTCGGTGCTAAATTAGCAAAATGAATGTTTCACACTAAGCAATTCATGATTAGATAATTTAGATTATTTAACTATGATCTGATGTTAGAATTAATCTACCACTGCTAGTAACACTTCAACTCTAATTTGGGTAACATTGTACTATTTTGGGGGGAGTATTGGCATGACATAATACATTTTAGTTGTTGGCGATAGATTGTGCCAATTATAAATAATATGCCAAACCTGCTGCAGTGACGCCTGTAAGTAAGTGAAACACATGACATAGTGCCATTGCATCAATTCTAAACATCCTCAGCAAAACTGCTTGTGGAAGCATGAATTCTCATCTGATGGAAGGAAAACATATTAGGTCATAAAGGCCAATGTGTGAGGTATGTAGAATGACAATGTCAGCCAATTTTCTCTGCTGTAGTTGGAGTTAGGCATGGTTCAAATTCTTTAATAAATAAGTGAATCACCCTTCCATATTAGATAACATTGGGCCTGTGTTCACTTACTTATCAAAGACTTTGACCCATACCTAACTCCAACAACAGCAGAGAAAATTGGCTGCCATTGTTATCCTACATGCCTCACAAATAACAATATAACTAAATCAGGAGTAATGTTATTGATGCAATATAAGGTTTCATTCAAACATTATGAAACATAATTATGGTATAAGTCTGATGAGAAGGAATAATTTTTTAGAAGGTAAATGGGTATACGATGGCATTATAAAATAAGTCTGACACAAAGCTATGGCGAGTAGGAACAATAATTTCTACCACTGGAGGTTATCGTTTCATGGCTTTTTCTAAAGATTCACCGATTCGTAATTTTTTTGTCTAAGTTATTGATCTCATAACAGTAATATTGGATGCTATCACACATGTGTGTCAAACCCACAGGCATTTAAATCATTTTCCAACACAGCTCTAGGGCCTGCATGATACTGGCCTCCTTAAACAGAACAAGGAAGGTGGGGAAGTCTGGGCAATTCACTTGAATCAGCCACCCTGCACCCCATTGGCATAACATTACTGCAGGGTGGTTGATTCAGGGAACTTTCCCACCTTGGTGTATCTGTACCACTGGTAGATGTCCATTGACCAGTGCAGAACTATTCAGGGACGAACGCAGGGGGGGGATGGGGGGGATGCATCCCCCCCACCAGACCAAAATTTATATATTTTTACATGTTAATTTTATCTGCGCGCAGTCGCGTTATGTCGCGAATTATGTGTTCCGCGACGCGATAGCCCGATAGACCCCCCCACTGGAATTTTCTGGATCCCCCCCTGGAACTATTGTGAACAATTGTGATGCCTGTGGACAAAACAAAAAGATGCCGAAGTATCTTTTATTGATATCTCAGTGATTATTCATGCAAGTGACTGCAATCCTAAATCAAATTTGAATTTCTTTGTGTCTCATTTCAAAACTGGTTCATTACATTTTGAAAACAACATGTGCCTAAAGAATATTTAACTGATTTTTATATTTTAAATTGCAGCTGTGGGAAATCTTGTAATATTGGATTAACTCACTGTGATAAAAATAAACTTAGAAGAAAAAATAGTCTTTCATCTGAAGCTGGTTTATTAATCATCAGTGAGATGAATGATTCGATTTCTTTTGATGAAACTGAATTCTGAAAAGAGATAATAATAATATGTCAGTCAAGATATCCTACTTCTTTCAGACAAGTGTAAAAAAACTGGCAAACACTGAACATGGAATTTTGTTGTTACAGTTTATATCTTATCAGGCCTGGATTTGTAAATCTATTCCTTGTTGGTAAAATAAATTAGACAATTGGAACACCATGCAAACAGAGATTGCTATATCTGAAACTGAAACACAAGAACACATGCATCATAACATTATAGCAAAAAAAATAAGAATCTTCCACACAATATTCAAGCTTGTAGACATAAAATGTCACTACAGTGTATCAAAAATAAGTTTTCTGGGAAGAAATTCTAGAAGAGGAAAAGTTCCTGAGACAGAAACATGAGACATTTATGCTAAACTATTCCTTGTTGAAAACAACCACCTCATACAATACAAGTCTCTGGTTTCTTGGAGAGCGTCAGGTTCAGGATTTACATGCAATTAAGTTATTTTGATGCTTTCGCATTATATTAAATCTAGTTTCAAGCTGTTCTAGTGTATAGAGAGAAAAGATCTTAAACAAAGCCATTTAAGCTGTGAAATATGAACAGGGCTTTTTGGGGAATTACTCGCATCGACCATTAGAATCAATGGAGCGGGCGAGCACAGATCAATCATCACCACATGAAGATATCCATCATGATCAAATATACCCTCTTTCCATGACTATCCTATGTAGTGAATTAATTAATATCAAGACAAGACTGACAACAAGGTTGTTCATAATACCTTCAAAACGTAGTTTGCATGGCAACAAAATTTTTGTCCTTATTATGTTGCGACCAGAAATCTTGCCAATATTAACATTAATTAATTGCGGTCTAGTCATGTAGGGGCACTATGACATAGTCACTTTGTGGTCGACCTCCAATAAACAAGCTCTTCTGGATGCAATAAGTCCCCACCTTGCCTGTTCATCAATCTGGCAACCCCTTCTTCCTGGCTGTTCACTCACACTTCCAGCTGGGTGGTGTAGTAGTTAAGGTTTCCGCCTGCTCCGCTGAAGGTCTTTGGCTGCATGGGTTCGAACCCCGGGTGGGGAACCCGAAATTTTCAGTGGGCCTTTATGAGCAAAATCCCAGCTGGATGTCGTTCGGATGAGACGTTAAATTGGCGGCCCCTTGTATCAGTGTCTGTGCCGGGCAAGTAAAAGATCCCTCACATGGGGTAAATGTGTAACTTGTTGAGGACTCCTGCTCTCTCTCTCATCTCATCAATCAACCCTCGTGAGCGCCCAGAATTGGGCTTAGAGGGCTGCACTTACCATATCTATCTTCCAACTCCTTTCAACTTCCTGTGGCATACAAGGCTAACTGTTGAGTGGGGTGGCTCTAAGGGCAACATGATATACTTAATATAATAATAATATAGCATGATTTTATATAGCACCCATTCAAGATAAATCTGTTACTGGTGCTCACCATACTAAATGGCAATCATACCAATCATTATGGTGATAACCTCTGGATATGGCCGGAGTAGACAGGAAGACCCACCTTCTCAGTGCAGCTGAGAAGGATGGGAGACAATACAAAGGTTGAGAACTGTACACTTGCGACACAGGAGCGTGTCGCAACAGTTTAGGGCCTATTCCCATCAAAAATAAAGGTATGGACTGATAGGAAATGGTTTAAAATGTATTGTGTGCGATTTTCAGAACTTTCCTGTACTTTAAAGTGTCAAAATCGGCCTATTTTCTGAAGAGAGGGAGGTTTTGCAAAACTGATAGCTGTAAATCATTGTGTTGTTCATAATTTGCTATTTCAGTTTGTATGTCTATTGTTTTCCAAATAATAGCATTGGATTATAACATTTAACAGTCAATCATGCTCAGTCAAGCAATTCATGTATTATCAGATTGGTTGTTCCAAGAACACTTTCGTGAACAGTGATTGACTCAGTCCACATTTGACAAATTCAGATCGCATTTACATGTATATTGAAGGAAGTTTGAAGGCCTCTTGGTACAGTTTTACTGTAATCAAGGTATATATTTGTAAATGCATACTCTGCTCATAATTGCACAATGATGTTTATGTTGTCTTATATAGTTAAAGAAATCAAATTCCCCAAAATACGTTACGATGATAAATCCTGATAGATACACAGATTGATCAAAAAATCTTTGGGTAGGCCTGCACAGATTGATAAACAGATAGGGGCCAAGATATATATATAGATAGATAGATAGATAGATAGATAGATAGATAGATAGATAGATAGATAGATAGATAGATAGATAGATAGATAGATAGATAGATAGATAGATAGTGGAACCATACTACAAGTAACATTTTAGTTTAAATTATGTGTTATATATTTTTCACAGGTGAAGTAAACTACCGTAATATGGGGTGAATCGGGACACTGGGGTGAATCGGGACAGAACAGGAATGTGTTTTATTTCTTAAACTACAACAACTTCTTCTTAACCCAGGTCAATAATTTTTGGCACAATTATAGCATACATAGTAGCGTATATTTTGCTCGGATTTTATAATTCTAACTGCAAGCAGTGATGAGCTGCAGCACTTTAAACTTGGCCCTGCAGAAACTGCATTCTCAAGTGCTGGTCAAAACTTTGCTCGTATCACAAAAAGCATAAATATTAGAGGCACTAGTCTTGCAGGATACTTTTATAACCTTGTTTTGGCAGATTAAGGGGCTAGAATAGTTGACTAGATATCGGATTTTGTAATGTTTGGTCATGGGTTCGGATCCAGGGCTATGACAAAGTTTCAGAATCAACAAAAATAACTCTACTAATTTTCATTTGAATGCACTGGCATGTCTTTTTGAAGAATATTTTTGAACCTGACATCATTGATATTGGATTTAGTTCAAAATTATATATGTATAGCGTTTTTAACAGAAAAACACCGTTTTTCATCCTTTTGGGTCATTTATCATATATTTTTTAAATCTGCGAATTTTACATGTAATTGAGTTCAGATTTTTCTCAAATTTTTTTTCTGCATGTCAAATATATTTTCTAGTGTTCATTTACAAGTTGCAATTGCCTAAACATGCCAGGAAGTATTATTTTACAGAAATAGAGGACTGTCCCGATTCACCCCAAAGTAAGGGCTGAATTGGGACAGTGGTTTTTCATGAATAAATCATTGAAAATGAAAGGTATCTTATAATGCTCCTAGGGATAGTTGGACCTGTAGTTCAGACATAATTTGGCACTATATTTTTATTTATAAGATGATTTGTGACCATGCTATGACAGAAAAACCCTCAAATCTGTCCCGAATCACCCCATATTACGGTACCACATATTCTGATATTTTTAAAAGTGACATCCAGAAATGAAGGTTCCAAAATAACTGCTTATGTTGTTTTCTGTTTGTGATTGCAGTTTTCTGTTTGTGTTCATGTTTGATTGTTTGTTATTATCACTTATTGCTTCCAAGGATTTTCAAGAGAGCTCAGCAAATGCAATGTCCTCAGTCTACGTTGCTACAGCAACGTGAAGACTGTGACCTCGGTCTATGGCCGGAGCGGGGATTGAACCGACAAGCTTGTGTGTACAAGGTGGGAATGCGAACCATTGTACCACAGAGCCACATTATAACTGGCCGATGGTAACAAATGGCTTGCAAATTTGAGGTATCAACATGTTGAAGCCATTTTTCTAAAGTACATGTGCATGAAGTTTAATCTTCCATAAATATGATTTCTGTTCCTTTCATAGAAAATCTCACAGTGACCTCTGCTAAGCATTACTGTATTTCACTGTACAGTGTATTGGGCATTACAAATTCCCAATTGACCTCAGCACATATTAATAATAAAACACCATGTGTCTCGATCTGCCCTTTCAATAATGATGATTCTCTCCTGGTCAAAGCAGTTAATTAATTTGCCTTCAGAAAGAATTATCAAGATCTACTGCAAAAGCCAGACCATTTTTATTTAGCTAAATGCAGATTCCTGTATCTCACTTTGTAAATCAGAATTCTATGAAATAAAAGCAAAAATGATAATATAATCAATTAATCATAGTAAAATGTGGAAGGTGTAACATTGTGTCCAATGAGTAACTATAGGCTCACTTACATTAATAAATACTCAGGAGATCGAAAGTGCAGTTTCTGTTTCTGAATTAAACTACTTTCTGCATAGGTATTGATAAATGATGCCATTTCCAAAAAACGAGGTAAGGTGATATTTATGAAATAATCCTCTTTGGGCAGAATGAACCCTAGCCTAGATCTGGTATTCCTTTCGCCTTGGTCTCTGGAGGCCAAACTGAAGTCAAAATCTCCTTTAAAGTCTGGGTTAGTCACACACTTCCCATTGAACGTGACCATTCTTCCCCCGTTTATTGCTACATTGTGTTAATTTTTTGCATTGAATTTGCCTGGAGGTTGTTGCATTCAGATATTCAGCTTATTCATATAGATGATTCCAGTAACTAATCTTCAGACATGACTAATATTTCCAAAAAAATTGACAATCTTGAGCATGTAGATTTCTAACAACATAATGTCTTTAAATTTCCTATCTATTTCATTTGAGGATCAAACATGAAAATGATGACATTGTACTGATGTTATCATTAGAAGCCAGCTGTGGCATCAGTTGCCATTGAATATTCATGTAACTGTTTGAAATTAGTATTTATTGAGATGATGTAAAATCCAAGCTGTAGCATGTTTGCACCCGGCAGATCCTCCATATTAACCCTCTTGCTGCACTCAAGCCAAATTCCTTTCATTTCAAATACCATGACATACTAGAATCTATGGGTGTCATAGGCTACAACAATTTATCTCCAGACATATTGATTGGCAAGAAAATGTCTCATTTTTATGGCTGACACAGATACCTATGCTTTCTGGCCAACATCAGTGGGGTGATGAATTTGTCCGAGCATGCCAACAAGTTGCCGCCCCAGGGATGTAACCGAAGTGGCCTTCAAGTAAGAGGTCTCCCAGGGAAGTTCTTTAAGATCTATATTAGTACATATAGGCTGCCTTTGCCTTACTTCAGAAATCGAGAGCCCAAGGTTAAGTCAAGATCTCCTTCAAAGCTGACCAAGTTTCACACTACGAACACACTTCCGCACCACTGAATGTGACCATTACCATCTCTGTTCTAATGGAATTAGTTAGCAATCTGTTTGCAATATATTGTTGGTGTTACATGAAAGACTTTTTCCATAGTTATGCCTAAAATTGTCTCAAACAGGAAAAATACCATAGAATCTCAAGCAAGATGGTCAATAACACTAACTTCTTTCAAAATAAATAATTAATATATCATGTGTTTCGTTAATATTTGTCAGAACAATTTCCTTTTAAACTTATAATTTGATAAGAGTGCTGTACCTTTCATTATGTTGATTATTAGTTTTAGGCCCTTAAACAGACAGTGCCTACTCTGCCTATGCTAATAGGCAAACAGGAAATGTCAATTAAGCAAATACAGCATGTTTAACACGCTGGCTGCAAGAATATACAGACGTCCCTAAATATAGTTCATTGATGCTTTTGCGAAATGATTAGCATCAATTATGATCTTTATCAAGATGAGACCAGGGAGGGAAGGGAAAGCAGGACGGCATTCCTTCACATAACATAATAATCAACCCACTCTTCTTAATATATTCTACATAAAAATATCCTTGCAAGTCAATGCAAGAGCATACATGAACAGATTAAATGGAGTTGCTCGTATATTGAACTGACAACAATTACTATCCTGCTAATTTCACATCTTGTCCATCTACATGTAACTCCTGGAGGTTTTCGAGCAAACCAGACGTCCAGATAAAACAAAACAGTGATATGACAGCAATGCTATCTTTCATCCAAACCAATGCAGATCAGTACAACAGATCTTTTAATAGTTGATCTCACACGATAATTCACAAAAGTGTCTTTAACCTTAAACCAAGCTCAATTCTCTTTGTTCCTCATTTCAAAACTGGTTCTTTGCATTTTGAATGCAGCATGTGATCAAATAATAAAGGACACATTCATTTGCAGCTGTGGAAAATCTCTTCATATTGGATGAGCAGCTTCCTGTAATTAAAGATAAATATCGAGGAAAAATTATGTTTCCTGTGAAGATTGCTTATTAATCATCAGTGAGATGAACGTTTCATTTTCCTTTAATGAAATTCATTTCTTAAAGGAGATATATATATGTCAAGATTTCCTGCATTACAAATTTCCATCTCATCTACGTACCTAAGCTGATTTTTAAATTGTCAAGTTTATTGATAATATGCCAGATGGAAAGAAAAATTAAATGAAAATGTATGGTAAACACTGCATGCGTCTTAGAGTTTCTATTCGATTTCTCACTTAGGGAGATAGGGGCAAATTGTGCCTTGTAGTTATTCTTATCAACCACTGTTGATTTGAAATTAAGTCAGACAGATGGTTGTCCAATGTGATACAGTCCTGAGATCAGTATGCATCCTGAGAAAAAGGTTATTTTAATTGCGAAAATTCTGTACTCCAAGATTCTGTGTAAAATTTGGCACACAATTGAACAGTGCTAAATTAGCAAAATGAATGTTTCACACTAAGCAATTGATGATTAGACAATTTAAATTATTTAACTATGATGTGCTGTCAGAATTAATCTACCACTGCTAGCAACACTTCAACTCTAATTTGGGTAACATTGCACTGTTTTGAAGGGAGTTTTGGCATGACATAATGCATTTTGGTTGTTGGATATAGATTGTGCCAATTATAAATACTATGCCAAACCTGCTGCAGTGCCGCCTGTAAGTAAGTGAAACACATGACATTGTGCCATTGCATCAATGCTAAACATCCTCAGCAAAACTGCTTGTGGAAGCATGAATTCTCATCTGATGGGAGGAAAACATATTAGGTCATTAAGGCCAATGTGTAAGGCATGTAGGATAACAATGGCAGCCAATTTTCTATGCTGTTGGAGTAAGGCATGGGTCAAATTCTTTAATAAGTAAGTGAATCACCCTTCCCTATTGAATAACATTGGGCCTGTGTTTCACTTACTTATCAACTAGACTTTGACCCATACCTAACTCCATCAACAGAAGAGAAAATTGGCTGCCATTGTTATCCTACATGCCTCACAAATAACAATATAACTAAATCAGGAGTAATGTTATTGATGCAAAATACTGTTTCTTTCAAACATTATGAAACATAAGTATGGTATATGTCTGATGAGAAGGAATAAATTTTGAAGAAGGTAAAAGGGTATATGATGGCATTATAAAATAAGTCTGACACAAAGATATTGCGAGCAGGACAATAATTTCTACCACTGGAGGTTATCGTTTCATGGCTTTTTCTAAAGATTCACCGATTCTTAATTTTTTTGTCAAAGTTATTGATCTCATAACAGTAATATTGGATGCTATCACACATGTGTGTCAAAGCCACAGGCATTTAAATCATTTGCCAACACTGCTCTAAGGCCTGCATGATACTGGCCTCCTTAAACAGTACAAGGAAGGTGGGAAAGTCTGGGCAATTCACTTGAATCAGCCATGCTGCACCCCATTGTCAAAACATTAGGGGCTGACCAGATGATCTTGGGGGGGGGGGGTTATGGATATTTGGTGAAAAAAAAAGATCGTTTCCCACTTTACACTGAAAAAAAAAGTTTGTTCAGCACATGGAAATAAAAAAAAAGTTTGTTTCCACCTGAAGCTAGAGTACCGTAATGTTAAAATTCCAATAAAAAAGTTTGTCGCGAATGCGCATGCGAAAAAAAATTGCTCGTCGATGCGTCGCGAATGAGTAAAGTCCGGGAGTAAAGTCCATAACCCCCCCCCCCTAACTATCGTCTTGTAGGCCCCTTACTACAGGGTGGTCGATTCAGGGGACTTTCCCACCTTGGTGTATCTGTACCACTGGTAGTGGTCAAGTGCAGAACTGTTGTGAACAGTTGTAATGCCTGTGGACAAAACAAAAAGATGCTGAAATATCTTTTATTGATGCCTCAGTGACTATTCATGCAAGTGACTGCTATCCTAAATCAAATTTGATTTTCTTGGTGTCGCATTTCAAAACTGGTTCATTACATTTTGAAAACAACATGTGCCTAAAGAATATTTAACTGATTTTTGTATTTTAAATTGCAGCTGTGGAAAATCATGTAATATTGGATTAACTCACTGTGATAAAAATAAACTTTGAAGAAAAAATAGTCTTTCATCTGAAGCTGGTTTATTAATCATCAGTGAGATGAATGATTCGATTTCTTTTTATGAAACTGAAATCTGAAAAGAGATAATAATAATATGTCAGTCAAGATATCCTACTTCTGTCAGACAAGCGTAAAAAACTGGCTAACACTGAACATGGAATTTTGTTGTTACAGTTTATATCTTATCAGGCCTGGATTTGTAAATCTATTCCTTGTTGGTAAAATAAATTAGACAATTGGAACACCATGCAAACAGAGATTGCTATATCTGAAACTGAAACACAAGAACACATACATTGTACATCATAACATTATAGCAAAAAAATAAGAATCTTCCACACAATATTCAAGCTTGTAGACATAAAATGTCACTCCAGTGTATCAAATATAAGTTATCTGGGAAGAAATTCTAGAAGGGGAGAAGTTCCTGAGACAGAAAGATGAGACATTTATGCTAAACTATTCCATGTTGAAAACAACCACTTCATACAATACAAGTCTCTGGTTTCTCGGGGAGCGTCAGGTTCAGGATTTACATGCAATTAAGTTATTTTGATGCTTTCGCATTATATTAAATCTAGTTCCAAGCTGTTCTAGTGTATAGAGAGAAAAGATCTTAAAGAAAGCCATTTAAGCTGTGAAATATGAACAGGGATTTTTGGGGAATTACTCACATCGACCATTAGAATCAATGGAGCGGGCGAGCACCGATCAATCATCACCACATGAAGATATCCATCATGATCAAATATACCCTCTTTCCATGACTATCCTATGTGGTAAATTAATTGATATCAAGACAAGACTGACAACAAGGTTGTTCATAATACCTTCAAAACGTAGTTTGCATGGCCACAAAATTTTTGTCCTTATTCCATTGCGACCAGAAATCTTGCCAATATTAACATTAATTAATTGCGGTCTACTCATGTTGGGGCACTATGACATAGTCACTTTGTGGTCGACCTCCAATAAACAAGCTCTTCTGGATGCAATAAGTCCCCAACCATGCCTGTTCATCAATCTGGCAACCCCTTCTTCCTGGCTGTTCACTCACACTTCCCACTCCTGTGGCGTACAAGGCTAACTGCGGAGTGGGGTGGCTCTAAGGGCAACATAATATACTTAACATAATAATAATATAGCATGATTTTTATATAGCACCATTCAGAGTCCGCGAAAAGTGCCAATTTGCCGGTCAAAACAGGCAAAAATTGCGTGTGGCCGGCAAGAATAGAGTGGTTACCTGCCCAAATGTCCGATAGATGTGTTGGAGAGTCAGTGAGTTGACAGTTATCAATGCAATCAATGCAGGCCTTTGAAGTCTCCAGTGCAATTGACAAACACCAATGACTCAAACTGGTGTCAGTTCAGACCTCCAGAGGTGTCAATTGGATTGTAATTAAACAAAATACCTCAGCCAATTGCAATTAGTGATACTCACTATCTGCTAACATGTATCTATTCAAGTTTTGGGCCCTGCAAGATAGCAGTAGTATGCCATGTCTGTGATGTTAGCAGGGGACCTGTTGGGTTTTCTGTGAAACCATTGAATTGTATACACACAAATCCTTATTAGAGATCGATTCTAATTGAATCTACCTGGTCAAGCAACGGCACAAAATTATGTTTAAAACTTTTTGTATGATTTAGTCATCCAGGTTAGATCAGCCTTAACATTGGGTCTTTCATATGCTCTATTTGGGTTTTGGGTAACTTCATATTTTTTGGGTGCACCAACTCAAGATCACCGTTTAAAATTACTAAAATTGGAATTTCGGGAAGATAAGATCTCATTCGGGCAGGTAAAATTCAGAATCTACCTGCCCGAATGTCCTGTGTGACTAAATCATATGCTCTATTTGGGTTTTGGGTAACTTCATATTTTTTGGGTGCACCAACTCAAGATCACCGTTTAAAATTACTAAAATTGGAATTTCGGGAAGATAAGATCTCATTCGGGCAGGTAAAATTCAGAATCTACCTGCCCGAATGTCCTGTGTGACTAAATCATACAAAAAGTTTTAAACATAATTTTGTTGCCGTTGCTTGACCAGGTAGATTCAATTATATATATGTATAAATGATATCATAAACCATTTTCAGTTGCTGAGAATTATTTGAAAACTTTCTTTGGGTGACTCGGAAAAATTGATCATTTTTAGTAAAAAAAACACCAAAAATCGCATAGTGGCCCAACAGCACAGACATAAAATTTCAACATATGCGAAAAACTTAATATTGATGAGTCCAACCAATAAACATGACAGTATCACGTTGAATGTCACATTCGTGACCTCAGCCTTCGCTTAACTTGACATGGAGTCCGCAAACCTGTTTTTTTGCTTATTTTTGACCGATATGGCCATCCTTCAGTGAAAGTCATCTAGTTTAGTTCAGTTTAGTTATCTCAAGAAATATCAACAAATAATTAAGGTGCTAAATGAAGGCTGACACCAAGAGCTTGATGTCAGCTTTTATTTAGCTTTTCGGTCTCCTTTTAACTACAACTAGTCAACCCTCCAAAAGATAAATTAATGTGCTGTCACTATCGAAAAATGTCCTTGGAAACTCAAAATCCTGCCATGTATTTTCAGTTCCACTTATCCTTATCACCAGATAAATCACTTCTAACCAATCAAGATGGGTGTGGATGGATAGCCCTTAATGTCAGCTTTCATTTGGCATCTTTGTTTTCTTGTTAGTACAACCGTTAATCTTCCAAAAGCTAAATGAATGTTGCTGTCATTATTGAAAATATCCTCAGAAACCCAAAATTTTCCCATGTATTTGTTATTTCACCTGTACTTATCACCAAAAAATCATTCCTAACCAACCAAAATGGATGTGGTTGGATAGAACTTGATATCAGCTTTCATTTGGCAACTTAGTTTTCTTGTAACTACAACTGTTAATCTTCCAAAAGCTAAATGAATGTTGCTGTCATTATTGAAAATATCCTCAGAAACCCAAAATTTTCCCATGTATTTTTAATTTCACCTGTACTTATCACCAAAACATCATTCCTAACCAACCAAAATGGATGTGGTTGGATAGAACTCGATATCAGCTTTCATTTGGCACCTTGGTTTCCTTGTAACTACAACTGTTAATCTTCCAAAAGCTAAATGAATGTTGCTATCATTATTGAAAATATCCCCGGAAACGAGAAATCCTCCCATGTATTTTTAGTTCCACCTATCCTTATCAATAGATAAATCATTCCTCACCAACCAAAATTGATGTGGTTGGATAGCTCTTTATGTCAGCTTTCATTTGACACCTTCGTTTCCTTGTTCCTATAACTGTCAATCGTTCAAGATCTAAATAAATGTTGCAGTCAATGTCAAAAATCTCCTCGGAAACACAAAATCCTTTGCTGTATTTACAATTGCACCTATCTGTATTACCAAATAAATCATTCCTAACCATTAAAAATGGATGTGGATGGATAGCCCTTGATATCAGCTTTCATTTGGCACCATGGTTTTCTTGTTACTAGAACTTTTAACCCTCCAAAAGAAAAATAAATGTTGCTGTCAGTGGCGAAAATCCCCTTAGAAACACAAAATACTCCCATGTAATACAACATGCACCCCATTTATATAGCTCTTGGAAGATTGACAGTTGTAAAAACAAGAGAAACCAAGGTGCCAAGTGAAAGCTGCCATTAAGGGTAATCAATCCACATCTGATTGGTTAGGAGTGAGTTATCTAGTGATAAGGAGAGGTCGACCTGAAAATACATGGGAGAATTTTGTGTTTCCGAGGATATTTTTGATAATGACAGCAACATTTTATTTTGCTTTTGGAGGGTTGAAAGTGGTCATAGCAGGGAAAACTGGGTGCCAAATGAAAGCTGACACCAAGGGTTATCTCTCCACATCCATTTGGTTTGTTAGGAATGATTTATCCAGTGATAAGGATGGGTGGAATTAAAAATACACGGGAGGATTTCGTGTTTCTGAGGATATTTTCAATAAGGACAGGAACATTCTCTAGCTTTAGGAAGATTAACAGTTGGAGTAACAAGGTAACCAAGGTGCCAAATAAAAGTATATATCAAGGGCTATCCAACCACATGCATTTTGATTGCTTAGTAATGATTTATTTGGTGATATGGATAAGTGGAATTGAAAATATAGGGGAGAATTTTGTGTTAGCGAGGAGATTTTTGACACTGACAGCAACATTTATTTAGCTCTTGCAAGATTGACAGTTGAAGTAACAAGGAAACGAAGGTGTCAAATGAAAGCTGACATAAAGGGCTATCCATCCACATCCATTTTGAATTGTTAGGAATGATTTATTCGGTGATACGGATAGGTGCAATTGTAAATACAGGAGAGGATTTTGTGTTTACGAGGAGATTTTTGACATCGACAGCAACATTTATGTATCGCATGCACGATTGAAAGTTGTAGTAACAAGGAAATGAATGTGTCAAATGAAAGCTGACATAAAGGGCTATCCAACCACATCCATTTTGTTTGGTTAGAAATAATTTATCAGTGATAAGAATAAGTGGAACTGAAAATACATGGCAGGATTTTGAGATTCTAAGGACATTTTAATAGTGACCACAACATTACTTTAACTTTTGGAGGGTTGACAAGTGGTAGTGAAAAGGAAACCAAGAAGCTAAATAAAAGCTGACATCAAGCTCTTGATATCAGCCTTTATTTAGAACCTTAATTATTTGTTGATATTTCTTGAGTTAACTAAACTGAACTAAGCTGGTAATTTCTAGGAATTGTTTTTCTGCTGTCAACTTCAATTTAAAATGGCCCGCTGTAGAAACCCCATCGGACATTTATACTGCTGTTAATATTGGATTTTTGTTAAAAAAACCATCTAATAGGCATAGGTACCTTCCTTTGCCAAGAAATGCCTCTAACAGTAAAGAATGACATAGGCCTATTGGCTGGTCCTCTAAAAGAAAAGAAAGTGACCGAATTTGACTAGATAGCGGAGAATGTTACAAGAAGTAATGCCACATTTGAGTTTTGATGGCAGCCATCTTGCATTAAGGAGAGGGGTAAAGGACAAACTATTGCATTGATGTCATCAAAACAACTTCCATTGAATTCCCCATTCCTGAAAACCTAGGTTTAGACCCAAATTTCATGGTCCTATGACAATTATATCAGGAGATGTGGCCAAAAATATGGTTTTGGTGGCCATTTTCCAAAATGGCTGCCAGAATATTGAACTGGCATAATCGAAACCACTTTCATTGAATTCCTAATACCAGAAAACCTAGGTTTAGACTCAAAAATCATGGTCCTATGACAATTATATGAGGATATATGGCCAAAAATAGGGTTCTGGCGGCCATTTTGGAAAATGGCCGCTAGAATGGAATGCCCAAGGGTGCCGGAGCGGCACCCGCCTGATTCTTGTTCTGGGGTGCCCCATCCACAATATGCAATAAAACTGTAATCATATCCTATGTCACACCTCTTGTACAGGATCAATAGGGCTGTCTCCCTGACTATAAAGTTGGATTAGTCACACACTTTCCATTGAACGTGGCCATTCCTCCCCAGTCCTATTGCTACATTGTGTTAATTTTTTGCATTGAATTTGCCTGGAGGTTGTTGCATTCAGATATGCAGCTTATTCATAGATGATTCCAGTAACTAATCTTCAGACATGACTAATATTTTTTTTTAATTGACAATCTTGAGCATGTAGATTTCTAACAACATATTTATGTCTTTAAATTTCTTATCTATTTCATTTGAGGATCAAACATGACAATGATGACATTGTACTGATGTTATTATTAGAAGCCAGTTGTGGCATCAGTTGCCATTGAATATTCATGTAACTGTTTGAAATTGGTATTTATTGAGATGATGTTAAATCCAAGCTGTAGCATGTTTGCACTTGACAGATCCTCCATATTAACCCTCTTGCTGCACTCAAGCCAAATTCCTTTCATTTCAAATACCATGACATACTAGAATCTATGGGTGTCATAGGCTACAACAATTTATCTCCAGACATATTGATTGGCAAGAAAATGTCTCATTTTTATGGCTGACACAGATACCTATGCTTTCTGGCCAACATCAGTGGGGTGATGAATTTGTCCGAGCATGCCAACAAGTTGCCGCCCCAGGGATGTAACCGAAGTGGCCTTCAAGTAAGAGGTCTCCCAGGGAAGTTCTTTAAGATCTATATTAGTACATATAGGCTGCCTTTGCCTTACTTCAGAAATCGAGAGCCCAAGGTTAAGTCAAGATCTCCTTCAAAGCTGAACTAGTTTCACACTACGAACACACTTTCGCACCACTGAATGTGACCATTAGCATCTCTGTTCTAATGGAAGTATTTAGCAATCTGTTTGCATTATATCGTTGGTGTTGAATGAAATGCTTTTTCCTTGTTATGCCTAAAATTGTCTCAATCAGGAAAAATTCCTTAGAATCTCAAGCAAGATGGTCAATATTCAATAATACTCATTTCTTTTAAAATAAATAATTAATATGTGTTTCATTATTATTTGTCAGCACAATTTCCTTTTAAACTTATAATTTGATAAGAGTGCTGTAATCATTATGTTGATGGATGGATTGCTAACTTTAACAGTGTACGTTACATCAAATGCTCGTGAACAATTAAGGTTTAATAAGTTAATTTCCTGAACGGGTCTTACAAATCCTGTTACATTCTATCAGAATGGGAAAACGGTACTTTGTCAAGTTCTGAAAGGAAAGAAAGGCATTCAGAGCAATTACATTTAAAAAAATGACAACTTACCATGTTTAAAAAGTTTATAGAAATAAATGACATTCTGAAAATTAAAAAAAATCACGTTGAGTCCTGAAGGGTTTTGCGAATGACAGTTTTTTTCAATGTAACTGAGTTCAATCATTCATTTATTTGCAAGATTCACTTCATACTGCTCGTCCATAAACAGTATGACACTCTCTTTAGGGTATTCCTAGACAATTACATATTTTTTTGTCTGATGAAAACTTGGTAAAGGTAAAGATCATTCAGCTGTTAGAATCCTAAAATGGTTCAACCCTGCCTGATGAAATTTTAAAAATAACAAAGTGCACGTCATATTAAATGTATTGCCTTCAGTATTTGACACTTTAATCTGTGAATTGCATATTTCGGCTCTGACTTTACATGCTCTGTCCGTCATTTAGAGATAACCATGTAAAAGCAAGATTTCACAAATATTGCTCTCTAAGAAGAAGTACAGGTCTTAATCTATACCTTACATTCTAGTTTGAATTTATAAGGAAGAATTTATAACATACGAGGGGCGTTCTGAAAGTTCATGGCTTTTTTTATATGGACACTTATTTTCAATATAGAGCTATGAATTTTTTACTTAATAAAATTCAGCAGTTTTTGGGATGGATTTCAAACTTTTCGCACAATTTGGACACTTTTTTAAGTCATATGGTGGTTGCCATGGAAACAGAAAGTTCAGCTAGGTGGCGCAGGCAATTTTGAGGCAAAAAAGGCCAATGAGTTGTGGCTGGGAAAGACATCCCTCTCTCACTTGTTTTAGTGAGATTGACAATACTTGACACAAGAAATATGATTTTAGTTTGTTTCAAACACACCAAATGTTTGTATTCTTGAACAGAACCCAAATGGGAAAGCACTCCTGCATGCAAGATTTGGCAAGAGAGATACAGGTGGCAGGATGAGGGTTCTTAACTACATCTGGACTTATGACAACGCATGGATTCATTGGTATGTCCAAGATACCTAAAGGAAGAGCATTATCCGTCCCAGTTATTCCTGTCACTTATTGCATTACGTGATTCCTGGTTTTCCCTTGCTTTAGTCACTCAGGGCTATAGTTTCAGCTGGAGGAGAAAAGGATCTGGATAACCTAAATGCTTTCACAAAAATTTGTCTGGAGGGCTTCAAGGAATATTTTCTTCAATGGGTCAGGTGTATAAATTAAAGCTTGTGGTGTACCTGGAAGTATTTTTTAAAAGCTAATATTGTATTTCTTGAGTCAATTATTGTCAATCTCACTAATATAAGTGGTAGAGCGAGGTCTCTCTCAGCCACAATTCATTGGTTTTCTTGATATCAGTATTACCTAATTGCTAGTGATAAAAGATGAGCTTGTAAGGCTTTGGAGCTGCTTCATCGAAGATACAGAATAGAAATGAGAGACAACAAGTCCACTTGGAAAAAGCAAAACAAACTTCAGGATGTTTCATGTCAATCTCTTTTCCAGGAATGGGGAGGGGATTTTAGTGTAATTGGGTCAGATAATAATCGCGATCTTTTAGGAATAATACAAGTCTATGCAGGATTAAACCTTTCACTTCACTAATTGACAAAACATTAAATTTCGACTTGAAAGAAAAAGCTTACTATCGAAGAGATGATGTTGCTTTGATTTGGTGGCATCTTATTTGCTTCATTCGAGGCATTTACTGTCTGAATGTTATCCCCAGGGAAGCTGTGACTAAGATATTTGTTTTAACCTAAAGTAGGTCACAGCATGTGATTGATAATTGGGAATGTCTTGATGAATCTGATATTAAATGTAGCTCATTTATGTTTGTCAAAGTGATAACAAACCTAGAATAGGTCACCCTTGTTTTCGGCAAGTTTTTCAGTAAAATTATTATGGCTATCTCTAGTTCTATATGCAGGGTAGATCCTTTAGAATTTAGACTCACTGATTTTCAGATTACGACAAGTAAGTCTTATTGTTGAGAAATTTTTAAGCTTAAGTTTGTTGCTGGAGCTATCAAACGGGTTTTCCTGTGATCTTAGATTTGAAAGCATCAAGAACAATGGAGTCCCAGTGATATTTTGAAGAAGCAATTTTATATCAAAAGTATTTAGACTTGGTGGAGTATGTCGAGGAATTCCACTTCCCTCTTCCTTGACTGCTTCTTTCTTGAATGAATTTCGACGTTTCTTTAAATATGATCTTTTTTTTTCTCTGAAGAAGACGGCAAACTTCAAGGAGATTTTTGACATTTTTACCTCTTTCCAATAAAGTATTGTTTAACATAATGTTTCAAGAACTAGAACACTTTGTTGCACTTTAAGTGATTGAAGTATACATCTTTGTCCAGTAGAAGTTGTCCTATCAATTGACCTATTGTTACGCCTATAAAAAATTAAGTTTGAAGGATTACCAATGTCTCTTGAGACTGGTGACATCTGTCATCTACTGGTATATTCTAAGATGTGACAGAATGTGGACATAGCACGCGATTAGGTGAAGGACAATTGAATTTTCTGTCCAACCTAGGTCCAGGTGGTCGGACCAGAGCTGGAATTAAACCTAGGACTGAGTGATTAAAAGCATAGAGTCTAAGAAGTCACTGTTTCTTGATACTGGATCACCCACACAAATAGCTCGACCCTCCTCAGCATGTACTGATGAATACCTTCAAATTATAACAACGATAGTCAATAAGTCACTCACACAGGGAGAAATGCCTCATGAGTTGAAACATGCTTTAGTAAAACCTCTGTTGAAAAAAAAAAAAGTGGATTGGATCTAATCAAAAAGAATTACAGACCAGTGTCAAATCTGTCTTTCCTCAGCAAACTAATCGAAAGTGCTGTCATTAAACAATACACAAACCATCTTACTGAAAACAATCTGGATGATGAGAAACAGTCAGCTTATAGGAAATTCCACAGCACTGAAACCCTCCTGACCAAGATCCATGATGATATCATGTTGAACATGAGCAAAGGCGAGGTAACAATGCTAGTTCTGTTGGACCTTTCATCCGCTTTCGATACAATTGATCACAAGATTCTACTGAAACGTCTGGAAAGTAGATACGGTGTCCATGATTCTGCACTGGGCTGGTTCAAGTCCTACATTTCAGAAAGGTCACAGTCAGTGATTATTAATGACAAAATATCACCTAAACTGCCTCTCAAATTTGGAGTTCCTCAAGGTTCAAAATTAGGACCAATCCTATTTAATTCATACATCTCTCCAATAAGTGAAGTGGCTGCAAAAAATCAAGTCAATGACCAAAAATATGCTGATGATGAGCAACTTATTCTATCCTTCAAACCAACATTCTTAGATCAGAGAAATGCTGTAGTTAAAATGGAAAAGTGCATTGCTGAAATCAGGAGATTTCTCAATGAAAATAAGCTTTGTAACAATGGAGAAAAAACTGAACTACTGCTCATCGGCAGTCCACACCAATTAAAAAAACTCCAAGTATCATCAATCCATGTCAACAACGTCACTATTAAGTCAGCTGATCATGTTAGAAATCTAGGTGTCATCTTCGACAAAAATATGACCATGGAAAAACAAGTCAACAAAATGTGCCGGAATGCCTATTTCAATCTCAGAAATATTTCAAAAATCAGGAAGTCTTTGGACAAGGAAACTTGCAAAACAGCAGTCAATGCTCTCGTCACACCTCACTTAGACTATGGAAACAGTCTTCTCTATGGAACATCGAGTCGCTTAATAAATAAACTTCAAGTGGCCCAAAACTCAGCAGTCCGACTCATTGAGAAATTGAAAAAGCATGACAGCGTAAGCCAGCATAGAAAGCAGCTACACTGGCTGCCAATTCCCGCTAGAATACAATTCAAACTCATGTTAACAACTTGGAAAGCAGTGAACGGACAAGCTCCTTTGTATATTCAAAATCTGATTCGGCCAAAATCTGAACAAAGCTGCAATCTAAGAAGCAACAAGAAACTGCTCTTAAACGAACCAATCTCCAGCAATAAAAACAAATTTGACGACAGAGCCTTTTCGCATGCCGCTCCAAAACTCTGGAACCAACTCCCAGAGAGTGTCAAGGCCTCCACATCACTTGAAGGCTTCAAGAGAATTCTGAAGACATACCTGTTTAAGAGCTTCTACACATAAATCCATCATGCACAAGCGCTAATGAGCAGTTTACTGGCAAATGAGTGGACAGAATGCTGAAGTTCTCCCAAAAAGGTGCATATATATATGTCAACATTGTACATTTCAATTGTTTGCATCACATCCCATTGTTTTTCATTGACGCAGCATTGCAAACAGTTGGTCTAATGCTTTCTGCCAGTCAATTGCTATTGTTGGAGAGGAGTTGCACACTTAGGGAATATATTTGTGCACTGCACTGCACATTAAAATACTGGAAGTGTGTACAATGCAGGGATAATCTTTGAGTCTTAAATACAGACTTATATTTCTAACAATGGTGAAAACAAGCCTGCCAGTATAATTATTATCCAATCATTTTATAATACGTGTTAAATCATACACAGTTACATCTTAAAGAAAAAAAAACATGTAGCATTAAGAGCCAAAGAATATTATTATGTTGCTCTCAACAAAAGATACTGTGTAGTTCACCAACTTGAATTTCCAAAGGCATAACTCCTTTACTGTGCATCCTTCTGTAAATGTTGTGTGAGATACTGTTGAAGGTCTGTACCAGACTTATTCAATATATTGTGCTTATCAAATGTATTTGTTATATTACAGCCAATTCCATCAATTTTGTAGAGTGGTGTTATTTTGTCACTTTTCTCTGTAGAATATAATGTCCTAGAAAAAACATTCTGCTGAATTTCTACGATTATAAAAAGAGTAGAACAAACGAAAATAATAACAATATACATCTATTGGTATAAATACCTGATGTGTTGGAGCAACCTTTCTGAAAGACTGCAGTCTGTTCTTGAGTGTACATAGACAAATTCGTATAGATCTATTATGATACCATGACTGAAATTGAAGCTGTTGCCTTCTGCCTAATACATATATAAAGAGCACCTCTTCAATTATCCTGATGGAATTTTAAGGAAGCGCAATGTGCAAGAACTGACACCTGTCACAAGTTTGAAAGTTTGGGGCAATCCGTGAATGAAAAATAACTTAGACCGCCAACTTGAGGAGTTGAAAATAGTCATTTGCACGTTGCGTAGCTTTGAAAGAAATATTCAAAGTATACACTTGTTTAATTTTTTGCATAGTCTGAATATCTGAAATCTTTTTTGTCATGACTGCAATTGGCTTGCAGCATTCACGTTGCTGCTCATGAAGGTTGAGGAATGATATGGAAATAATACAGAGCACAGTGCTGCCATGTGATATTTCGGGATGACATGCAAGGACAAGGTGCGGAAAAAAGACAATACACTGTACTTGTATATTGAATTGCAGGTACAGCGGTGACATTAATTGCACCTTCTTGGCATTTGACTAAATTCTGTCTTCATTCAACTGAATACACATGTCATGTAAGTGTGACTAGAAAAAAAAAAACCAGGTGTATTGTTGAATTCTGTATTATGATCAATCAGATTGTTAGCTTTTGAAAAAAACTACGTTCAATGCCGCAACAAGTAGTGGAAAATCATTGACAAATTGTCATCCTTAGGTAGCATAGCCCAGTATTGGCCAAAAGGGAAGGGGAGGCATCCTCACTGCTCATGGTAATCTTGTGAAAGCTTACCCTGGCAACATCCGCAAACTCTTGGTGAAGAAATAATAGTAGAAAACCAAAAATAGTTATTCAAATCATGCACTTTTCACGCCGGAAACAAGCTGACAAAAGGGTTAAAAGATAAATTCGTCTTCAGTGCATCAGTGAGCCTGTTGGCAGGGAGAGTGCAAACAAACCCTGCAATGGAAGGATGAGGGGAGGGGACTTTGTTAATTTTGCCAAAGTGGAAGTAATGGAATTGAATTGCCTATATCAACCTAAATACTTACAGCAGTAATATGTGGCTTTTCACACATTATGGGTTGTTTTTCAGTCGGGGTACGCTCTGGAAAGTCACACAATATCAAAAATACCAGAAATTCCATGCGTATATGTGGAAAAAATGTTACACTGAATGATTTAACACACTGAGACGGACCTACAGTAGTGAAAGAATTGTTAAAATCGGTTGATAACTGCCAGAAAAAAATTGATTTGTGTGATTTTGACCAAAATTGACTGTCTCATTTGCAAATTAGGCAAATATCAATGCAGATTTTTCAGTTCTGAGTTACCAGTAAGTTTAAACCAAAGTGCAAACGCATTCAATATGGTCCCTGAAGTTCAACTGTACAATTACATGCAACAACTATGATTAGTCTCTTCAGAATCCTGCATTGAATACTTAAAGGTCAATTCCGTCAAATATTGTCCTCTCTGAAATTGGGTCGGCTAAAACAGCAATAACATCAAATTCATAGCATTTTTATTTTATAGAAATACTCCTTCAACAGATCAGATAAAGTTTCTGTAAGTGTTTCATTTCAGTTGTAGAAACTGTGCTATGCTCTAGGTGAAGAAAACAGCAAAAACAGCTTTCCGTCAAATTGTGTCCTCTCCGAATAACTGGAAAAAATGGCTGTTATTTCCAAACAAAAGGACATGCCCAACTTTTAAGACATCAAAATTGTAGCGCTAATAGTGCTTGAGACAATGACTGAGCACATCTTCACAACATTGATGCTTATGCTGAATTAAGCCTGTCAAATGTCAATGTCCTCTCCGAACCAATAGTCGGTATTTTGGTGGTGTCATATCTAAGAGTATAATCTTGCTAATTGTTATCCCTAACCATTGATATTTGGTATGTGTGCACTTACTGATATAATTGATCTATATAAACTGAACAAATACTCAATTGCCACTTCCTACGGACTCTTCTAAATATGGTTGATATGTATTTTACTTCATCACTTCAAGGGAGATTTAAACAGCTATTACCTTGGAAATACCTGATGATCGTGTTGTCTATGTTATATCCTTTTAAGTTGGGTCCATATATTTAAATTTTAATATCATCAGTGCCTAATACAACCTTACACTTGAAATAAGGCACTTTACTATACTAGTCGGAGAGGACAAATATTTGACAGGAAAAGCAATGTACTTTTTTGCTTTTTATTTTTGTATTGGAGTAGATGTACTGCATGGGACCATTTCTTTGTACAAAATCATTGTGGTGGTGGCGTTTTTGTTGATGTGCCATTAATGATGTAGTGCGGGAGCAGCTTTGTCCATTTCCATGTGCACTGTGCAGCCAGCTAGCCTCAAACTAAATGCATATGAAATGGTCATTGCCAATTTATCAAGAACATCCTTGGTGGTATCAATAAATAGTTTTTCAAGTTCTGATTTACCCAAAACAGCTAGAAGTATGCCATACAGACTTTATATATTCTAAATACTGTCATGTCAAAATAAGTGTCCTCTCCGAATGAACTATATTTGTTAAATTCAGCTGGCTATACCACGACTATCATTTGGAATAAACCGATGAAATTTGGTGGAGTTGTGCTCATAGTTCTTCCAGAGCGGCCAGTCTGCGAAAATGATTGGTCATTGGGTCAATGGCAGATAGAGATTGCTATGAAGAGGATATTGTTTTAGTGTTGCAAAAATTGGTTCCTGAAATGTCTGTTTTCCTTGTTGCGGGCAAAGTGCTTGGCCAAAATTAAGGGGGCCAGTCAATTTCACCTTTTTCAAAAATCACCTTTCCTGAAATCACCTTTTGACAAAATCACCTTTTGACAAAATCACCTTTTTTTTGCCAAAATCACCTTTTTTTCCAAAAATCTCCTTTTTGCTACCAAAATCTCCTTTTATTTTCTGATAGGCTTTTCATTGTGAAAATAATTGAAGTTTATGTTGGAAAATAATAAATATATGAATTGATTCTAAATAATTGAATAAATACAACATTTTATAACCAAGGTCATTTGGACTTAGGCCAATTTTGTAATCACTGGTTTAGCGGATATCAACAATATTTTTCGGTCATTATTGTGAGTATTAATTTTATTGAGATTGTTTCCGCACATTTCATTGATAAAAATTATGGAGAATTTCTTAATAATACAGCTAAACCATAAAAGAATTTTGGTGTAAGTCATTTTCGTTCAAAACTAAATTTGCCAAAAGTTGCCAAAAATGACTTAGCCAAATTTTGCTTTAGGCTGACGATTTCATCTTTACCTCTCTAAGTAAAATTCTGAAATTAGTAGTTCAAGATTTTGTAATATCTCATTTTAATTCATATATTTCTGAATTAATTTTTGATAAAGACAATGAAATTATCAGTCATCACATTCTGAAAAGAAACATGGATAGGTCTGTTGTTCTTCAAAAGGTGTGAATGCCTTGGCATGTTGTAATGTCTTAATGTCGCACATTATTATTAGATATTCTGTCATTATTGTGTGATATTCTGTTTAAGGCAAACAGTAAATAGAAAAGAATAACGATAGATAGATAGATAGATAGATAGATAGATAGATAGATAGGTAGATAGGTAGATAGGTAGATAGGTAGATAGATAAATAGATGGATGGATAGATAGATAGATAAATAGATGGATAGATAGATAGATAGATAGATAGATAGATAGATAGATAGATAGATAGATACCCTTACTGTAAATTTGCAAGGATGACGCATGGATTCACTAAAAAACACAAGGATCAAGTCAAGTCAAGAGTTTGGACTTAGTCCATTTTTCATGCAAGGATCACGCATGGATTCCTCCTAAATGCAAGGAATATGCAAGGATTATGTAAGGAACACTCAAGAATCCCGAAGATAGAGTACAAAAAGCAAAGTCTGTGCAAGGAACATGCAAGGATGATGTAAGGATGATGCATGGCACATGTTACATGCACAGAAAAGTTTAAGTGAAACACAAGAGTAACTTGAAGCTCTCAGAAGACAAGGCACATTTTCATAAGAAGTTGACCCGGGGCAGGTTGGACCAGCATGGCCGGGGCTCGTTGGATCATTGTAAACTTGATTGACTGACAGAAAAATAATCCGCAAAATGCCAGCTGTGTAATTTTCACACAAATACAGCACCAAAGTCATTCCTGTACAATATGAGGGTAAAATCAATTATTATAAATATACACGGTATATCGATTTGTTTTGGCTTAAGGGTATTGTAAATGTTAAGAAGTCAGTCTGTAAAAATATTTTTCGAATATTTAGAAAAGTTTTTGATTGAGAGCCAAAAGAAAAAAAAAGGTCCAATGTGCCCCGGTCTCCCCCACAGCTAAGTCCATTGACCTGTTAAAAAGCAATTAGTATAAGATTTAACAAGTTTTGGTCTATTAAAGTGGAGGTAAAAAAAATTAAATTCAAAAAGGAGATTTTGGTATGAAAAAGGTGATTTTTGAAAAAAAAGGTGATTTTGGTCAAAATAAAAAAGGTGATTTTGACCGAAAAGGAGATTTTGGAAATGGTGATTTTTGAAAAAGGTGATTATAACTGGCATTCAAAATTAAGCAAGTAAGATGATTTTTCATTGTCATAAATCTGCCTAACATCTCAGCACAAGCCGATACAACTAGGGGTTCTATACTTCCTATAATAGAGGGATGAACAGAATAGTTGACCTTGGTCATATTTAGCGATAACATGACACAAAAAGTCAAATTTAAAAAAAATTCAGAACACTTGTAGCCCTGAAATACAAGGCATGATATATTGCAACGGAAAAAAGTTAATTTGGCCAGAAAAAAGGGACCCTTATTTTTTAACCCCTTGAGACAAAACCATGTACCCCGATTGAAAAACAACTCTTATGTTCCACATGGTTAGAATCTGACTCTAACTGCAGATTATGTGTACCAGAAAGGTAATTGCTCCGTCACTATAGATTTGTGGTTTCGTGCAGAGTGGTATGAGAATGACAGCTGCACATTCCTCAAAGGCAAGGACTGACCCGTGGATTGCCCACATCATTTATTCTCTATTTAGCCCCTTCGCAATCACAAATGGTCCCATTTACAGGGTCTTTCACAGCATTGCATTGCCTCTTCCTTTCTACAGCATGTGCCTCGGAGTGGTAGTTATGAATGCCTTTTTGCCCTTTGAAGACATCTCTCACTCAGAAGGACAGTTTCCATGCTGCCTCTCCTTCCTTTTTCTTCATCATGGAGGAAAGGACTTTCAATGACACTCTATTAGATTATAGATGTAGCCTAGATGTAATGCCAGTAAATGACGAAGGTGAAGCAGTGGATGATGAAAGCATCAGAATATTATGCTTAAAGTAATCTTAAGTCTTAAGTATTTCTTTGATAATTTTCAATAACATGATTTAATTGTGAACTTGTTCATCATTTTCAGATATTTCTGAGTTGTTGAACCAGATGTACATAGATAATTACACATTTATGAATATCGTTATCATATGAGCTGATATTGACTATGTTCTGGGCAAAATAACCCCGCATATCGACTTTACTTTGGAAAAATCGTGCCACTCTCTTTCCATTCCCTGTAAAAGACCTGTATCTCTCCTGATTTGACATTATATAATTGCCTCCATTATATATATAACAATTGTGTCTCGAAGAGTTCACAGATCAGCCAACAAAAGGAATTACAACCTAGAGGGGGATTAAACCCACCTCGATAGAGAGAATTCAGAGCAATAAATGGATTGAACTTTTAGCTGAATTAAGAAGTCAATAAATGCTTTTTTAATGTTCAACAATATATCAGATTGCTTTTCTGAGATTGATTGATTGACTGATTGATTTTCCACTAATGTTGATATTTACAAAAATTAATAAAAAATGTGGAGGGAGCTCCCAAAGACCAAGAAATGGTTGCTAGAGGGAACTACCTTTTACAAAATGTTTTGGTATATTCAAATATAAAATATTATAGAAAATAGAGAACAATATTAGAAATGATCATGCTTTTGCATTTTACATACCTAATTAAAAAAACATAATCAGAATTTTTGATATTCGAGCTGTCCTAAATGTCAAAGTATCCTGCTGAGATTTAAAAAAGTTCCATCAGATATTTCAACAATGTAAATAATATGATATTTACTAGGCTACCTACCAAACTTAAGATGTTTGCAGAGAGGAAAGTAGGAGTGAGGCTGCTATTACATTATAAAAGGCAACCACCTGCTGACTTATGATCACTTGTCTTTTTGGCTGAGATGTCTATCCAAAAAGGACAATGATTGATTGACATCTTCCTTTTCTACAGGAAGTGACAAACCAATCTAAAAATAGGTTTGAGCAGCCGCTGCTTGTGTGAAAATGCACACACAATGTATTTAAGATTATAGACCTGACGAATGCTGTTTTAATATGTGGCAAACATGAGTCATACAAATTAATTGATCAATGGAGGTCCAGTAAACAAGACTTTCCAAGGAGCTTTGATTATTCCAAGGAGGGAGGCTAGAGTAGAACAAATGAAAATAATAATAATATACATCTATTGGTAAAAATACCTGATGTGTGGGAGCAACCTTTCTGAAAGACTGCAGTCTGTTCTTGAGTGTACATAGACAAATTCGGATAGATCTATTATGATACCACGACTGAAATTGAACCTGCTTCCTTCTGCCTAATACATATATAAGGAGCACCTTTCAATTATCCAGATGGAATTTTAAGGAAGCGCAATGTGCAAGAACTGACACCTGTCACAAGTTTGAAAGTTTGGGGCAATCCGTGAATGACAAATAACTTAGACCACCCACTTGAGGAGTTGAAAATAGTCATTTGTACGTTGCGTAGCTTTGAAAGAAATATTCAAAGTATACTCTTGTGTAATTTTTTGATTAGTCTGAATATCTGAAATCTTTTTGTCATGACTGCAATTGGCTTGCAGCATCCACGTGGCAGCTCATGAAGGTTGAGGAATGATATGGAAATAATAGAGAGCACAAGGCTGCCATGTGATAATTCGGGATGATTTGCAAGGACAATGTGCGGAACAAAGACAATACGCTATACTTGCACATTGAACTGCAGGTACAGTGACCTTCATTGCACCTTTTTGGCTTTTGACTAAATTCTGGCTGCATTCAACTGAATACACATTATGTCTTGTACCTAAGTTTGAAAAAAACAGGTGTATTGTGGAATTCTGTGTCATGATCAATCAGTATGTTGGTTAGTTTTTTGAGAGAATTACGTTCAATGTGGCAACAAGTGGTGGACAGTCATTGACAAATTGTCATCCTAAGGTAGCATAGCCCAGTATTGGCCAAAAGGGAAGGGGAGGCATCCTCACTTCTCATAGTATTCTTGTGAAAGCTCACCCTGGCAACATCCACAAGCTCTTGGTGGAGAAATAATCTTGTAGAAAACCACAAATAGTTATTCAAATCTAGCACTTTTCACGCCGGAAACAAGCTGACAAAAGGGTTAAAAGATTAATTTGTCTTCAGTGAGCCTGTTGGCAGGGAGAGTGCAAACAAGTCCTGCAATGGAAGGATGAGGGGAGGAGACTTTGTTAATTTTGCCATAGTGGAAGTAATGGCCATAGTGGAAGTAAAGGAATTTTGCCATAGTGGAACTAATGGAATTTAATTGCCAATATCAGCATAAATACATGTACTTAAAGCATTAATTTGGCTTTTCACACATTATGTTCCACATGGTTAGAATCTGACTCTAACTGCAGATTATGGGTAGGTACAAGAGAGGTAATTGCTCCGTCACTATAGATTTGTGGTTTGTGCAGAGTGGTATGAGAATGACAGCTGCACATTCCTCAGAGGCAAGGACTGACCCATGGATTGCCCACACCATTTATTCTCTATTTAGCCCCTTCGCAATCACAAATGGTCCCCATTTACAGGGTCTTTCATAGCATTGCATGGCCTCTTTCTTTCTACGGCATGTGCCTCGGAGTGATAGATATGAATGCCTTTTTGCCCTTTGAAGACATCTCTCACTCAGAAGGACAGTTTCCATGCTGCCTCTCCTTCCCTTTTCTTCATCATGGAGGAAATGACTTTCAATGACACTCTATTAGATCATAGATGTAATGTAATGCCAGTAAATGACAAAGGTGCAGAAATGGATGATGATTATTTTTCATGAAAACATCACAATATTATACTTACAGTAATTTTAAGTCTTCTAAGTACTTCTTTAATAATTTTCAATAACATGATTTAATTGTGAACTTGTTCATAATTTTCAGATATTTCTGAGTTGTTGAACCAGATGTACATAGATAATTACACATTTATGAATATCGTTATCATATGAGCTGATATTGACTATGTTCTTGGCAAAATAACCTCCATCATTTCGACTTTACTTTGGAAAAAAATCATGCCACTCTTTTTCCATTCCCTATATCTCTCCTGATTTGACATAACATAATTGGCTCCATTATATATATAACAATTGTGTCTCGAAGAGTTTACAGATCAGTCAACAAAAGGAATTACAACCTAGAGGGGGATTCAACCCACCTCGATAGAGAGAATTCAGAGAAACGAATGGATTGGACTTTTAGCTGAATTAAGAAGTCAATAAATGCTTTATAATGTTCAACAATAGGCCTATATCAGATTGCTTTTCTGAGAGCTGTCCTAAATGTCAAAGTATCCTGCTGAGATTAAAAAATGTTCTATCAGATATTTCAACAATGTAAATAATATGTCTGACTGTTATTATGATATTTACTAGGCTACCTACCAAGATTTTTGCAGAGAGGAAAGTAGGAGTGAGGCTGATATTACATTATAAAAGGCAACCACCTGCTGACTTATGATCACTTGTCTTTTTGGCTGAGATGCCTATCCAAAAAGGACAATGATTCATTGACATCTTCCTTTTCTACAGGAAGTGACAAACCAATCTAAAAACAGGTTTGAGCAGCTGCTGCTTGTGTGAAAATGCACACACAATGTATTTAAGATTATAGACCTGACGAATGCTGTTTTAATATGTGGCAAACATGAATCTCAATTGATCAATGGAGGTCCAGTAAACAAGACTTTCCAAGGAGCTTTGATTATTCCAAGGAGGGAGGCTAACACGAAAATCGAATCTCGAGTCTCACTAGAGCCTCAGGAAGCTTGTTGCTAGTCGAACCACAGGTCTTATTATCACCCAACAGAAGCTATAATGGGTGTCCATTGGGATGAGGCAAGATGAAAATGTGCTCTAGACAGCACAGAAATAGCAGAATACCAGGCCATTCGTTACCCAATATTGGATTCCCCTCAGACTGGTGTTGCACAAAAGAGATTCTGAATCGCTGATGTGGTACAGCATAGACACTTATGACAGAATAGGTCAGTTGCCGATTTAACATTTAATAATCATCTTCTAATTGTTTTCATGAAATATAAATTGCCAACTCACAATGTTATGTGCATCAGATACAGTTGTAAGAGATACTATGTAAACAGAAGTATAAATCGATACCTCTACCACAGAAAAGATGATGGCTGAAATGGCATTGCAAATAATAATAGAAATAGAATGGCTAGAAAAGTCTCTAATGTAAATTTGTCAACAAGTGCATGGTTTGAAGTAATGTTCCTCTCGCACAGTGTCTTTGCATTTGATGCTCTATGGCGCACTGTTCTTTGATCACTATGATTTGACAAAAAGTAACATCTATAGATTGTGCCCACCCATTCAGCTCCTTATTTTTGCCCTATTTGTATATGCAATGTCCATTTATCTGGCCATATATATTTCCTAGACCTTTATGACAAGATTTTCCCAGCTTGAACAGTGATTCTGCTAGATATTTTAGGTCCTTGTCTGTTGTTTCCATCCAGATAGATCTATATCAAAGTCAGAAATGAGGAACCAGAAAACAAAAGTCGGCTACAAAAACCTTTTTGAAAGCAGCTAGCCGATATTATATTACAATATGTTAGGGACATTATCTGGTTTAAACATTCATAGGGAACAGTAGTCACAGTCTGGTGCACTCTGAATGCAACTGGTGTAAATCGGGAAACGGTTTTGTCACTGCAGATTTGTGGTTTCATGTAGAGTGGTAGAATGACCACTGCACATCCCTCAACCTGGTTAAAACTGACCTAAAGGCTGGCTGACCAAGCCATTCACATTCACTCTTTCTAGACCCTTTGGAAATTACGAAAGGCTCCAAATGGACCTTTCATTCCAAATATGGCCTTTCACAGCACCACCACTGCATTGTCATCTCTTACCAATGTCCATCTGCCCTGAAGTGATATCCATAAATGCCCTAAAGCGATAGTCTTCGGAAATAAGTATTTGACCCCTTCATTTGCAAAGGGTTTATCGACAGACTTATACAAAACAAACACTCGGAAAACTATCATAACTAAAAATTATTGCAATGAAAAGGTATTTGAATTGCTTTCCCAAATTTTATTTAGTTTTGAATGCCCTCAATTCACCTTCTATAATTTTTTGGTAATTCATTCATTTTGAATACTTCTTTCACTTAATTTTTGCGCATTACCTCTCTTCTTATGTTGGACCAGATCCACCTGAGAAATATGGTAGGGGGTAAAATACAAGTTATTTTCCTCACTGTATAGTATCTCTGACTTTTTTAAGTGATTTATTGATTCTTATTTAGTCTTAAGACATTGTTCCAGTTGCTACCTCCAGAATGCAAAGCAGTATATTTTCTTTGATGTTTTGTCAATTAAGGTAAAGTAGTTTTTCAGCTGGTCAATTTATTATTTGAATTGAAAATTATACTTTGTGGTGATCAAAGAATTAGTTTCAATAGCACTTCAGTTTTAAGTAACATAGTACGTGTATGTTTTGTGTTGACGTCTCACATAGCAAAGATTTAAGGGTCTGATTCTTACACTAAAATCTGTTGATTATGAGAAATCAAACAGATTCTGCGGTTCCCATGCTGAAGTCTGATCATGACACTGCATCGGCCATCATGAATCACAAATTGCAATTTTCATAGAGAAAGAGCCTTATCTTTCCGCATTACAAATTAACTGGCAATCACTGGCTGTAACTGAATTACTTAGAATTTCAAGTCACAGTGCATTTTGTTAGTAAGTGACTTCTACACATTTATTTTTTAGTTTTTACTCTATAAATTTGGCATTTAAATATCTTTGCCGTTTTTGTAAATTGTCTTCAGGGCAGTTATGCAAAAGTATATAGGTCTTTACTGCTGGAATCAATATCACAATGAAGGGGTCAGTGGTGTAAATCATTCAATTACTTTGGCTCATTGCTATGCAAGTATAGGATATGACCTCACTAACTGCATACGAGTAATAAAGAATAATATAGGATAGGTTAATGACCTCACAAGGAGCTTTCCTTGTTATTCCAAATTGACTACTGCAAATGAAGGGAATTTATCAAGTACATTGAAGACGGCAACACCAACACAAGATGCCTTCCATAAGAATACCTGATGGTGGCTTTTCTTTCCATAAATTGTGGTGTCTGTGCCATATCTACTTTAGTATAAGTTACCATGATGCCGAATCCCCTTCTATTTATATGGCAAGGCAAGAAGACGAGAGTAAAGGTACATGTAGAGTGAGGTTGATACAAGATAATAAAAGGGCAACAACCTGCTGACTTATGACCTCTTGTCCTTTTGGCTGAGACTCCAGGCCAGCAAGAACAATGATTCATGACCTCTCTTCCTCAGCTTCCGTTTCCCACTAGAAGTGACAAGCAAACCTAAAAATAAGTTACGAGCCGCTGCTACTTGTGAGAAAATAACTCATGCTTTGTCCATGGTTAAAGCGATGGAGGAGATCATGATGGTCTTTGTGAGTTTACATGTCACCTGTGGCCCTTCTAGTGATAATTATTAATGATTATACATACATTCATGGACATAAGAGTGCAGCTGAGGCAAAAAGATGATACTTTCTGAACGCATGCACATTTTTACTAAAACATCACTCACTCACATCTGTGGATTATAGTCACTTTATAAGATTGAGTGTGTGGTTGTAAAATATGTTTAAGAAGAGTAACTACAGCTTCTATAACAATCTGCCCAATGTGAGCAAGAGATATCAAACATTCCAACAATTGTTGGAGATGATACAAACACTACCTCATCTGACAAACAAAGTCGAGCAGCTGGCAGTTTATCGTGATCTAGCGTCCAGTTTTTCACAAGAGGCTTTGGTAATTTTGAGGAGGGTGGTTAACAAGAAAATCGAATCTTGAGTCTAGCTTGACGCTCTGAAAAGCTTGTTGCTAGTCGAACCACAGGTCTTATTATCACCCAACAGAAGCCATAATGGGTGTCCGTTGGGATGAGGCAAGATGGAAATGTGCTACAGGAAGCACGGAATGGGCAGACACCCAGGCCATTCGTAACCCAATATTGAATTCTCCTCTGGTTGTTGCCTGGATGAAGCAATCATGAATCACCCAGTTTTAGGGGGCCTAGGTCAGAAAAACCAAGTAAAAATTGCTATTTAATATCTAAGCATGCTAACGTTCCCAAGAGAATGCTTTGAATCGTATGCCTATCTATTTAAGAGATTTCAGGTTGGCAATTTTTTATAAATTTTGTTCCAATTTAATTACTGAAGTGCCTCATCTATTTAATAAAAGGAGTAAAAATAAAATTAGTACTCAACTTTTAATGTATATATAATTAAAGACTATTCCTTACTCAATTGATCACCTTCCAGGTGACTATCTGTTCTTATCTGGCCTTTGCAATAAATAGTAGTCATATTCATGCTGTGCAACTGATTTTGAAGGTCTTCACTTTGGTAGATTTCAGCAGTACACGCATGAACCTTAAGAAATTTGCTCAGGGCAAACATCAGGGCTTTTGTCGGCCTTCCAAAGTCTGAATGGTGTATGTACTGTTGCCTAATGGGATTCTGTAGCATTTCACAAAAGCAACAATATGATTCTCAATAGTAAAGTTGGTTTTGTAAATTGCATTGCTAAAGTGATAATATCATGCGACTAAAACATTCCATGTACTACTGTAGGTATCTGTGTACACATGTTCCTGGAGTTCTGTCAACTTATCCCCTAAGAAAAACCATCCTAAGAGGTGACGAATTTGGGTTACGTTAACTAATTTATGCTAAGAAAATCTGATTTATTGAGTAAAGGAAAAGGACCTCGAAGTGTTTGCCAAAACATACAAGAAAAAACTCACACCTCAATAAAGGGTCAATCAATGCAATAGTGGTGGAAATTGCAACCTATCAGTGTTACACCATATCTGACACAAAATTCAATTCATCCGCCCCAAGCAGTCTGTTTCAGGTCTTGGCACGGTCACTCTGTGGTCGATCTCCAATAAGCAGGCTGTACCCCAGGCGATAAGTCCTCGGTTATGTTGACCTGTCAGCCTGTTGGACCCCCTTCTGAATAAGGCAGCCTGACAGGCTTCCAATGCCTTATATGTTACAACATGGAGAGTTAAGAATAGAGAGTGATGGCCGCTAATCTGTAGGCCTGACCGTCCAAGGTCACAAGTATAAAAGTAGGTGTGTACTGCTTTGTACGTTAGGGGGGGGGGGATTTATGAAAAAAAAAGCATTTAACCTAAGGGTGGGGTACTAAAAGTCAATAAGATACTCAAGGGGCATATCAATTTTTATACCGGAAGTTCTGCCAAAACTCCCATAAATTCATAACAATCCCTAAATCTACTCTGAGTTCACTGAAGCATTTATCAACAAGTGCAATTATCAAAGCCAAACAAGCCAAGCATACATAATCCATGTGTCAATGCATTTCATCAGTTTCGTGAAATATGTGCTTGTAATATACAAAGTTAATCAACTAAATCTGTGATATCATAGTCTTGGTATAAAGCAAAGTACAAAGTGGAATAAAGCACAGTTAGTAAGATGGCTACTTTTCCTCTGGTACAAGTTTTATGGTGAGGCCTAAAATGAATGAGACTGAGGTGGAGGGGCTTGCATATTCACATCTTAGAAATGTTGCTTCCTATCCGGGGAAAAAGAATCAGTTTGTAAACAAAGCAGCTGTGATTCTGTTTGGGTTGAGATACTAAACAATTAATTTCCAAAAAACGTCTTGGGATGTTGTAAAGAGCTGATGCATGTATTGCACATAGAGGATTCTATAGTTAACTGTAAACACTGGAATCGAACTCCAACAAAACGATCAATTTTATTTGAGAAAAAATATTGCAAATTATTATATAATATTTCAAAAAGTATAGAATATCCAAGAATCACACCATCGAAATGTAAAACTACATCATATAGATGATATGCGTATCAAACTTAATCCATATACATGCAATAGTTGCCTAGTGTTACAGAATACCCATCAAGCAGACTATCAAAAGGCACAATTGGACCATATAGGCTATATGTGTACCAAATTTCATCCATGTTCATGTCGTAATCTGGAAACAAAAAGAATATTTTTGTATATTTTTGTACTATATTTCAAAAAGTACGGATGTGCCATCAATCAGACCATCAAAAGGCAAAACTAGACCATAAAGGCTATATGTGTACCAAATTTCATCCGTATACATGCAATAGGGGCTGAGTTCTGGTCCGGAAACGATCTATCCGCCTGCTGCACGACCGCCCAGACGCCCAACCACTCGGACAACCGCCGGCAGACAGACAACATTGTACCAAAGTGATTACAATATCTTCTTCGAACTTCGTTCGCTGAAGGTAAAAAGGCAAGCGTTTGGCTTGCCCATGTCAGAAAAGACACCATCATTGTAATACTGGTAGGAATAAAAACCTGTTAGTGTAGGGGCATATCCGGCACATGATTGAATTCCATCTACATAAAGCAGTTTGTTTGAGGTCTATGGCACAATCATTTTATGGCTGACCTACAATAAACAGCTTTTACAGAAGGCAAAAAGTGGACAATTACGGATGCCAGTCAGCCCGGCAGCCGCTTCCAAACGCTTTGACTTCTAAGTTGGCTTATACACAACTGAACTGATGTTAATTTCGGAGACATCACTGCCCCTTTTGCTGATATTTTAAATGCAGGCAGCAATGCAAACTAAGTGTGGCATTCAACTGCTTTGCTAAGTATGCCAGGTGTTGGCTTCTGATGTGTTTAGAAGTTCAGAGACTGTGCAGCTTTGAAATGAAATTTATAAATTCAGACAAATGGTCAAGAAGCTTGCCAGTCATGGGTATCATCGGGACTTTCAAAAAGGTTGATAGTTGGTTCTTTAATTCTCATTGCAGTTTCCCTAATATATTGTAAGCTTTATAATAAATTATCCATATGAAATGCTGTTTTTGCAGAGCTCATTTGTTACACATGGACTGACACACCTATCTACACATGGACTGACAGATCTATCTGTAATATTGATTCTCTCTGTTCTGGATTTATGATTGAACTTATGATTAATTAATAAAGGACAGATCATCTTTTGACAAATTTCGGCTTGCAGCTTCGTTCAATTGAAATAAATATAGAAGAAATGAACCTCTGATCTGAAGCAAGTTTATTAATCATCAGAGTGATAAATGTCATGCCCCATTTTCAACATATTTGATTAGACTGGCGATCAGGTTTAAGATGCCATTTTGTCTAGAAATCCTTCGTAATTGGAAATGGAAATTCCATTTGAATGACATTTCTTTGTTAATTAACTTCTTATTTAAGTAATCTTCTGAACCTGAAATCACGGAGGAATCTATCATTAGAAGGAGACCGCATTTTAGTTGCAAGTGGGAAGAAATTTTGATTTCATAGTTTCGAACTCAGATCTGATTGCTTGTACTCACCTTGGAACAGAGCTATTGACAAGGATTTTAGACTTGGAGACAGACAGAAAACAAATAAATAAATAAGGTTATGATGATGTATAGTAGGTCTGCTTTATTAGAGCATGGAGCTGGTCACTACTTGCCCTAACACAGTCTAATATTGACCGACAAGGAAGGGGAGGGCAGTTGCATGATCTTGTCCAAGGTTGAGTAAAAGCAATGGAGGCTAAATTGCTCATAACCAAGTCAATATTCACCCAGGTGCTGTTCCTGAAGTGACCCAAAGTGTGTTGATCTCCAAGTCTGTCTAGAAGAACATGAGAGAACATGATTATGCTTTTGAAAAGGTCAGAAGTGTGCATCCTTTGTGTATCTGAGGTCAGTTTCAACAATATATGCAAAGAAGGCCATGTTCCTGGTAAGCATGATGTCAACTATATATTTCATTAAATGATACTAAAGACATACGCATACTGATGCAATTTATTTTAATCAACCGGTCCAGGATGATGGCCAAGGTCAATAGGATTTTTTCCCTCACATTGTGTTACAAATATTGTTAAGGGCATCTTTCATGTCATTTCCAAGGTTGACTTGGGAAATCACCTTATGTCACAGGGTATAAAATAAGCGTGCAACAATCCCAAAATGTGCAGTGATCAATCTGAAATGTGCAGTGATCAATCTGAATTTGTGTGCATGGTGATCAAAATCACCCTTTTTATGCCAAATGGTGAACTGTAGAATCTCCACACTATAGGTACATTGTATATTTCAACCAATTTTTAAACTTTCGCCTGCCTGATGACAGTCATCTTTAAAATTTGTACTGCTTGATATCACAGCGCCAGCACTAACAACTATCTTAGTAATCATAATTTGGCGATAGCAATTAAAGTAGGTTTCTTTGTCAAAAGTGTCATTCTAAGATTTAATGTAAATGTAAAAAAGAGACATCTTTGTATTTTTGACAGACAGAATATCTTTCGCAAGATTACAATGCACAATATATATCAAAACATCTTATAGAAGCTGTCAATAAAAATCTAGTACTCTGAATAACAGTATGTTCTCAGATGGATGGATGAGTTTGGCTTTATGTCCTGTATTTTTACACTTGGTAGACTAATTGAGTACAGTGGTGGACACATCAATGGGGCGAAGGATGACTAAAACTGCCATCAAACATAGGCCAAGTAATAAGTATTTTCAATTTGTCCACCATGCTAATATGCATGAATGCTGATAGGACATTTATCACAGGAATTGATTATTGGCATTGTCTGACTTTGAATAATGTAGACATTTTCCCATCTCCTTTGCATTTATTATGACCAGTCCTGCCTTTTTGTGACTAACTGACAACTATGATATTATATGGTCAACCTGTTAGCTGCTAGACAACTGAGACAGGGTGCGTAGCCTTGGTATCCGATAATATATAAAGCAACAGATGTGTCACTGCATTTCGAGGGAGATCTGTCAAGTTAAAAGCAAATGGATCACTGTAGTTGGCATGTTTACGATATGCCTGAGGGACTGCTCAGCTGTAAATTTAAAGCTAGTTGGTTTTGCTGTCTGTTTATCAGGTGACTTCTGAAGAATAAGCAAAGAGTAGTTTTCCATTACTAAGTCATATGAGATCTGGTCACTTCTTTCTTTGGATTATCGAACTTATTATGTACAGTGGTGGGCATTTTAAAACTAAAATCCCCTGATAACGAAGCGGACAAAATTAAGTAATTTTCTCAACCTTTTGTTTTTCTCGTCAACACAATTTAGTTGTTTCAAGTTCCCGTCAAGTTAGTTAAGTCTGTTAAATTGTTGGCATAAAAGATACATTTTTGCATGAAAAATACTTCATTTGACTTACAAGAGCTAAATAGTTGAAATACCTGTGTCTCTTATTAAGACATACAGATAGGCCTCTTTCTGGTGCTTGCAGTAAATATTTTCTCAGATAATGAATTTTGTCTCAGACATAGTCTGACTTTTTTTTTGCATGCAGCAGACTAACAACACTTTTAACACACTGTTCAACATAATGCAAAACTGTCTTCTTATTCAACTTGACCTATTTGGCTCACTTTAAAATTTGAAAAAGGTGTTGAAGCAACATTTTGACCTGTCTCAGAATGTTAACAATTTTTTATAGTCAATGCTCTTTATAAGTTGTCCAAACGAATCATAACATTACAGTAACTGTGAAAACACAAGAGCTTTGGTTGTTACACACAGCTTGACATTTCGGCCATGCTGCATATAGCACCATTTATAACCAGCACTTCTCTAAGCACTGCATTAAGTTCTAAATAATTATTTACTTAAAGGAAAAAAGAACATTCATATTACACTATCCCTGAGAAAATTAGGCAACACACAACTTTAGGTGGCCACGTTTCATTTTCATCTCATCTTTAACTAATTTGTGAAAGTAATTACATGCATGTTTTAACAAAAGAAAACCAACATTTCCAAGTCAGAGTATGATCAGCTGTAGGCCTATAGCGTAGCATACTTACTCAGATGAGCCACCAAGCCATTGGGATTTCTTCACAAGAAATTAATTTTTAAATTGTTCTTGTAATGATAATGGCCAGTGTTGAATGCATCTTGGGCCTGTCCGTGATGTGCCAAAATCTCAGCTCAGTATTTTGAGTTATCTAAGGCACAAACATTCATCAATATTAGACCAATGAACTGGTGTAACAATCTCACTCAATCAATTGAGCTGAATCAGTACCTCAAATTTTACAGTGTTTGATTAAGCAAGAGGTATGCTTTATTTCAATGTTATTGCTTCTTTTGACGAGTAATAGGTTTGTGTACAATACACAAAATGTAATGGATGGATGGCCATGGAAATTAGAATATTTCAACCTTAACGTGTTTCTACACTCATTGGCGAAGTAAGATTTGAAATATTTGTGTCTCGACTGGCAGATCAGGGATACAGTTGAAAATCCTGAAAGGTAGGTTGACTAATATGTAGTGCCAATCAGATCACACAAAAAATCTTTTTAACTAGATCACTAGGTGGATTTTTATGGGCCAAAGGCTGAGGAATCCGACCAAATATAAAGTTACATCACAGTTTGTAGCTATTTCAAATATAATGCAATGCTAGAGAATATGGATGCCAGCAGCGACACTGAGTTTTATAACATGTGACAATTGTGATTTAAGGGTCTGATTCTTACACAGAAATCTATTGATTATGAGAAATCAAACAGATTCTGCAGTTCCCATGCTGAACGTCTGATCATGACACTGTATCGGCCATCATGAATCACAAATTTCCCTTTTCATAGAGAAATAGCCTTATCTCTCCGCATAACAAATTCACTGGCAATCACTAGCTGTAACTGAATACTTGGCATTTCAACTCACAACACATTTTGTTAGTAAGTGATATCTTCACATTTATTTTTTAATCTATGAATATGGAATTTGAATATCTTTGCCATTTTTGTAAATTATCTTCAAGGCACGCAGTTAAGCAAAAGTATATCTTCTCTGCTGGAATCAATTTCACAATGAAGGGGTCAGTGGTGTAAATCATTCAATTACTTTGGCTCATTGCAATGCAAGTATAGGATATGACCTCACTGACTGCATACGAGTAATAAAGAATAATATAGGATAGGTTTATGACCTCATATGGAGCATGAATTCCTTGTAATTCCAAATTGACTACTGTAAATGAAGTGAATTTAACTAGAATATGGACGAAGGCAACACCTACACAAGATGCCTTCCATAAGAATACCTGATGGTGGCTTTTCTTTCCATAAATTGTGGTGTCTGTGCCATATCTACTTTAGTATAAGTTATCATGATGCCGAATCCCCTTCTATTTATATGGCAAGGCAAGAAGACGAGTGTAAAGGTAGAGTGAGGCTGATACAACATAATAAAAGGGCAACAACCTGCTGACTTATGACCTACTGTCCTTTTGGCTGAGACTCCAGGCCAACAAGAACAATGATTCATGACCTCTCTTCCTCAGCTTCCGTTTCCCACTAGAAGTGACAAGCAAATCTGAAAATAAGTTACGAGTCGCTGCTACTTGTGAGAAAATAACTCATACAGTGTCCATGGTTAAAGTGATAGAGGAGATCATGATGGTTTTTGTGAGTTTTCACGTCACCTGTGACCCATAGAGTGGTAATTATTAATAATTTAAATACATACATGGACATAAGAGTGCAGCTGAGCCAAGAAGATGATATTTTCTGAAGGCATGCACATTTTTTACTAAAACATCATTCACTCACATCAGTGGATTATACTCACTTTTTGAGATTGAGTGTGAGGTTGTAAAATACATTTAAAAAGAGTAACTACAGCTTCTGTAACAATCTGCCCAATGTGAGCAAGAGATATCGAACATTCCAGCAATTGTTGGAGATGATACAAACGCTATCTCATCTGACAAACAAAGTCGAGCAGCTTATCCTGAGCTAGCAGACAGTTTTGGCTTTGGTTATTGTGAGGAGGGTGGCTAACACGAAAATCGAATCTTGAGTCTAGCTTGATGCTCCGAAGAGCTTGTTGCTAGTGGAACCACAGGTGTTATTGTCACCCAACAGAAGCCATTATGGGTGTCCGTTGGGATGAGGCAAGATGGGAATGTGCTACAGGCAGCAGGGAATGGGCAGACTCCAAGACCATTCGTAACCCAATATTGAATTCTCTTCTGGTTGTTGCTTGGATAAAGGAATCATGAATCACCCAGTTTTAAGGTCAGAAAAACCAAGAAAAAATTGCTATTTAACGTCTATTTTTCATGCTAATGTTCTCAAGAGAATGCCTTGAATCGTATGCCCATTTATTTAAGAGATTTCAGGTTGGCAATTTTTTATAAAGTTTGTTCCAATTTAATTGCTAAAGTGCCTCATTTATTTAACAAAAGAATTAGAAATAAAAATAGTACTCATTTAAAAAATATATATAATTAAGAACTGTGCCTTACTCAATTCATCACCTTGCGGGTGACTATCTGTCCTTATCTGGCCTTTGCAACAATCTATTAGCATATTCATGCTGCGCAACTGATTTTGAAGGTCTTCACTTTGGCAGATTTCAGCAGTATACGCATGAACCTTAAGAAATTTGCTCAGGGCAAACATTAGGGCTTTTGTCGGCCTTCCAAAGTCTGAATGGTGTATGTAGTGTTGCCTAATGGGATTCGGTAGCATTTCACAAAAGCAACAATATGGTTCTCAATTGTAAAGTTGTTTTTGTAATTGTAAATTACATTGCTGAAGTGATTATATCATGCGACTAAAACATTCCATGTGCTACTGTAGATATCTGCATACACATGTTCCAGCAGTTCTGTCAACTTATCCCCTAAGAAAAGCTACCCTGTGAGGTGATAAATTTGGGTTACGTTAACTAATTTATGCTAAGAAAATCTGATCTATTGAGTAAAGGAAAAGGACCTCGAGTGTTTGCCAAAAATACAAGAAAATACTCTACTCAATAAAGGCTCAATTAATTCAATAGTGGTGGAAATAGCAACCTATCAGTGTTAGGCCATATCTGACACAAAATTCAATTCATTCTGCCCCAAGCAGTCTGTTTCAGGTCTTGGCACGGTCACTCTATGGTCGATCTCCAATAAGCAGGCTGTACCACAGGTGATAAGTCCTCAGTTATGTTGACCTGTCAGCCTGTTGGACCCCCTTCTGAATAAGGCAGCCTGACAGGCTTCCAATGCTCTATGTTACAACATGGATAAGTTAAGAATAGAAAGTAATGGCATGTTTGGAAATTATGCAACTTTCATCACTCATGGACAGTCAAGGTACAAGTTAGTATTCATCAAAAGCAAGATCACTGCTGTCAAGGTTTGACCAATTTAGTATCAGTTCAATTAGCCTCTGATTCGAAGGGCTCTACACCTTACATGTACAAGAATAGAAGAGTGTCAATGTTTTTTTAAACAAAGTGTGTTATTGTTTTTACAAGACACTAGTTTTCACAACTTCAAATAACTTCTTAAAATTTGTTGTCAGTCATTGTAAGGGACTGTTCAGAATTTACCAATGGGGTTATTTTTTTCGAAGGGAGCACTAACTTTTCACACATGCGTCAAGGGGGGATACAAATTTTTTGACAACATGTCCAAGGGGTTTGTAAGAAATTTTAACAAGCAAAAATGTCCAAAAACACCATACATTCAGATTATCACTGCTTTCTTGCAGACTAAAGTCCTCTAACCTGTACGCCTGACCGTCCAAGGTCACAAGTGCGGCAGTATATGTATGTGTGTTTTGCTTTGTACGTCAAGGGAGGGGGGGGTTTCTGAAAAAAAAAAAAACATTTAACCTAAGGGTGGGGTACTAAAAGTCAATATGAATCTCAAGTGGATTATCAATTTTTTTACCGGAAGTTCTAGCCAAACTTCCATCCCCCCTCCAGCACAAATTCGTAACAGTCTCTAAATCTACTCTGAGTTCACAGAAGCATCTATTTAAGTGCAATAATCAAAGCCAAACAAGCTAAACATACATAATCCATGTGTCAATGCATTTCATCAGTTTCATAAAATATGTGCTTGTAATATACGCAGTTAATCAACTAAATCTGTGACATCACAGTCTTGGGATAAAGCAAAGTACAAAGAGAAAAAAAAAACAGTTATGAAAATGGTAATAATCTGTAGCAGGGCTGTCAGTAAGATGCCTGCTTTTCCTGTGGTACAAGTTTTACGGTGAGGCCTAAAATTAATGAGACTGAGGTGGAGCGGCTTGCGTATTCACATCCCTGAAATGTTGCTTCCTACCTGGGGAAAAAGTATCAGCTTTGTCAACAAAGCAGCTGTGATTCTGTTTGGGATGAGATACTATACAATTAATTTCCAAAAAACGTCTTCTTCTTCTTCTTCTAAATTATATCCCGCCTCTGGAAGGCGAACCTCACATGAGTAAAATCAAGTCTCTATTTTTCGATATATTGTGGCATAAAAAGTTAGTTAAATTGTTGGCACGTTTAATTGAGTGTTCAGTTTTGAGACTGATAAAATCTTCGTGCATAAAAACATTCTGTTGGTCACTGTGTGGGGTAAAATCCAGGATAAAATCATTGCTAAAACTACTACTACGTCTAAGATTGTTTTTTCTACTGCTACTGTGGCTGTGAGCAATTTGGAGCTGACTGGTCTTGGTATGTTGTAAAAGAGCTGATGCATGTATTGCACATAGGGGATTCAATAGTTAACTGTAAACACTAGAATCTAACTCCAACAAAACGATCACTTTTATTTGAGAAAAAATATTGCAACTTATTATTTAATATTTCAAAAATATAGATGTTATGCGTATCAAATTTAACCCATATACATGCAATAGTTGCCTAGTTTTATAGAATACCCATCAAACCGACTATCAAAAGGCACAATTGGACGATATAGGCTATATGTGTACCAAATTTCATCCATGTACATGTCGTAATCTGGAAACAAAAATAATATTTTTATATATTTTTGTACAATATTTTAAAAAGTATGGATGTGCCATCAATCAGACCATCAAAAGGCAAAACTAGACCAAAAAGGCTATATGTGTACCAAATTTCATCCATATACATGCAATAGGGGCTGAGTTTGCCCGGAAAGGGTCTATCCGCCTGCTGCACGACCGCCCAGACGCCCAACCACCTGGAGACTCGCCGACAGACAGACAACATTGTACCAAAGTGATTACAATATCTTCTTCAAACTTCGTTTGCTGAAGGTAAAAAGTCAAGTGTTTGGCTTGCCCATGTCAGAAAAGACTCCATCATTGTAATACTGGTAGGAATAAAAACCTGTTAGTATAGGGGCATATCCGGCACATGATTGAATTCAATCTACATAAAGCAGTTTGTTTGAGGTCTATGGCACATTCATTTTTTGGCTGACCTACAATAAACAGCTTTTTCAGAAGGCAAAAAGTGGACAATTACGGATGCCAGTCAGCCCGGCAGCCGCTTCCAAACGCAGTTGACTTCTAAGTTGGCTTATACACAACTGATGGAGGAACTGACAGGGGTGGACTGGCGGTATTTTGGGCACAGTGCCAAATTTTGTCAATGGGCCCCCACTTCTCTATTTTCTGCATAACTCCATTTGTGCCAAGGTGTTAGGGCCCTTTCCTTTACAGAGCCTTCTCACATTGGGGCCCTAATCTAAAAATCGGATTGTATCACAGCGCAAACAAATACATTTTGGCTTTTTCTTGTTTAAAAAAAAATCTTTTGGCACCTACATAGGCCCCCCTAAGTGGTTGGGCCCATGGCAGCTGCCACTCTGCCACATAGGCCAGTCCGCCCCTGGGAACTGATGTTAATTTCGGAGACATCACTGTCCCTTTTGCTGATATTTTAAATGCAGGCAGCAATGCAAACTAAGTGTGGCATTCAACCGCTTTGCTAAGTATGCCAGGTGTTGGCTTCTGATGTGTTTAGAAGTTCAGAGACTGTGCAGCTTTGAAATGAAATTTATAAATTCAGACAAATGGTCAAGAAGCTTGCCAGTCATGGGTATCATCGGGACTTTCAAAAAGGTTGATAGTTGGTTCTTTAATTCTCATTGCAGTTTCCCTAATATATTATGAGCTTTATAATAAGTTATCTATATGAAATGCTGTCTTTGCAGAGCTCATTTGTTACACATGGACTGACCGACCTATCTACACATGAACTGACATATCTATCTGTGATATTGAATTCTCTCTGCTCCGGCTTTATGATTGAACTTATGATTAATTAATAAAGGACAGATCATCTTTTGACAAATTTCGGCTTGCAGCTTCGTTCAATTAGAAATAAATATAGATATATAAAGAACCTCTGATCTGAAGCAAATCTATTAATCATCAGAGTGATAAATGTCATGCCTCATTTTCAACATATTTGATTAGACTGGCGATCAGGTTTAAGATGCCATTTTGTCTAGAAATCCTTTGTAATTGGAAATGGAAATTCCATTCGAATGACATTTCTTTATTAATTAACTTCTTATTTAAATAATCTTATGATCCTGAATCTATCATTAGCAAGAGACCGCATTTTAGTTGCAAGTGGGAAGAAATTTTGATTTCATAGTTTCGAACTCAGATCTGATTGCTTGTACTCACCTTGGAACAGAGCTATTGACAAGGATTTTAGACTTGGAGACAGACAGAAAACAAATAAATAAATAAGGTTATGATGATGTATAGTAGGTCTGCTTTATTAGAGCATGGAGGTGGTCACTACTTGCCCTAACACAGTCTGGTATTGACCGACAAGGAAGGGGAGGGCAGTTGCATGATCTTGTCCAAGGTTGAGTAAAAGCAATGGAGGCTAAATTGCTCATAACCAAGTCAATATTCACCCAGGTGCTGTTCCTGAAGTGACCCAAAGTGTGTTGATCTCCAAGTCTGTCTAGAAGAACATGAGAGAACATGATTATGCTTTTGAAAAGGTCAGAAGTGTGCATCCTTTGTGTATCTGAGGTCAGTTTCAACAATATATGCAAAGAAGGCCATGTTCCTGGTAAGCATGATGTCAACTATATATTTCATTAAATGATACTAAAGACATACGCATACTGATGCAATTTATTTTAATCAACCGGTCCAGGATGATGGCCAAGGTCAATAGGATTTTTCCCTCACATTGTGTTAGGCCTACAAATATTGTCAAGGGCATCTTTCATGTCATTTCCAAGGTTGACTTGGGAAATCACCTTATGTCACAGGGTATAAAATAAGCGTGCGACAATCCCAAAATGTGCAGTGATCAATCTGAAATGTGCAGTGATCAATCTGAATTTGTGTGCATGGTGATCAAAATCACCCTTTTTATGCCAAATGGTGAACTGTAGAATCTCCACACTATAGGTAAATTGTATATTTCAACCAATTTTTAAACTTTCGCCTGCCTGATGACAGTCATCTTTAAAATTTGTACTGCTTGATATCACAGCGCCAGCACTAACAACTATATCTTAGTAATCATAACTTGGCGATAGCAATTAAAGTAGGTGTCTTTGTCAAAAGTGTCATTCTTAGATATAATGTAATTGTAAAAAAGAGACATCTTTGTATTTTTGACAGACAGAATATCTTTCGCAAGATTACAATGCACAATATATATCAAAACATCTTATGGAAGCTGTCAATAAAAATCTAGTCCTCTGAATAACAGTATGTTCTCAGATGGATGGATGAGTTTGGCTTTATGTACTGTATTTTTACACTTGGTAGACTAATTGAGTACAGTGGTGGACACATCAATGGGGCGAAGGATGACTAAAACTGCCATCAAACATAGGCCAAGTAATAAGTATTTTCAATTTGTCCACCATGCTAATATGCATGAATGCTGATAGGACATTTATCACAGGAATTGATTATTGGCATTGTCTGACTTTGAATAATGTAGACATTTTCCCATCTACTTAGCATTCATTTTGACCTGTCCTGCCTTTTTGTGACAAACTGACAACAATCATATTATATGGTCAACCTGTTTGCTGCTAGACATCTGAGACAGGGTGCGTGGCCTTGGTATCCGATAATACATAAAGCAACAGATGTGTCACTGCATTTCGAGGGAGATCTGTCAAGTTAAAGCAAATGCATCACTGAAGTTGGCATGTTTACTCTATGCCTGAGGGACTGCTCAGCTGTAAATTCAAAGCCAGTTGGTTTTGCTGTCTGTTTATAAGGTGACTTCTGTGAAAGAATAAGCAAAGAGTTATTTTCCATAACTGAGTCATATGAGATTTGGAAACTTCTTTCTTTGGATTATCTATCTTCAATTTATTATACACTTATACAGTGGTGGGCATTTTAAAACTAATTATCTTTGATAACGAAGCTGACCAAATTTAGTAATTTTTTTACTAGATAACTTTTTTTTTTTCGTTTGCATAATTTAGTTGTTTCAAGCCCCCGTTAAGTTGATTTTAAAAGTCTGTTAAATTGTTGGCAAGAAAGCTATGTAAATAGTGAAACCCAGACAGACATTTTATGAGTTCCTCTGTCTGGAAATTTAACCTGTGTCTCTTATTAAAACAGATAGGCCTCTTTCCTGTACTTGCAATGAATGTTTTCTCAGATAATAAATTTTGTCTCAGATATTTTCAGATGTTTTTTTCCACATTCAGCAGATTTACAACACTTCTCAACATGCAGTTATACATCACATCTATAAGAAGCATTCAGTTCTAAAAAATCATTACTTAAAGGAAAAAATTACATTCATATTAATTACACTATCCCTGAGAAAATTAAGTTACACAAAACTTTGTGTAGCCAGGCTTGATTTTCATCTTATTTTTATAACTAATTTGTTAAAGTAACCAGACGCATGCTTTAACAGATGACAGCCAACATTAACAAGTTAGAGTATGCGCAAATGCAGGCCTATAAGGCCATTGGGATTTCTTCACAAGAAATTATTTTTTAAATTCTTCTTTTTATGCAATGGCCAGTGTTGAATGCGTTTTGGGCCTGTCCATGATGTGCCAAAATCTCAGCTCAGTATTTTGAGTTATCACAGGCAAAAACTTTATCTATGTTAGCTCAATGAGCTTGTGCAACAATCTCAGTCGATCAATTGAGCTGAATCAGTGCCTCTAATTTTACAGTGTTTGATTAAGCAAGAGGTGTGATTTATTTTAATATCATTGCTTCTTTTGATGAGTAGCTAAAGGGGTTGTGTGCAATGCAAAAATGTGTGCATGTCAGCCTGTCAGGCCATAGAAATCAACACATTTCAACCTAAAAGTGTTTCTACACTCATTGGCGAAGTGAGATTTGAAACATTTGTATCTCGACTGGCAGATCAGGGATGCAGTTGAAAATCCTAAATGGTAGGTTAACTAACATGGAATAACATTTCACTATAATGTCAGGGTTTGTAGCCCTTTTAATTATAATGCAATGCAAGAGAATACGGATGCAAGCAGTGACACCGCGTTTACAACATGTGACATCACAGTTCAATAGCATAGAAAATAACTTGGGATTCCACATAAATATGACAAGGACTGTAATATTTGTATGATAACATCTCCTGGGTGTGTGCTCAGAACAGTAAAATGGAAGTGATGTGATCTTTTCGTCCGAAGCGTTATAAAAATATCTTCTCCTGGTGTCTCATGATTATTCACAAAAGTGTCTGCTACCTTAAACCAAGCTTAATTTGCTTTGCTCTTCAATGAGAATTCGGTTATTGGTTATTTACATTTTGAATGTAGAATGTGATTAAATAATAAGGGACACGGTGATTAAATCATAAGGGACATATTTTCCCGAATGCAGCTGTAGAAAATCTCTTCAAACCGAATTAACAACTCCCTGTAATTAAAAATAAAATATTGCCTTTCATCTGAGGCGGGTTTATTAATCGTCAGTGAGTTGATTGTTTCTATTTCATTTAATAAAACCCAATTCCCAGAGGAGATATGTCTGTCAAGATTTCCTGCATTAGTAACTTTCATTTCATCAAGCATGGTACCTAGTTGATTCTTAATCAAATACAAGATAATTGTAAATTACTAATTAAAAAAAACGCGTTGAGTTTTATAAAATTTCCATGTCTTGCCATGCCTTGATTCATATAAATGTCTGCTGTTTTAAAATAAAATATAAAAGAAAATTGAGACAGCACATAGAGATTCTTTTGCTTAAAACTGAAATCCAAGTACATACATAAACTTTGAATAAAATTATAATATTCCATGCATTATTCAAGCCTTTGGATGTATGATATCACACCAATGTGTCAGAGAGAAAATTTTCTTTTGGAGAAAATACAGGAGGGGAAAAGTTTCTGAGAGGGAAACGTGAGACAGGCTGAATTATGAACTTTATGAATAAAACTTTAACCAATACAGGTGTTTAGTTTCTTGGAGAGTTTCAGGTTATGGATTTCACATGCGCTGGAAGTTATTTTGATTTATTAAATGTAAATGAATTTTAAAGTTAATATTTTTAAAATACATTACACAGACCAAGCCCATATCAACTGAATTAGGTACAGCCTCGGCAAGCCTGTTCTAGCATGTCATTGTAGTTCCTCCATGCCACGATTGACTGGACTCTGCCCTGCCATGTCTCAGTATGATACATCTCTGTTCACATGGCTTCGGAGTCAGGTAATGACTAATGAGTGAACCGACTCAGACTCCCGACTCCTTTGGTATTCTGGAGTTTGACTCCAACTCTGACTCCTGAACTATGACTCCCGACTCAAACTCCACACATTGTCACTATTGAAGAAATCACATAGTTAACAGGGGAAAAAATCAATTCTGCAAAGTTTTCGAAGGATTCTGTACACGAACCCTAGTTAAGGAAGTTGTTGAGGAAGTTTCTGTAAAAGTTATACTGTTCACATTTTTGTAACTGTGTTTTTGTAAATTATATCAATTATTATTAGGAGGCAGGACTCAGGAGTCCCCTACTTAATTTTCGATTCTTACTCCACCTGAAAATCAAAGTTCGCCTCAGACTCAACCAAAAAACTCCTGACTCCGACTCTGAATCCAAAGCCCTGGTTGCTCATAAATATGCAATATTCTCAGAATCTCATACAAACGGGTAATTTTGCATCTTCTATTTTATCATTTCAACGACTACCAAGAATACAAGAACGTGTCACTGTTAAAAACTCCTCCAGTCACATTCTTATGCAAAATAGAACTACAGTTGGGTGAGCAATCATCAGTATCTACAAATTTTGCGACTTTTTATCCAAGAAAGTATTCCATATGTATGAGCAATAGTGTATCAGCATTATGTCTATAGTTCTCAAGCTTTTCTGGTGCATTGTAAAAATTTCTAAAAGTGTGTCTTTCAAGACATTTGAACTGTTTAGTAGAAGAAGGGATTCTTGCGTAATTATGGTATATACTTTCAATGAAGCAGTGGAGCATCAATCAATAACATGAAGATATGCAATCATGATAAAAAGTATCTTTCCCCGACCATTCTACAGAGAGAAATAAATAATTTGTAAGACAACACAAAAAGTATAGGTAGCCCGTAATGTATAACATAGTTTGCATGTCAACCGCTTTGTGTGAAAACTGATTAGCATCCAGAAAGCCAATGGAGGCAGTCAGAACATTAATTAATTGAGGTCTATTTGTGTTGGGGTCTGTGGAGCATATTCGCTATAAGATTCAGTTCATTGTGCAAAAGCAGTCTGCTTGAGGCTGTGGCATGGTCACTTTGTGGTCGACCTCCAATAAACAAGCTCTTCTGGATGCAATAAGTCCCCAATTATGCCTGCCTGTCAGTCCAGCAGCTCTTTGTACCTGGCTGGTCATTCATAGACTTGTTTCCTACATTCAACTTCCTGTGGAATATAAGGCAGTCCGATGAGTGTTGTGGCTCTAAAGCTGGGGTTAATTGGCTCACGGTAAAAAAAATGCTTACGAATTTAGGGTATGACCATACCTATTTGTTGATTCTGGAAAAATAGTAAGGATGCTTCCAATAGCTAAAGCAATATACTGCTACAAGTGCATGTGCGTAAAGCATAATCTTTCCCAAATCTATAATTTCTATGGTTTTCTGAAGAGAATGTCAGATTGACCTTCGCTAAGAATCTCTTGCACTATATGAAGTGCTACAAATTGCCAATACAACCTGAGCAATGCACAACCTAATGCGTAAACACCAAATGTGTCTCTGCCATTTCATGATGAATCTGTCTTGGTCCATGCAAATGCATGATGGGGGTTGGCAGGTTTATTATATGCCTGAGGAGCTATCCAATGTGACTCTAGAGCTAGCTTTACAACAGATCAAGGCCATTTTTACTACCTTTTAAAAGGAAATATTGTGCTCGCTCTCCCATGTTCACCTTATATTACACAATCTGTATTGATATTTGCAGCAAAGCTTGGTGACTATAGTATTGCAAGTGGTCATTCTGGAAAGACAAGGAAATCCAAGATAATGGCGACCTGTACCATAGTGCTTACAATTACGTATATCAATAAATACTTTGAGGCAAGCATTAGTTTGTACAATGATTAACCAGGCTCACTCACTTTTAACCTCAGGAGATGTTAATCCTATTTTGTATTTATGACTTCACCAATTTTCTTCACAGATGTTCATGAATGATTTTTAGAGCTGTAAAAATGTTGCACATGTGAACACCATTTCATGTGATGGATCAATGGAGAGGTTGAGTTAACTGTTCTTTTGAAGCAACCTCGATTATTCCATCCAAGGATCATGCAAGGAGGAGTTCGTGTTTTATGTCTAACCAGCTCGAATCAATGTATTTAGTGTAAGGAGAAAGACATAGACAAAGCTCAAATCTTGAATACAGTTAAAACATCTAAAAGACTGGGCTGCAGTCCAAAGATGGCAACATAATTTCAAGTAACTACACCTGTATACCCTAATTGAAGACACCAGTTAATTGATTTCTGAAATTTTCTGTTCCTAATAGTTACTGTGACTTTAGGTTTTAGAATTATACAATTCCAGTGCAACAAATTTTTTAATCATGTTTAGATTCTCATCATACCACCTTCGAATCAAATGGTACATTTGACTCACACATTGCAGTCCTCGTTATATTTACTCGAAATCTCAAGTTTATTTCTTGACTGTTGAAGTGTGATGTCAGAGATGAATATACTCTAGCCTTGCAATTTATGTAAATTAACTACAAGCTGTGATGTCATTTTAAACTGGGTCAGGTTCCCCGGCTTCTAGCCCAATGATTCCACCAAAACTGAGCGTCACAGTCTCAACACAGTGTCCGAGTTAAAATTGGGTCTGGAAAAGCCCCTTGCAAGTTCGACATCACAGCCTGTCATCCAAAGGGCTACCAGGAGAACTGTAGAGCACATAATCCATGTGTTTAAACAAATTGTGAAAGCCTTTTGTTTATAGCAAGGTCCATTGAAGTTTAAAGTTGTCAAGTTGTAAGTTTGCAGATTAATCAAACAACTCCGTGGGGATTATAACAATTGTCTACTGTGAATGCTCATGAAGCTTAGTCAGATCAGACTGGTGATTGGGAGTGATAGATCATTGGGATCACATCAACATTCTTCCTTCAATATATCAATGTTAAAACTGTGATGCGTAGTTTTGCTTTCAGCCCATTGGCTATCCAACTGTGATGATGTAGTTGCAGGGACTATCCGTGATAAAAAGGCTTACTCTGACATTGGGTTGAAACTGTGACACTCAGTTTTGGAAGATTCACATTGGCCAGAAGCCAGGGAACCTGACCAAGTTTAAAATGACATCACAGCTTGCAGTTAATTTACATATATTGCAATGCCAGAGAATAGAGTCATATCTGACATCACACTTCAACAACATAGAATAGGAGTTGAGATTCCACATAAATATGACGAGGACTGTAATAATTTCTTATTGAAGTCACTCCAGAAAAACTTTCACAAAATGATTGAATCATAATATCGATCAAAAAGCTGTCTAGTTTATTAATGTGACTGTACTTGACATCCAATCATCCTATTTTCCAAAACATATTTTCATAAATTGTGATTACCTTTCACCATAAAGCCAAATAAATAGTTTCAAGTGAACAAGATCTCGCGTTATTGTTGGTGCTACCATTATTTTCCCGTTTAACAATAATTTAACTTGTAATTGGGCACTTTTAAGAGTAATCACTGCATTGATCGATAGACTGCTTAGTTTAAAGGCTGATGTTCCATCAATTTCTCATAAACAATTAAGAATTGACGAACTCATTTCCTTAATGGGTCTTGTAAATCCCGCAGCATTCAACAAAATCTGAAAGTCATTATACTGTACTTTGTCAAGTTTTAAAGTGCATCTAGAATACCTCAACTTTTAAATAAACATCGTAAGAAGGTAAATTGAATGACCTGATATATCTTAATGCAGAGAGTCTAAGTTGTTCCATGCACAATATGGCACAGTCGTATGTAATACATGATGAAGTTTTGTAGTGGTCAGTGTTAGTAACCTAGAATTTACTGTAGACTCATTATGATAGTACTACTCATAACTGTAAAGTTCTGCAAAACTCACCTGCATTGTATTTTCAATAGTATAGTGGATTTCATCAATGATGACACCATATAAAATTACATGACAATGTACTCAGTATCGATGTGGAATCAAGTGTAATGTCATATAGGGCCTATTTAGTAAACAAATATTTTTCTGAAATCAGTCATTCTATTCCCATTCTTATTTATTGGGTGCACACTACATGTACATCAGTGACCCTAAGACATTGAGCTGGAATAAATCGCGTCACTCAATCATCCTGGCACTAGTGTTCTGCGTCTGATAGACATATGAGACGTTCCTGAGCTACAGGGATACAACAGAAATCCAAACATGCTCAATTAAATTCTGTGATGGGCTTTGAACCCACAGCCTCAGAGCCAGTGGTTGTACCAACAAGTACTTTAACACAAAGGACCCATACAACTTCAGGAGATTCAAAGCTGATTTTCTGTTTCTGACTTTTACTGTTTCTTCTTCATAGTCTTTGATGAACGGGCCATTGATTTTTAGAGTTGTAATAATGTTGGAGATGACATGAACACCGTTTCTTGAGCTGTCCAGATCGATGGAGAGGTTGAGTGAACCGTTCTTTTGAAGCAGTTTTGATTATTTCATTCCAGGACCTTCCAAGGAAGAACACCCACATGAAAATCAAATCACGAATCCAGTGAAAACATCTAAACGACACGGTGCACTTGCAGGCTGCTACGACCAGTGGTCTAATAACCACAAATGTGAGCCATAATGGAAATATAAATCAAAAGAAAGGAATATGGCATGATCTCAAGTAAGTTGGGCAAGCTCTTATCATTAACTCAGACAATGGATTTCTGAAAGCTTCAGACCTTACATTTTTTTATTATTATTAGGGCATTCTGCCCTATTGTTATTGGTCTTCTCTGGAATCTTGTGGACAAATTTTGAGACATGTCCATTTTTATACAATTCCAAAATCTATATCATCAATTCAGTTCGGCAAAAGTCAAAATTCGGCAACGCTGCTTCATACGGCATCCCCCGATGCCATTTTCGGCAACCGTTGCCTCATACGGCATCGGGGAGATGCCGAATTCGGCATCTCTCACTCTTAAAACGTTTCTCGGCAGGTGGCGCTTATGATCGGCGATAATGAAAGGGCTGCCACATTGAGTTTATATATATTTCTTGAAATCTATCCAAGGAAAAGATTGATCTGTCCCAGCATTTTTGATTATTTTGACGTTCTTTAGAAGCTACTTAACTAATTTTGACATGAGACTTCTGAATTTGGTGTTTGATATGATATAGCCGCTCGCTACCTACATTTAGAGAATTCATGGGAAAATAAGGAATGACATAATCTCAAATTGCCCAGGGGCGGATCCAAGGGGGGTTACTGGGGGCACGTGCCCCCCTCCCCCTGCCCCTGGCAGTGCCCCGAAAGCTCAGTTGATCTATCTTGAAAATTCAATCAAATAGGCTGATGGGCTTACTGCTTGTTGTGGTGAAGGATATAGCAATTAATCATTGAACCAAGAAATAGATTGCAATATGGCCGATTGCCAATTGACTCTGGGGGGTTGAAAGCTGTCAAATATCCACTTGATAATTACCGGCCATGCATCCTATGCATAGGACGGTAATGCTTCTGTCCTGAAATGATGTGAGTCACGAGCATCCAGGCCTAACCAGGCACTTCTAAGGGTTTATTTTATATGTATTTCTCATTTATAACATCATAGATTCTGCCAATTGTGTCTTTTTTTAGTTAAATACAACATATTCAGATTTATTAATATCCCCTTATCACTGCTTATGCCCAGTGTTGGGTGGGTCCACGCTGCCACAGCGTCCGCCATTACGTCGTATCTAAAATGCGGAGCAGCAGTTGCAGGCTAGCGGTCGCGGAAAAAGTGCGTAAAATGCGGATTCAAATTGCGTTTTGGCCACAGATTCCTTAATTTTTGAGGTATTCCAAAGATTTAAACATCTAGATGCATCAGAAAAAAACGAGGATTTCGAAGGAATCAACCTCATGGTTCTTCTGCTCACAATTGTACCAAAGATTTTCAATTATCTTCATACTTATATCATTCCATTTAAACTCCATGATGCATGCATGGGCGGTCCTGCATCTCTAAGAGTGCTTGTTGCTATTCAACTTCTTGCAAATGGAACAGAACTTCAATCATACAATATGTTGTTTCCTGACTGCAAACACGGCGTGATGGGCACAAAATATCAGCAGCATAGCCAGCGGGGGGGGGGGGGGCAAGTAGCCCCCCCCCCCGACAAGATTTAAGGGGACATTTTTGCAGATATATTGCCCAAAATAGGGGGAAAAATAGGGAAATGACGAGCAAAATGGGGAAATGACAAGCAAAATGGGGAAATGGTAAGCAAAATGGGGAAATGACCAGAAAGTGGGGGAAATGGTGGAGAGTAATGGGGAAATTAATAGAAAAGAAATTGAAAGATTTCCCCATTTTTTCACAATTTCCCCATTTTTTCTTCACAATTTCCTCATTTTTTGTTCACAATATCTCCATTTTTTCTTCACGATATCCCTTTTTGCCTGGCCCGAATGATAGGCCTATGCATCCTCAAAAAATTCACAATTTTTTTTTAAATGTAAACAACGCATATGGGACAGTTTTTGAATGTGTGTTCTTTTCAAATATTTTTTATCAAAATATGTATGGAACAAAATTTGCAAGGTTTTTCGATCTTCTGATTTGCACCTTATTTCCCTTAAATTTACCAAATAAAAGAAAAAAAAAGTTAATAGTTACTTCAAATTTCCCCAAAATTATAGATAAACATCAACGAAAAGGTTCTCTGAAACGAAATTTTCTCCATATTTTTTGCAGAGATGTTTCTGTGAAAGGAAACAATTCTCAAGAGCTTTCATTTATCATGTTTATATCTCAACAGAATGCATAGAATTCTGCACCACAGTTATTCTGAGTTCTTCCCCCACACATTCATGGTCCTGCCAGTGGATTTTGCTAATTTTGTAAAGAAATCCTTAATATTTTTGTCGCTGTTATATATCTTCCTTAAGTTACCAATTACCAAAAAGAGAACACATTGACTTTCTCTGCATCTTTTTTATTTATTTATGCAATTCACATTTCCTTGCAGCATCTATTTCACTGGATTTTAGATCCTAGATTTTCCTATTTTTGCAAAGAAATGCTTAATTCTTCAGTTTATATCTTCTGTAAATTTCTCTGAATTGCCTCCCAAAAGAATATTAGGGCCTACCAAGTATTATTAATACACTGTAATTCAGGGACAACCACAAAAGGAATGAGATTCTGAAAGAATTTTTTAACAGTGCGTTACAATTTGGGCCCGCGAAAAGCTGTGGGTAGTGATAAAATTTTGGGGAAATGTCTTGATGGTTTGCCCCCAAGGGAAAAGTCCTGGATACGCCACTGCAAAATTTTACATTAAACTACATAGAAATATGGCTACAAAAGCAACTTCCTAATATGGTTAAGCAAATATTTGTTGAAGTTTACCAATTTAATGTTTTCTCCATTAATTTTTGAGAAACCATAATTTGAGAAAAATATCAGAAATTCTCATTTTTCCCAGTTTTTTGGTTTATTAAAATTTCATAAGATTGGCCCTCCAAATGAGTTTAGTCACTTAAAGAGGTATAACTTAGACATCTTAATGCAAAATTTCCACAGTGTAGGCCTAACTCCAAAATCGACGGAATCAAGGAGCATTGAAAAATAACATTTTTTTGACATTTTTGCTGAATTTACTGTTATTACATTTTGTAAGATCATTTAGACCCCCAAAAGGAACATTAAGGGTATTTAATGCATATGATGGTAGAATTCAATATTTTACAAAAACTCATGTGCCAAATATTATATATGTGAGTGCAATAGTTTAGGCACAGCGGCCAATACACAGTGTGTGCAGCTGCCCGTAGTGGATCGAGCAAGATATAAAAGGAAAACAAGTCTTAATTACAACATGCCTGGTATTCATTTAGGGGCTCTGTGGTGTAGTGGTTAGCACGCTGGACTGCTGCGCCGGCGGCCCGGGTTCAACTCCCGGCCGCGCCCGAGTTCCCAACTGACAGTTCAGCGCTGGGTGATTGCTTAATTGGGTACTGTTGCCAGCAGTACTAGCCTAGTCTGAATGTCGGGGAGGTAACTGACACATGCCGTGGGCTCAACTGGAAATAAGTTGTACCATCCATTCCAGGTGGGGACTTTCGTTGGCTACCCACGTTAAATAAGAACACCTTTACCTTTACCTTTACCATTCCTATGCCAGATACATGCTCTATAATCAAGTTATGCACATCTCTTGTCCCAAACATCTCCAAACGATATAGCCAAGACAGGGCCCAAAAGACATTCTGAAAATGCTCAAATTTCAAATTTCCCGCCAAAACTGTCCAGTTTGTCACTGTGACTGCATAAATGGAGATGTGTACACACCTCCATTAAAAAACATGCTTGTAAAGTTATATATATCAATTATGTAGAACTCTGAAAAGATATTGAGAACATTCGGGCCGTGAAGCAGGTCAGCATCCATTTTCAGCAATGTAGAATCCGTTGGCTTCTCGGGGCCTAGCGCAGCCCCCAGGCCCCCCGGTCTATTTATTTGGCTGCGGCCCTTTGGGCCTTGCTCTAGTGCCCCCCCCTGCATCCACTCTTCTGGATCCGCCCCTGATTAATTGCACAAGGCTTATAATTTTATTATCCCACAGCCAAATGAGAAATCCAAATTTGTCCGCGTCCTGTCTTTCTGACTCCTTCCCAGCAATGTCCAAATTCTTCTTCCCTCTGCTCCTCCACCTCTGCCTCTTTTCCCTTTCTTTAGAAGTGACTTGAGCCATTAAGACCTTAGCTTTTGGCTGACGATATGCAATACATAGGCCTAGTGTGATGTTTATGACCATCTAAAATACACAGCTTTTACAATATCTAGACCACGATTATCTGCCCTGGGATCTTGAATCAGCCCTCACTACTTGTGTCTATACATGACCTTTGGGGCTGCTGCCGGCTGCGTGAACAACGATATTGGGTCTAATATGTGACATATATACCATGTGATGACATATATATATATATATAGATTTTTAAAAGTGGTAGGGTGTAGCAACTTATACTACACAAACATTTTAAAGATGTCCTTTTAAATTTGAATGTTTTAACTGCTCCTTGAAGCTAGAATTGTGAGCTTAGCTGCTTAACTTTTAAAATAGTACACTTGAATAGTCCTGCACATTGCAAGCTGGTATAGTATTTATGCCCAAATCTGAAAAAAATACCAGCCCATACAATAGGTAAACCCAAACTTTGACACCCCACCATGTAATAAGTACAATGCATCACACTTACAGCACTGAAAAGAACATAATATAGTAACAGTTGCCTTTAACAGCAGCGGGGATGCCTCAAACGGCAGCGGGATGCCTCACACGGCAGCGGGGATGCCTTAAACGGCAGCGTTGCCGAATTTTGACGTTTGCCGAACTGAATTAGGCTTACAATTCACAAAGAGCCCAAACATATAAATTTATATGAAAAGATCACCCGTTATTCTGATCTAGAATGTTGGTGTAAGCATCATTATCCCCTTTAACAACAGTTTAACTTGTAATTGGGCAATTCCAAAGAGCAATATGTTGATTGATAGACCGCGGAGTTTAAAAGCTGATGGTCCATTAATTGCTCATAAGCAATTAAGAATTGATGAACTCATTTCCTTAATGGTGCTTATAAATCACACAACATCCAACAGAGACCGAAAGAGTCATTTTGCTGCACTTTGTCTGGTTTTATAAAGCATTTAAAATGCTTAAACATTTTAAATTGCTACCCTTTTCACATGAGCACCGGAGATAAATGTTCAACAAACAGAATAGAAGGTAAATTTGAAAAACCTGGAAACTTTATTACAGCAGAGTCTTGAACAACATAAATTTTACAGTACATATACGAGGGGTGTCCCAAAAGTTCTGACCAATTTTTTTGGCAGACCTTTCTATTTGAAGTAGCTGTATGAAATTTTCACAGAATCAATTTCAGGTATTTCGATCCATTTTGAAAATATGATACCTGTTCGAACATTTTAAATAACTTTTCTGTTGCCATGGAAACAGAAGGTCAGTGCGCAAGTGTCTAGACTTGTAAATAACCAAGGAATTTACTGTAAATATACAATGGATGATCATGAAAAATATTATTTGGAAACCTAACAGTATCTCAAAGTTTTTTATTTACATTTAAAGTCACTGTGAATCAGTTTTACCCATGTGCTGTGGCGATCACCTAGTTCTTCCAAACTGGGCTGTTCCTAAATTGTGGAATTTCAGTGTATTTCAAGACTGCTTCATTCCTCATTATGACTGTTATTTCTTTAATATTTGAACTGGTATATAAATTTTAGTATCACGCAGAGTTACAGAAGGCCAAATCTGGTAATTAAAGCAGATGAGATTGGGGTTTGAACCTAAGGTTCTTGAGCACTGCCTCTTTACAGCAGATTGTTTCAGCCAAATCGTCTCAAGCGCTGCTAGGCAACTGCTGGAAAACGCCTTGGGTAATTACCTCAGCTGATCAGGTTGAAATATAAATAAATGTTTATAATCAAATGGAAGATATCTTGAAAGACTGCAAGCCTATCAGGAAATACATTTTCTTGCAAACATTTGCTATTTTACAAAAATTCTCTGACTTTTAACACAGCTCATTTGCTGAATTTCATCTGAGAAATTGAGCTGCGCTGGGTGCACCGACCTCTCGTAACCATGGTAACAGGCCAGTAACTTAAACACTTCTTACAGTCTTAATTCTTTCAAAACAGATGGTCAAATACCTGAAATTCATTCTGTGAAAATTTCATTTAGTTATTTCAAATAGAAAGGTCTGCCAAAAAAATTGGTCAGAACTTTTGGGACACCCTCGTATATACATAAAGCTATTCGTTACGGTAACTGAAAACTCAACTGCATTGTAACTTCAATGATATTAATACCCTTAACAGGGTGGTATCAGTACATTTTTGGGCCTGGGACAAACTGTTTCTAATGGGCCCCCAGTGGCGGACCGGCCCCACAGTGGACCCCAGAGCAAAATCATTGGCCGGCCCCAATTATCGCAATAGCGTCGTCTTCCATCTAGCATTCTGAATTAATTTGTACCTTGATACCTGCATCAAAAATCACAGTAATTGCAGAATATTTTTTAACTCAGTGATAATATATGAAATCATGAATGGTATAAGGTAAAATTAGACAAAAGCGTCTGCATGAAAATCAGGAGGGGGCGGGGGCCTTGGACTTGTCTGATACCACTACTTTGAAAATTATCAATCTATGCAAAACATTGAGAAGTCGGAGAAACACTTCAACATTCCTACTTTTACAGTTAATTGAGGAGCAGATATTGGCGGATTCTGGAGGGGGTGTAAGCAGACCCCAGACGTCAGAGTTGAAACCCTGACTTGCCTGGCAAGAACTTCAACTGACTAGTCAGCTAAGTTATTAAACTCTGACTTCACTTGACTTTAGCCAACTTCAGCTGACTTAATGCAATTTCACAGCGCCCTTCTCTTAAACGTTCTTCAAAGATAAGTTATAACTTCGGAAATTTCAGAATTTTTACACCCAGAAATTGCGTAGCTTCTAAATGTGTCAATTTTTAGGGACATCTTATCTTGCAGAAACTGTACAAGAGAGTGGAATGCATCTTGTGCTCTTTACGCTGTTTAAAACGGTACCAAATACCATTTCTGAGAATTGAAAATTGGCTAACTTATGCAACAATGACTTGACTTGGGCTGACTCAAGTTGGACTCGGCTTGAGTCTCTTAATCTATGACACAGTATAAAATGGAATACAGGTCAACTAATAAAATGATGTGTTATCAAAATGTATGTGTGGAATCGTGCTGAGTACAATATCACAAACCAAAACACAATCGCATCAGCAAGTAGTCAATAAGCTTGGATAAATCCAGTTACTCAATCATCCTGGCATTAGTGTCTTTAGTCTGAGAGACATATGAGACATTCCTGAGCTGTTGGGATACAACAGAAATCCAAACATGCTCAATTTCCCTCCTCATATGTCAAATGCTAAACCTCTTCTTCCCCAGCAATAGGCTACCAACAGCAAACATCTATTTTTTTATAAATCACTTCTTGTAGTGTTTATAAATGTTGGCGCTTCGTACTACAAGTGTAAGAATGAGTCAGAGTTCTCATTCAGTCGCATGCTGGTGTCATAAGTCTATTAAAATGCTGAAAATTGATTCTGGCCTCAGCATATTATTTAACAAGGCAATAAAGAATGAAAAGAGGGCGAAACGCAATGCTTTAGAGAATAATGGTGTTCAGTCATGAATCATATAGAATTTGCACCACAAACGCAAGAGACAGCAGACTATAGTTACCAGTGTTGTTGAGTTATCTAGCCATAGTAACTAGTTACTAATTTCTGATCAGTTAAAAAAAATCGAATGTAATTACATCATAAACACAAATTACTTGCGAGGTTAAGGTAACTAGTAATATATTTCTATGTCGAATGCTTTCAGTTACTTTAGCTTTCACATTATTGTTTAGATAAAATTTAGGAATTAGTTGGCAAAACATGAAATTCACAGGTCCTAGTAAAAGAGATAAGATCTGTCAATAATACTGATGATTAAACTTTAATAACTGTAAATCTGAATGGGCTTAAAAATTGAGGCAAGTGCTCCCTAAACTACCAATCAAGTATTCAAGTACTTAATCTTGCAAGCTACCCACACAATTATTAGTTACGAAAATTCCACCTTCGAATTAAATGGGACATTTGAATGACACATTAATAATTTCTTATGAAGTCACTCCTGAAAAACAATCAGAAAGCTATTGAATCATAATATTTATGCAAAAGCTTTCTAGTTTATTAATGTGACTGTACTTGATATCCCATCATCCTCTATTCCAAAACCTATTTTCATAAATTCTGATTCCCTTTCACCACAACGCCAAATAAATAGTTTCAGGTGAAAAAGATCTCACATTATTCTGATCTAAAATGTTGGTGTAAGCATCATTATCCCCTTCAACAACAATTTAACTTGTAATTGGGCACTTTTAAGAGTAATCACTGCATTGATCGATAGACTGCTTAGTTTAAAAGCTGATGTTCCATCAATTGCTCATAAACATTTAAGAATTGATGAACTCATTTCCTTAATGGGTTTTGTAAATCACGCAGCATTCAACAAAACCTGAAAGTCATTATACTGTACTTTGTCAAGTTTTAAAGAACATCTAGAATGCCTCGACTTTTAAACATTGCAAGAAGGTAAAATTGATTGACCTGGTATATTTTAATGCCAAGAGTTTTAATAATTGGTAATTCTAGTGTTTTATGATTGAGTAGCTTTCGTGGTATTTAATTCTCATTTTGCTACATTGTATTTACTTTTTGAAGTCATGAACTCGTAACACTTACAGTTCAAGAAAAAGCTATCTGCCATTTTTCGCATGAATCACTTACCTTACGTATGATGTTACTAAGATGTTCTTATTATTTACAATTAAACTTATCTGAATAATTATTCTTGAAATATCAATTGATATGTAGTATATCTTAAATAAAGCTGTCTTTAATATTTATTTCCATGTGGTAAGGGTGGTTAAGTCAAGATGGCGTCCACATCCTCCTTCTACATGATAGATTCCCCGCTGTTTCATCAGGCTATAGCAGCTTGCTTCAGTTACGAGCGTGGGCGAGAAGGCTGCCACATTTCAGAATTGGTGCTCTATTTCACGTTCTCATACACATGCATTTCTGAAGCAGCCAAGCTCAGTCCTGCTGTGTGCTGCTGGGCGTGGACCTAAAGGCAGAAGCGCGGACTTTAAGAGCAGCAGTCACAGTGACCTTAATTCCGATTCGATACCAAATTCGTCAGTCTACAGCGTCGCTCGCCGGATTTACAATTTCGGCAGACTGTCGTCAGTCAGCAGTTTCATTACATCACTCATTACATCATTATTGGGGTCCTGGGCACCCTGGTTCATTGGACCGGATCGCCCTGTGTAGATACTGGGCCTTTCCGCTCATGCTTCCAATCGCTTGTTTCATATCGTTTCCCACATCCCACCCTATAAACCTTTTTCTCATTATTTAAGAAACAATTTTTACTTGCTCACAACAAATGTTTCTAAAGTAACTTAAAAATTTAAGGATAAATTATCCTTCAAGATCTAAGATCCTTTTTACATTATCAGTTGCTCCAAACTGCTTTAATTCAATTGATTGCCTCCTAGCCTCAGCGCCTAATTATCTGCCATACTGGATGTCTCCAGCTCCATCTTCACAGCTTCACGGGCCCTTCTACAGTCCAGCTCTGCCGGTGGTTTCTACTCCAGTCTTCATGCCAGCCTACACCCCATTCACCCCTGGACTTCTTGGCCTGCCTCCAAGATCTTTTCTTTATTCACATCTTTAGCTAAATGTTTTGAGTTGTCCTGTCTTGTCTGTCATGTGTAAGTGTATTGTGATGTCATATGTATGTGTGTGATTGCCTATTTTATGTCCTTCTGTGTTTTGTTTCGCCTGAATAAATAGGCAATGATTCCCACGCTCAGTGCTTGTTTGTATCTTCATTCCAGATATCTTCACTTAACGAGAAGTTACACTTATAATATTCTTTAAACTTTGCAAAGTACTGGTTTTAAATTGGTTATTATTATTTTGTATAGATATATTGATAATTTACATGTTTGTTTTGTTTTAGTGAACCTCTCATAAAGCTTGCAAGTTGTCAAACAACTTAGGAATGATACATTGAAATCTGAAATCTAGTTTCGATGTCATGAAGGTAGTGAAGAGAGAAACTGCTACAGTTGCTGCGTGCATTCAGCCATAGCAATTACAGTAAGGAAAACTCAAGTGCTTACAGAAAAGGACTGGAATGTTCCTTGTGAGGTCATACCCTATTCCTGCAATGTCATTCTATATGACACATAAGCAGTGTGAGGTCACATCCAATACTTGCAATGCTACTGGGTCAAGTCATTTAAAGTGTCACACCACGCATCAGTGAGGTCACAAGTTGTTTAATGACAATTTGACATTTCATTTCAATGCTTTTCATCAAGCTTGTTTGAGATCATTAACATGCACATTGGCAGACCAGCGATATCTTATTAGGCATTCAAAGTGATTTGCAAATGCTGCTTGAATATTCACTTCTTGAGTATTCATCTCATGGACTGAGATGAGAGAAAGGCTTATGCAAAATCACTTGTTTGAGTGGCCCATTTGTATATCTGTATCAGATCCCTTGGCATGCTTCTGTAGTGGTAACAAGATAAGAAGATATGTATATACTAACCTCAAACACTCTAATTATCCCCCATGCTATGCTACGGGGGATTTTACTTTTGTCTCTATTGCATGGCATCCATCAAATATCTCAGACACCACACCATGCATGATGCTCACCCCAAAGACACCCCAAAACTTGTCAAATCTTACAATAATTTATAAATATCATACACCATTTCCACATACAAAATACATTTTTCATCTGGGTTGCTGTGCTTTTGGCCTACAGCCATGTTTATTTTCAAAAACAGTCCACCCACAGGTGTCACCATGTGCATGCATGAATGCACAATTTCTCCACTGCTGGAAATATTTGGCACTACTAAAATAGGGAGTGGGTATGGATAGATGTGTAGGGCATGGAGGATATGGAGGCAGTATACCTGCTCTTGTTTGAATATCAGTGATGAAGTACACGCGTAGTGTATGCCACTCAGCTTGTGATGGTGGTTTATGAGCTGCAAATTGCCAGATCCGATCGATCCAAACTGATTATAAATCATTTCAAAACAGAGAAGGACATGCGCCTTCAACAATTTATTTGCATAATCAATATATCAAGTTTGTTAATCAGCTGATTTTGGTGAAGGGATGTGAGGCATTGATGTCTTTAATTTACTACACATTTAGCTTTCAAATTGTGGTCTTTGCTTACAACATTTCCTCTATACTCTCATCTTTGCAAAACAAGCAATAACTGTAACTATAGGGGTCATGGGCTTTGAATGAATCAGGAAAAATACGCTGACCAATTCTTGTGATTATATACAGCAGAAAATCTTTGCATCTGTTTTACTAAATCTTTGCTGATGAATTACTGCTTTTAAAATGAATACTGCATTAATGGTTGGCATTCGACTTTAAAGGTGAATAGAAAATAATGGTGCCTCAGAAATTGTCATTTTGATTGTAACACTTATTTTCAATATGATGAAAATTGCAAGTTCATTTGGTCATAAATCAGTCATTAAAGATATCCCTAATGTGCCATTGACTCCAAATGTTGATTTTCATTCACAAGATACTCAGATTATTTTTGTTGAGACAGTCTGATCGCCAAGGCTTACACGTATTCTCTGTAAAAGTATGGCTCAACACTCAACAGTCAACAGTGATGATTTTTTTTATTTTTAGAAAAAATAACACTCTTAATGTGGCCGTTTAGTGTTAACAGAAAAGAGGGTAAATATAGTGGTTGGATATTCCAATCAGCACACACAGCCTGGCTTCTTTTATCACAAAGCCAATGGTAATTCCAAAGATAGGATGCTACATTGCTAAGGCGGAAAAGATGGGAAGATGTAGCCCCCTCTGACCTAGCCACATAAATTGAAACTGATGAGGCCCTAATGGCAATATGTTTGGAAGGCTGACACTGAAGGTACAAAGGTTTTTCATATAATTTGTTTTGATACACTGTAATTATTTACAGGCGATTTCATTGCCAATGCGATTCTTGGCATTCACACTTGACTGTGAGGAATCAATGCTAAACCAGTGCTTACTACGTTTGATAAATCAAATGTGTGACGTTCTGTTGTTTCTTAGCCAATCAGATTAACTGAAAATGTCATGTATTTGGTGGGTCTAGAACCTAGGAATCGGGTACTAATGAAATCACCTGTAATTCTGAAGTAATGTGATTACTTATGAACCTACATCGAAATCAAATAGAGGGGAGGATTGATATCGTGGTTGCTAGGCTGCCAATCGCTCGTTCCGTGCTTGAATCCAGCTCTTCCCGTGTCACCTGGGCATCATGTACCGCCTTAATTAGAGTGATAAAATTGTCGTATTGATTAGCACTTCTTCCATATTGTTCCTTTACCTGCATAAGAACATTCTGCAAGATTTCAATAACATCGGCCGTGGCCTTAGGCTGGCACTTAAGCATTTTAATAATCTAAGTCCAAAAATGACAAAAAGTGACCTATACGCTCAATCGCAGCTAGCAATATCTACCTTATAGTTTGAAGTATGATTTCAATTTATACACCATCGTTCCCGGAAGAAAATTTGCATTTATTTGAATGGTATATTATTGAATATTTCTTACTTTAAAGCACTTCAGAAAGTAGATTGTTTCAGACTAAAATGTTTGAAATTATCTGCTTAAAAGTACAGCCTCAGCTTTTTAAAAACTGTCACATCTTCATTTAAATTCGATATTAAGGAATGCCTTCCTGAAGAAAGTACATTGTAGGAATTTTAACATGCTTCTGGATTACTATCCCAAAGGGTCTGCCCTATATTTACACGGAGTGCTGGTTAAGTACCAGAGTGTTTGTAAAACTAATTATGATAATTGACATGAATATGGATGGTGTGTACCTGATTTGCTCATTGGAGGTGTCTTTAGTCTAATACATTTTTCATAATATTATGAACTTTCTGAGTACTATTGGGACACCGACAGAGGGAACAGGAATGAATAAAATGTGTGAAACCAGCTGATAATCAAGGCAATTGTATTGGGTTGGTTCCTGCATTTGCAGGGATTTCAGATTGCTTACTTGCATGTACATTTGCCACAGCAGGTCATTTCAACTATTTCAGGTGTGCTCATTACTGTCTGCAAGGAATGAGCAACCTCGAGAATATACATTTTGATGTTAACCTGTTACAGGGGACTTTCTAACTGTTCCTTGTCTTCATGGTTGTTGACAAAGCAAACAATGCTGGGGACTGTGGGTAGGACTAAATAGCAAACTTGTAACAGAAGAAATTTTAATGAGGTTTTTAATGAGCACTGGTTGTCCAACTGGAAGCAGTGGGATGGCTGATGACCTGCAGAACCTTTGGATATAATCATGATAATCTACACCTTCTGAATTGTGCAACAGTGTAATACAAGATTCCACAAACCAGACCTATTATATATGTTTTAAGTCCAAAACATGCAGATACATTGGAAGCATGCATTAAAAGTCTTACTTACCCTGAGAAATATTGTCAAAAGACTATTAGCTTGAAAGATGTGACTGTGCATGACCTCAAAGGGATTGGGAAAGAGATCATAGAGGATATTGTCGGAAAGTTAACATTTACCAAAAAAATGGGAAACACGAGGCAAAAACTTTTTAGAATATCTCTGCCTTGTAGACTGCTCCTGACTGTGCCATTGATCCTGCACTCGTCTTTCTAAAGTTCCTTGGAGTGTCAAGATAAGGAAATCTTTCCCCAGATGATATTTTGAGTTATGAACTGACACCCTATCATAAACTTTGCAACTGAAACAGAGTTTTCAGACAAAAGAAAAGACCTCTTGTCTCTTGACAAGAACAAGGCACACATGATTGCTCTAATCAGCACTACACCAACAGAGGATATATATCACATCATCAATTCACCTGGCGATGCAGATGTTGATATTGTTAAGGCAACTTTGAGCATGTCTGTCTTTGCACCAAAACTTTGGCAAAGATACCGATTGGCTGAACTTGTTCCTACTCAGTACTGCAAAATTTATAATTAGGCCGTCAATTTCTGTTCTGACACCAATTAACATTCAAAAGAACGCAGAGCTTGTTACATTAATTTTACTTGTTGAAACAAATATCAGGGGATGATGTACACAGTGAGTTTCCCTTCATCCAAGCTTACTTGGGCTGTGATTCATGCCCCAGAGTAATTGGCATCAGAAAAATGGCCTTTCCGTAAATTAGTGAAATCTGATCTTGTCATGAAGTGCTGTACAGGTACATTCATATGTTCAAATAAATCTGAAGAGATTATGACGGCAGAATTGGGTGAAGGTATGATGATTGCTGTCTTGGTGGCAAGTCCAAGAATAAACTTTCATTACTGCGTCACAACATTTTCACCAAGAAGGTGGCGTCTGCTAAGGCATCTGTCACCCTTAAAGGACTTCCTTCCAACTTCCCCTACACATTATTCTGTAGCCTGGCATGTTCGACCAAATTAGGGTGTGGGACGGATCCATATTAGTTAATTTCTGTCATGAAGGAGAAGAAATCGGCTCCGGACAAACATATGAAAGTTATTTGTTATAACTGTTCATCAGGATGCAAATCCTCCCAATGAAGCTGTAGACATAGTGGACTTTCTAGTAGCCTACTGCAGCATGTGGTCAATACCAAACTGAAAACTATGACAGTCCAACCAAGACTCAAGAGATCGATATGGATAACAACTTCCGACAGTCAGCAAGATGACGCCAGACAATTGAACAATGCAAAAAGACTCCTTGGACAGAGGTATTAGTGGTGATTTATATATAGTTGATTGTTAGAAACTAAACTGAAAAATTATGAAATAAACCATTTGTCAACAATTCAATGACATTTAAAAATGTGTGTTCCTAATTGGCAATGGACCTAAAGATGGCCAAATCTGAGTGAACAGTCGGCTTAAGTTAATTGAGGCGTCGGCAGACATGTTGTGCACCATATTAGGGTTGTATATATTAAATATTGGTCCAATGTCATTTTTGATGCTCTCAATGTGTTCCTTGACCCCGAAAACCTAGGTTTAGATTCAAAAATCATCAAATTTGAGTGGATAGTTCCAGAGTTTAGCCATTTGAAGGTTTCGTCGGCCATCTTGGACGCCATCTTGAAAAAAACACATTCCGAAGGTCCGATTTTGGTAAACTTTTAGTATGTTAAAAAGTACACCTATACCTAACAGAATCAGTTGAAAAACCTTTTGTAGCAATTTTTTGGGGTTAAACTGTATATAGACTGGACTATTTGTGGAATGTGAAAGTTTCAGTATTTCTCCAGGTGCAGGTCGATGATTTAGTAATTTAATGTTCTAATTTATTCTGAGGAGCAACCTTTATTGAGTTGCAAATTACCAAGGCAGTTGTCAATGGCTGAGTTACGAGTTGGGCAGAAAGGCTTAATTAATTACTGAATTTCAGCTATACCTTTTTAAAAAATTGTGCGTTTCACGATGCTTTGGGTCTAAGCGTCACAAACTAGAGTTCATGATCGAGTGCTCTGAAAATTAACTTTCATGTTTAAGCCCTTGATTGGTTACTGCATTGTAAGGGGCACCGATGTTAAGCTTAAAACCAAATTAGTTTCCTGACATATGACAACAAACTGGCTTTGCCCATCTCGAAGTGGGATTTAACCGAAGCCATGCTAGCCCAGCCATCTGGTTTGATTTACTGCTTTTGCAGAAAAAAAAAATGCGCATTTGCAAAGAGCCAGTTCAGAGAGGTTAAGTGGCGATTTCATTAACATTATTAATATAGTGAAATACTTGACAAATATATGTTCCGTGTATTGTAAATTGCCTGGTGAATATTTAGCATTTAAAACAGTGTGATTTACAGTCCTTGTCATACTTATGTGGAATCTCAAGTTCTTTTCTATGCTGTTGAACTGTGTTGTCAGAGATGACTCTATTCTAGCATTGCAATATATGTAAATTAACTACAAGCTGTGATGTCATTTCAAACTGGGTCAGATTCCCCAGCTTCTAACCAATGCGAATCCACCAAACTGAGCATCACAGTTTCAACTAAGTGTTAGAGTGAAAATTGGGTCTGGGAAAACCCATGCAAGTTTGACATCACAGCCTCTCAGCCAATGGGCTGCCAGAACAAATATACATAACATAAGCCATGTGTTTACAAACAAATTGTCAAAGCCTTCTGTTTATACCAAGTTTAAAGTTGTCAGTTAGCAAGTTTGTAGATTAATCAAACAACTCTGTGGGGATTATAACAGTTGTCTACTGTAAATGCTCACAAAGCTGCCATTTGGTAGGATTACACTTGTGATTGCTGTGATAAATCATTGGGATCACAAATGTAATGCTTCCTTCAATATATCAATGTTTGAACTGTGATGCGTAGTTTACTGTCAGCCCATTGGCTATCAAGCTGTGATGACGTAGTTGTTTGGGCTATCCCTGATAAAACTCTTACTCCGACACTGTGTTGAAACTGTGACGCTGAGTTCAGGAGGATCAACATTGGCTAGAAGCTGGGGAATCTGACCCTGTTTGAAATGACATCACAGCTTGTAGTTAATTTACATATATTGCAATGCTAGAATAGAGTCATCTCTGACATCACAGTTCAACAGCATACAAAAAAAACTTGAGATTCCACGAAAGTATGACAAGGACTGTAACAACTACCGTATTTCTCTATTAAAGTCTAGTTGGTAGAAGTAATGATGATATGGTCAATTAACAATTTTTTGTTTAAAAAACTTAGGATAAAGTCTTAATTTGATGGAATTTTGATGAAAATTACTGCCTTGTGGAGGGGGGTGGGCTTTTATTAGGGGTGTGCTTTTAATAGAGAAAATACGGTATGTAGAACAAATGTATACCCCATAATGTTTACAATACCACATCAAAAAGCAGTGGATATATCCCATGCAGTATTGCGTTGTGTACAAAATGGTTTTTTGTATACTCAATGGTTTGATCATTGTCGATGATGTCATTGCATGTTTGCCATTGTGACATCATGTCCATGGTGATGTCACAACATTGTGACATCATCACTTGAGCTGCTGTCTGTGATCTGATTGGCTGATGCAGCCTTTGATTATAGATCACTTGATGGAAGTTCAGCTTTTGTTGGAGTTACATAATGGGGTATAAGTAAGACCAAATGGTTGTATGGTCGTATTTTGAGATGTACTCCCACTCGTGAAGATATCATGAGTCCTCTGCACAGAGGACTGAGGATATCTTCAACTTGTGGAGTACATCTCAAAATACCACCATACCCATTTGGTCTTATCATAATACTACAGATACTAGAGATAATTTTATTACTATATGAGTGATTTATACATATATATGAGAAATTTGAGAAGTCCATGTGTTGTAACTCTGCCGCTCAGTGACTACGAATAGGTTTTCAATTGGTGCGGTCTCTACTTCAAATGTTATCTGACCAATTTACATACCATATAATTCTCAGGCCAGAATGATTTAGATTTGTTTCATTTCACACACAGTATGTTTGTTAGTTTTACAAATATATCGCATCAACATAATCAGTACAATTCTGCAGCAAAGTGTGAAAAGGGGATGCATCTGAGTACCTATATATATATATACATACTATGACCCAAGGGTGAATACAATCCTCCCGATTCATCGACATCTGATATAATTATTTACAACACCGGGCAGAATTTCTCAAATCTTACAAACAAACGTGATATGAAAAACGAGAGATGACCTAGAACCCATTTATCTGTATAGCATTCTTGGATCGTGTTTGTTTGTAATTTGTATCAAGAAATTTACTTCTGAAAGCTGCCATCCACCAGCACTAGTAGTTCTCATCATAATCCTGATTAGAATCACTGTGTATGTACTCTAATGCATATAGAATACGCAAGCTTAAATGTCCAGCTGTAAACAAGACCCAAAACAGGGGTCCTACAGACGTCTAGTGTCTGCAGTCATCACTTTTGTGACCTTTTGAGACGTCTGTTGATGGAATATATTTTGGCCGATCTAGACAGTCCAGAAATAATTTCTGTATTTTCCAGATGTGGTCAAACGTCATTAGAGGTTCATTTTACAGCAACAACAGATGTCTGGAATACTAACAAGTGTTGGTATAACAGACAGTCCATGTTATGCCATATTAGAACCTTTACAGACCTCTCCAAATAATGCAAACCTGTGACATCCAGACAAATCACTGAATATAATAATAAACAGACATCTCTAGAACTAGTTGACCACAAAATATTGTTAATCAGTATCTTGATTGCAGTCTGTATCACTGATTTATCTGTTGCCTACAGACGGTCTAGATATCCAATCAAATGAGCCCTTACAGACCTCTCACAGGACCCTAAACAGGCTACCTACTGACTGAACACAGTCTGCTTTAGAAGCAGGTGAGCCAGCGAGGCTGCAGACTGACGAAATTCAGATCGAATTGGGTATCGAATTGGCTTCTAGGTCAGTGGAACTGCTCCCTCTAAAGTCCGCGCTGCTGCCAATCAGGTCCGCGCTCAGGTAGCCTGTCTTAATAATTCTGGATTGCCTGATGCAGAACAAAAAAACCATAGAATGAAGAAATAATTAAAATTTATATTTAAGTTAATTTTGAAATATTTTTAAATACTCAGTTGTAAATTTGTTGATATGCATTTTGAATTTTGAATAACATTTCCTATTTTAAGTTAAACAGAGAGGGATGTAGTAATACTATGATCAACCCCTAGTGATCAACCCTAGTGGTCATTTCATATGTTGCATTGAACCTCATTCTGAGATGAATAAAGTTGCTGTTACAACGACGTCACCAAACTAGTCAGATGCCTGTGTGTTATTAATAATACCAAACCACAGTATTATTACAAGCAGAACTCAGCAGGACCAGGCTGAGCTGCCTGAGAAATTCATGTGAGCGAGGACCAGAAAGGCAGCACCTCCAGGGAAATGTTGTAGCCTGCTCGCTCACGCTCGCAACTATACAGCAGGCTACTGTAGCCTGGGCTACCTATAGACCTTCTAGACGTCTGTAGCAGGTACAAAATGAGCTGTATTTATATATGTAAATTTCTACAGACCAGTCACCAACTTCGTGAAATAGAGAATGTGACATTCCATGAGGTTCATGTTACATGGAATTGTACGCCTCATCTTTTTACCAGTCCTTGAGGGGCATCCATATGAGGGGCATCCATATTATGGTGTAAGTTTTAGCCTTGAGTTCTGGCTTGTCTAATATTTCATTCACGAACCTGAATTGGAGTCTTTTAGGGTATTTTCAAACAGCTCAAAGAATCCTAACAAAGATCATGGTGTCCATCTATGGAGCCTCTTCATATGCGTCCTGTTTATGGAAACATAGGCTTGGACAAAACAGATGCGTAAGAAAAAAAAATTATCGAAAATTGAATCGCTGTCAAAGCTCTATGCAAAACCACGTGGAACTGTGTAGAGTCAAAGAGGGTAAATCCTTAGACTTTTGTACAAAACTGCATTTCTAGGAAAATGGTTGTAGATACAAAATTGAAATTTAGTACATTGGAATGGACATATTCTGTACTATCACAAGCAGCTGAAAATTAAATTCAAGTAATTTTGGTTGAAACCATGACAACAGAGATTGAAGATTAGGTCTAGAACTTCAGCTCCATAAATAGAGTCAAAACATTAACTTTACACCTATCTAATGGTGATTAGCCAAAGAATAGCTGTTGGACCATGAAAGATGAAGTTCTTTTGATTTCTAAGTAAGTTTATCATTTTGCAAAAACAAATAAGGTTTGATCCGCCTAAGATTTCAAAAATGTGGGGCGCCAGTTCAAAGATCATCTGGTCGGCCCCTTATTGGTTTTTTTAAACTCTATATCATCTCACAGACATTCCTGAAATTATTGCAAGCGTAGTAGTGTATGTTATACAATGAGACCTTCGAAAAACGCCAACTTTCTCAAAAACAGTGCAGTTCACTGGCAGAAAGCATTAAACCAACTGTTTGCAATGCTGCATCAATGAAAAACAATGGAATGTGATGCAAACAATGGAAATGTACAAAATTGACAAATTTCGAGCCTTGAGACAGAACTTTGTTTTCTGTTTAAATTGCTGTGCCATTGTTGATGCTTTGTACTTCTGGTTTTCAAAATTTTATACAAAAATGAACACATTTATCGACACACAGTACAAAGAGAAAAAACAGATGGGGAGCAACTGTTTTAGTAAACGAAACTCTTACAAAAAACACAGGGATGTTCCTTGTGAGGTCACATCCTATCCCTGCCATGTTACTCCTTCTGAGTCATGAGCAGCTTGTGAAGTAATAGCCTATACAGTGGTCCCTGCATTGTAAGACCACCTTGCCTTATGTGACCGCCTTCCTCCCGCACTAAGTAGTATTTTCAGTGCATTTTGCACACAGACGAGAGACCGCACCCCCACGAGAGACCGCTTCATGACCGCAGAAGGGGCGGTCTTATAACGCAGGGACCACTGTACTTCCAATATTATCAAAACTAAAGGCCAAATGAGGTCAGAAGTTACTCAATGACACATTACAGTAGACAAACTTCAAGTGCTTACACCTGTGTCAATGATGCTATTGAAGGTATTGCTCCAGTCTTTACCATTGAAACAGGTGGTTTTTTCACCGACTCATAGGGAACTTAGTGACATGTATACGAAACCAGTGATGTGTATCACTGCTATGCTGAACATAGGAGAGGTGGCACGGAGTCAGAAGCAGAGCAGCTGATGTGTCAGAAGTTGTGCACACTTGGCAATGTTTCTTGGAGATCATGATATCCACTTCCAACCAAAGTCTGAAACATAATATGAATATTATATTCTTTTTTCTGTTAGCAGTTTTGGTAGCTATGCAATCTATCTTTCCTATGTCTCTTTTGTGTAAGATAAACAACAATCTTTCTAATCCTGCATGTTTTACTCATTATTAAAGTTCCGTAAAACTGTGAAATTTTCATCTCCCAAAGAACTTGGGCTCAACACTCAGAGAGAAATCAGTGAGGTCACTGGTGAGACTATTGCTCACATGCAATTACATGGTATGTATAGGCTCTGAGTCACTGACACATTTATGAGAAATAGAAAGCATTGGCATTAACATGGCAGGCATAGGGAATGACATCAATGATAGCCAGAAAGAGCAGTGAATGTAAGCATGCTATTTCGTCTACTGTAACAGCTTATTTCAATGCTATGGATAGGGCCTGTTGTGAGGTCATTGATGTTCACCAGCAGCCAAATGTAAGTAATCATCATTCGTCGGCTGTAAAGGAAAGTGACCCACAACTGTAGCAGGTCAGATGGCTTTAATTGACGGGCATGTCGCTGCTTTACCATAAACATTTTTATGAGACGCTCCTAAGAAGGAGATGAAATTAAAAAGGATAAGGAGATCTTCTAAAGAATCATAGAGAATATTTAGGTGATATTGGCAACATATTCTTACTCCACTGAGATTCAGTCAAAGCGTAAAGAAATTCCACTCTCATCATGTTTCACGATGTGTAAATACCTTTGATTTCAAACTCCTGCAATAAAATCTCACTGGAGCTTTATAACTAGTTCTAGATGCTTTCAAATCTAATGTTCTCAACAGTTTCAAAAAGCCCACAGTCACTCACCCAACAGCATTAGAATCAAAGGCTTCTTCAGCTATAAGAAGAAGCATTCTGAATTACATCTGGCACGGATGCATAACTTTGACACTTCAGGCAAACAAATATTTTTTTATTCGCCTTGACCCTCACTATAACAGGATATTGTTATTATTAATTAAAAATCTTTGTGAAACGAAGCAAACTATAGTAGTCCTCAAATTAAAGTCATTGCCATTTTCTCAAGAACATATATAAAGTAATGACAAAACTGCATTGCATTGTGGTTTTGCTCGAAGGACAGTCAAAAATAGATTATACTGTTTTGCAAATCTACAAAGTGAAATACATCACACAGTATTGGGCCTATGCCGGAATCAGTAAACTCATTTATTATAGGTGTACAAATGTGACAAAAAGGGCTTATTTGAATTTCAATCTTCTGTTCAATCGGCATGAGAGCCGTCTATTAACTTTAGAGTCATCGTCAAATCGATACAAAGTCACATACTTAATCAAAGCACTCATCAATGAAGCCACGAGGTATTATATGACAAAGGGACAGTTCATCTCAATGCAATGGATAGGGCCTGGACATTGTGAGGTCAGTAATGGCCACAAACAGCTGAATGTAGGCCTAAGTACTCGGCATTCTTAGACTGTAAGTGAAAAAGCAAGGGACCGAATCTTATGAACAACTATGGCAGCAATAAGTATAAAAACTAGAAAACTGAAGCAGCTATTATATGGCATCACACCAAAAACTTCAGACCTGACCTTGTCCTTGCCATATGTCACAAGGCCAAATCAGAATCGCAATTTGAGAGGTCAACTAACTAATCAGATCCTTATTACATTTTGGTGCATATTATGATTCCAGTTGGTAATCCAAATTATTTCACAAGCTCACAAAACTTTACTATGGCCTAAATGATGTTCTCTGTGGATATGAATTTAGATATTATACACTCTTAGAATGAAAATGGATTAGAACAACCAAATAATGTGCTTCGCCTTGTCACAAATACAGCTCCCCATGGGGTGCCTGGAAGCACCTTTTCATAGGGTGCTTGAGAAGCACCCTAGGTCAAAGAACCCTGGGGAGTTTACAAGAACCCTACAAGGTTCTTCAGGATAAGTGGTTTGTAGAACCTTTTGGGGTTCATGGCATGAGCAAATTTAGGAAAGGGGCCTCTTATAAGGATGCTTACAAGTGGTCCCTCACTTTGTATATTGTTTATAACTTTCATGTATTATATGGGAACCGTATGGTTCACAGCGAGACAATCTCACCGTCTTTCAAATTGCCTCCGGTTGGTGGTCAGTCTGAAGATTACATTCATCCTCAGATAACTGATGACCATTGCGAGAGGTAAGCAAAGGAGGCATCTTCACCTTCTCAGCACTTTATAATTGAATGCTCATGTGAGTTGCATATTCTGTATATATGTAAAAATTCTGCTTGCTACATTTAGTCAGAATGTGTCTGAATTTCAGAGGACTGAAACAATTACACATGAGCTTTAAGCCACATGCATTGTAATTGAAAATGTTCTTTCAAGAGTGTAGTACATATTCAAATAAACATTATGACACATTTTGTTAATTAAATATTAAAATTATGCAAAAACAAATTTTACAAGTTCATGTCTGTTATAGGTGGGGCCACATGCATAACAATTGAGAATTCATTGCAAAAGCTTTGCATTATAGATGACGCCACTTGTCCCATGCAAGAAAATACCACAAGCCAGTTCATTAAAGACCTATCATGATGTAGATTAACCCAATTACTTTACTTACCTAATTAAACAGGCCCTATAAAGGCGTGCAATAAACCTAAACAGTATATTCTAAGCAATTCTGCAATCTTATTTACTGTAGGTAACACTTCCTGAGTCAGACAAAGGAATTGCTGTTTGCTCAACCAAGTCAAAATTCCTGAATCAGATTTGTTTAAAGATGCTGAGTTTCTCAGGATAACATTATCATGGACTGCCCATTGCACTGAGGCTGGTGAATAGTACATTTACCTCTCTTGGTCATGACTTTCTGAACTGCTGGTAAATCAGTGTGGCATCTGGTTTCTGGCAGTTCCTCAATTAATGTAGCATTGCCCCTCTGGACAAGTCAGTCTGCTGTACAGGCAGTAGATTCGCTGTAGTTGCAGATGGTACATTTCAAGGCGAATGGGTATCGAATTGGAAACAGGGACAGCTGCCTCTTACATCTGTGTTCAGTAGAAATGCCCACCAATTAATACGCAGATGTGAAAGAGAGCAGCTCTGGAGTAAATATTGCTGTCAGCTAGTAGAGTTTTTTCAGTTAAGGACCAGGGACTATAGACTTAGACCTCAGAGGACCAATTAGTTGTTGATACAGATCAGTTGACCATGTGTGACTTAATTAGTTATAACAAGTAACTGAGAATATCAAACAATTAAGTTACACTTGATGCTTTGAATGAGATGCCTTAAGCTTTTATATATTTATATTTTATTATATTACATATAGCTATGATGAGTGCATAAAAGCATTTTATATGAAGCGGCTTTGTTTCACAATTTGGTATTGATATAAAATTTTCTGGGAAATAGTAGGTATGTTACAAAACACAGAATTAGGTGTGAATTTTTTTTCCCTTTTTATTTCACTTGTGTGACCAGTTGTGCTACTCTTGGATGGTACCTCTACAAAAATATGATTTTACAGATATTTTCATGGATTTGACCTAATGTTTTGATTGTAATACGATAGATATAATCCTAGTCCGTTGATCAATGATATTTTTTAATGCACGCCTCAGTGATTTCACATGCTAACACCTTCACAAAGTGGAGACTCAAGTTTAACACCTTTAGTTTCATTGATAATTGTACCAGGATTTTCTGAAAAGTATCCAGGATTCGAGAAAAACATTTCAACTTCAATTTTGTGAAGTTTTAAGAAAATCTATGGATGCAGAAATGAGTTACAGGTTGCATCATTTCTGACAAGAAGATAAAGGATGGATTGGGACGATGGCCAAATTTCAATTACTCTTTCACATAGGATTTCTTGCACACTTCAGCTTCAGTTAGGGTAAACCCGTCCTATTTAGTATTAGCTTGAGCAGATATTCTGCTGATTTACTGCAGAAGAAAGATTTTATAAATGGAACATGAATATTTTAGTCTGAAAAAGACAATTTAGTTGGACATTTTGGAACTCCATTGGGCAGTAGGTATGTTACAAAACACTGTGTAAGTCACTTGTATGAGTAGTTGTGCCACTGTTGGATGGAACCTCCAGTAAAATAGGATTTTGATGATCTTAGAACTTTATTTATTTGACCTGATGTGATGATTATATAGGATAGGGATAATCCCAAGCTGTTGATCTATTATATTTTTTGCCCATGACTCATTGGTTTCATTTTGTGACACTTTCGCAAAGTGGAGACTCAAGTTCAACACCTTCAATTTCACATTTAATGGCACCAGGATTCTTTGCAAAGTTACCAGGATTGGAGAGAAACATTTCAACTTCAATTTTGAGAAGTTTAAAGAAAATCGTACATTGTAGAAAAAATTGTACATTGCAGTATTTCTGACATGTAAATGGGAGATAGCATCAAATGAGAATTCATCTTTGATAAAGCCATCCTAAGCAGATGTTGTGTTTAAATTTGATATTGTGTACCAGTTAGGTTATTTTCTGAAATGATGTCTTATTTTGCCCCAATCCACACATGCACCACTTGAAAGATTGCAAATTGGCTAAAAATGGTACTTCCACATAAAATATTACGATGAAAGTTTCCACACATTTAGTAGTTGCCATCAGGTATATTGATTGAAAATTTCACATCTGTATGTGCATAACTTTGGTGTCTAATTAATTCGTCATGGCTACTGTCGAAATTGCAAGTTACAAAATTCAAGATTCTGTGATGAAAAGTTACAAAATTATCAGGCTGCTAATTCCACTTTTTTTATGAGCCTGGAAGGTTTACCATTTTACATGCTTAATTGGATTGAAGACAGGTATATTTGACTCTACAACAATTAAAGAAAATGAAATTAATAATGCCCATGCTGACCTGCCCCCTACAGGACGTTTTTATAAAAAACTTCAGAAAATGTGTTTTCATTCAGATTTTTGAGAGTGTTAGAATTTAAAGAATGTCTATGTTTGTTCACGGGACGGTTTTTGGAAGCTATGAGCATGTTACGTAAAATTTTCTTAAGACTAATCCCATGTAGTATGTTACAAAACGAATATTTGCATTGGTGTGTTTTCCAGGGTAGTGCTGTCTGTAAATGGAAGTTTCAAAAATAACTAACTAAAATGAGCAACCTTTTAGTAGAAAGTGAATAATTTTGCAATTATAATGTGTCTTCCAATATCATACATGAGGTCTATTCCAGACTTGATGATTATTGAATAATGAAACTTGGAAATGTGTAGTATTGGCAGTAAAACGACGAACACCAATATATCTGTCTTTTTTCCCTAATATTACTTTAAAATGAATATAAAACATGAAGCAGGCCTAAAAATGTCCTTTCCTAATCATTCAGATTGATCCAGTGTGTTGTAGGAGGTTTAGTTGCGGCTCAATGTTTAAAGAAATTGTGCTATATTTGGATAAAACCAGGGCACTATGAAAGTTTGTAATAATTAAGATTTTAAAAGCAATCAACATACCAAGTGAAATGATCATTTTAACATATGGTTTTGGTTTTCCACTTACTTGCAAGTCTCCATTACAATATATTCTAAAATATGTCCATATTTCAATCAATTATCTCAGAAAATGAAGAAGTTATTCACATTTGTTTCTAGAAATGCGGTGTCTCAGGTCACAACTTTTGTGCATTTAGCATAGGAATCGAAGGGAAAATTTTATGTGTTTTTTGCAACACAAAATTTGCAATATCTCCCTTATTTCTCAATCGATTTTAGCAATCTTTGTACCATTGTCTTAGTTATGCTAAGATCTACCTGTTAAGTTGGGGCTCGGATCTTTAGCAAAAATTTGAAATTTTTTGTAACATACCTAGAAATAGGCCTTTTGAATGATTTTATTTGAAACAATTTTGTATGCCACAAACATTTAAATTACTGTAGGTAATTATTATAAATGTACATCTGGGCCCTTCAACTCAGTGTTATTCCATCCATGGTGTTTTTTTTTACAACTGATGAATTTACTCTTAGGGGGCCACCATTTTATCTCAAGGCAAGGGGGGTTTGGGTTCCTTTGAAGAAGTCTTGTTGCATAGCTTTCATGGAATAAATTAATTCCTTTTGGGCAGTCTTGAAATAAATAATTTCTGGTGGGGTTTTTTCTTTAAATAGTTTTGCTTGATTTTGGAATGAATATTTGATGACTTTCCCGATCGAAATACATAATAATTACTGAGGCTGTTACCGTGAAAAAATAATTTCCTGCCGAGGAAGACTCCAAGCCCCCCCCCCTTGGAAATTAAGTGGTCGCCACCTTTATTGAATTTAGCCTACACATCGAACAACAATTGTATCCTTCGTCTTCTGTTACTCAGAAATGCACAAGTTTCAATAACTAGAGGGGCAAAATGTCGCCTGTGGCGAGCACGATGTGTGCAGGCTCTGTAGGTTTTCATAAAACCTATGGAATGCTCAACGATTCTGGCGGCTCTTTGACGCCTGTTGAACAATCTTGCGCGATCATCTCTGACCTCCGCTTGCCACAATGGGGTGATAAACGGAGCCTCCCTTGGGAATGCTAGGTCTGCTAGGAGACCTGTGTTTTGAGGTAGTCTAAATTGCCCAACTCTCTTTGGAGCATCCTATAGGCTACATGGCAATGTCATTCTGATGACCAGGAAAGCTGAAAATTGGAATCAACAGATATGTGATATGAGTACCGTTTAAAAATAGAAATTAAGCCTCAGGCAAAGTGCAATCACCCACAGATGAAATTTTATGTTCCATTGCCTGAAGATATGCTTATATCACAGACCTGTGTAAGACAGATATCTTGGGTTAAAAAGTGTGATTACAAAGCCAAAGCGAAATATATAGATGATTTCAAGGCATCTGATTACTCACCCGTTCTTCACAAATACAAGCATACCATTTGGTAAGCACACTAAAGTTGAGTGAATGCAATGCCTTTTCTATGCCCGCCATAATTTTACCAATCATCGATGTTGTAAGGTTTGTTGATCTGGTGATAAGTGTTATCAATAGCACCCACTGCCTCAGGAAAATGCTCATAATAATTTTGCCATTCCAGGCATTCTGCAATGTCAAAATGGTGGCCATAGGTTAGCTGGTATTGGGCTTCCCCAACCCAAAAATTGACATTGCAATTGACTTATACTCCTCTTGTACCAAGCAAATTAATTATGCATCGTCAACAAGAATAGACTGCCAGCAGACACAAACTTTGTATTTGGTTCAGCCTACTTGCCACCCGCCCCCCCAACAATGAGATGGAAATAACATTTTGAAAAAAATATGCAGGCCTGTAAATGCCTGTAAATGCAAAATGACGTCTACGTGGGCCCTTGAATACCCCCCTCCCCCCAACTAGACTACCCTGCCTGGATCTGCCACTGGTTAGCTGCATTGACAAAATTGCAAACAAGGTTATGCATTTCTGAAAGTTTGTTGTTATTCACAGTATAGAATTATTCAAACTTACTTAAATTCAATCCTATTGTTTGTTTGTTGTTCTCTGTTTCTCTAAAACCTATTATTCCTCAGCAATTGGTCTGGTTTGGTGGGATTTGGTGGTATTAGCTCTGTTTGAGTCAGTTAAGGTGGTCTGAAGTCCATGGTCTATAGTCTAGTCCTTAACTGAAAAAACTCTATTATCTCACAGATACACCTTCAGCATTCCTTTGAAGCCGGCATGGCTACACTTACCAGGATATGCGACTGAAGGCAGGTCAGTAAAGTCAGTGGTGTATCTAGGACTTTTTCTAGGTGGTATGGCCTTCCCATAACGCCTGAAGTTGACACAGAGGAGATAGGAAAAACCAAGAGTACTGTCCATGCACCCCTTGTTTGATGCACCAGAACAATGATGATGAACCTTGTGCACCCATGTGCGGCCATACTAATCATTGAGAGACAAAAGGTATCAGGGCATGCAAATGGCTTCAGACCACCTATTACTAGCATATGACAAATCAGAGAAATGCCCAAGAGATGTGTTTTTTTTATATTTGTCACAGATTCCATCCAATTTTACAGTTGATTATGAAAAAAAATTTCTCAAAATTCACAGTTATTGTTGGGTGTTGTTGGTTCTACAAGTTGTAGATTCTTTTCTACTTATATCTTGTGTCTTACTGCTAAAAGCACAAATAGTAACAAACAATGTATAGACCTAACCGTTTGTGATCACTACTGTTGATGTATGTTAATTAGAATTTGTCATTTGATTTTGGAATATGCTCCTACTAGTTATGCATTTCTTCAAAATATGCAAATACTATTAAGGAAAAAATGATTTGCATGCCACAACATTATCAAAATAAGTGAGATGTACAAGGTCAACTATTTGCAAAATGACGCTGCTTCTGCAATCTCCAAATTCGAATTGCATACGCTTGTATTGTCTTATAGGGTATTATTGGCATGCATGCACGTGTGCACCCCAAAGGTTTTTACATCCACTTTGCAGGTGTTTCGCTCCACCCCTCGCACCTTTTTTTCTTAGAGTGTATCGAGCAGCGAATAAGTTGCTGGCAGAAGGCTCACTCTGATTTCACGTTTGTATAATTTTTATTATGATCATCATGAAATCAAATGAAAAATTTATGTGGATGGTCAGGTGCGTGGAGTTTTCAAGCTATTCTAAGTATATTTTGATACATTTTAGTACATACTTCACTTGAAGGACAATTTTTTAATTAGGCGATGCCAAGGATTTGTACCATTGGAAAAACCCGTATCTAACTGACAATTTTGCATGTTTGCGCCCTGCTAAGGATTAACACTGTTAACAACGGCAAACAAACAATCAGATAATTGTTTATTTTGCAAAGATATCAAGTTAAAACGTAAAATAGAAGAAGCATATGATGTATAAGTCAGTTACACAGCTCTTTGTCGGGTTCTAATATAGGCCCTCCAAATACTTAAAAACTGAAGTTTAACCCGTAATGCAGTAGAGCAGGCGACTAATGCAGTAGAGTAGGCTAATTAATGCAGTAGAGCAGGCTAATTAGCATGCAGCAGCGGTCTCATTGTAAAATTACTGTCTGATGTTGAAACTTTTCTGGGAAGATGGAATGAAAGAGATATTTGTAGTCTTTTTATGAGTCTTGGTGCAGATTCAGATAACATCAGCAGCATGTTCATTTTCATTGAGAACCTGTCAAGGCACAAAGAAATGGAATTCTGCTCTTGATATGTTTCATGATGTGTGAATACCTTTCATTTCAAATTCCTTTAATAAAATCTCACTGGAGCTTTATAAATCCAGATGCTTTAAAGAATATTGTTCTCAGCATTTAAAAAAAGTCCACGATCACTCACGCAACAGTGCTAGCCTTTAGATTAAAGGCTTCTTAACTATAAGATGGAGTCATCTGAATTTGTTGGCATGGATGCATCACTTGGATGCATCCATATGCTGGAGCCAAAGCTGCAGTGGAGGCTCTACAAACAATAATCTGTACTGCCCAACATTCCGCATGCCCAGCTATCACCAAAAAGAGGCAGAGGACTTCAAAAAGACAATGGTACCCAGAATTGGCGGAAGCAGTGAAGGAATCTAAAAGGAAACTGTTCGCCTGGAAGAAAGCCGGAAAACCTAAAGGGGACCATCCGACATGGCTGGATAAGAAAAGGGCTACACGCAGAGTAAGAACAGTACAGAGACGAAAGGCAGCAGAGAGTCGCAGAAAACTGTTAGAAGAAATTAGTTCTGCCACAGAAAAAGACACACAATTAGCTCATAAGCTAATTAAGAAGCAGCAAAGGCAAGACGGAGTGACAACATGCTTGCAGCTGGATGACAGAACAATAACAGAAAATGGAGAGATCAAGAATGCCTGGGCGTCATATTTCGAAGAATTGGCAACAGCAAGGAACTATGAAGAAGAACTGTTTGAACTGGACCTGATGCGAAAGCTTCTTGGGAGGAAGGAGGATATTTCGGTCTTCAGTATGCAATGCCTGAATGAAGCTATCCAGAGCTTGAAATCCAATAAGGCAATGGACCTGCAGGGACACTTTGCTGAGCTGCTGAAACGTTTCTCTCCCACTGCAAGACAAACTCTCTTGCTGATCTTTAATAAGATCCTAGAGAATGGCAAGGTTCCAGACGCACTAAAAAGGGCATACAAGATTGTGCTTCCGAAACCTGGAAAGGACCACAAGAACATGGATAATTATAGATGTTATGTTCCTTGAAAGTAGCACCTTCATGACGCTATATAAAGCAATTTTGACTTTGGCCTAGCGGTTCGATTTTTAATTAGTCTGTCCACTGGACATGGTTCCAGTAATCATACAATTTATCAAAATGTTTTTAGTGAAGTACAGTCAGGTTTTTTTGTACGTTTTTGCCATAATCAAAACAGCTATGTCGGACATCCGAAAGGTGCTACTTTCAAGGAACGTAACATCCTCCCAACTATGAATGATAGCGATGGCTCCATCACGGAATGGGGATATTTTGCTATAAATAGGACAGGAGAATAAACTTTTGTTAATATCATAATGAATTCTGTGAAATATCAAGATATGCGCTTAGAAAACGTACAGCTTTCACTCATAAGCCTGAAGCTTGGCTGCAAGTGGGTCTTCCAGCAGAACAATTACCTAAAGTATAAAAGCAAATCCAATTAAAATTGGTTAGAATCCCTCAACTTTAGGATTCTGGAATGGCCCAATCAAAAACCATCAGATATGCCTTGGTCAGATTTGACAAAGTAGTTCACGTCAGACGACCCACTAGTGTACGGGGGCTTAGAAAATACTCTTTCGAAGAACGGTCAAAAATCCCAAGGAAAATCTGCCAATCGTTAGTCCATAGCCATAAGAAGTGTTTGGAAGCATTTACTTCAGAAAAATAGGGCCAAAAAAATTGTTGGTTGTATACGTTTCAGAAGGGTTCAGAAACATTTGAACACACAGTTTTCCAGACTTTCGCCATAAAATCATACTTAAATGTCATTATTTTTAATGAATATATGTTTACACATAAAAGATGGTGTTCAATTTATTATTAACCCATTTTAAAAGCTATTCCTGTGTTTGTAAGAGAGATGCACACAAATAAGGTAAGAAGTGTCAGGGGTTCAGAAATTTTCAAGCACAACTGTAGGCACCAGCGTAGGCAATATATACACAGGATCACTGGCGTGTGCGGATGACATCACTCTGATTACCAATGAGGCAGCACAGATCCAGCCACTATTGAACTACGCACAAGAATATGCCATGTCACACAGATACCAACTCCATCCAAAGAAATCAACAGTTACCACCATGATTAGGCCAAAAAGCGGAACAACAGAAGATAAATGGTACTTGGGTGAATGTGAAATCCCGGCGACCGACTCCTTTACCCATCTCGGAGTAACATGGAAGGGGAGCAGGGCGATCCCGCATGTGAGGGAGAACATAAAGAAAGCCAGAAGGACCGCTTACTTACTTCTCCGAAGTGGCCTCCATGGTTTAAATGGTCTTGATCCACCAGCATGCTTCAGAATTATCCAGATGTATGTGGTGCCGAGATTACTACATGGGCTGGACGGTGTCATTCCCTCAACTCAGGATCTTTATCAACTGGAGAAATTCTACAGAAAGATGCTGAGACAGATTCAGGGCCTTCCCGACAACGTAGCCATCGAAGTGATCTACCTGCTCATCAGAGGAATTTCTATTGAAGCCCAGGTTCACAGGAGGGCACTCTCTCTCTCTTCGGAAGTATCTGCAGACTACCAGAGAGTCACAACTTCAAAAGACTTGCAAGGAGGCAACTGGCCACTCAATATAAAAATAGACACAGTTGGTTCAACTACATAGACAGACTGGGAGACAAATACTGCATCAACATCTATGCTGCCTTAAATCTCCCTGACAGTAAATTATCATGGAAGGTCAAGATCAAGTCTGCAATATATCGTCAAGTATATACCAGGCGGCCAGTAAGAGTACCATGAAATGGCTGATCGGTCCAAGCAATCCGGAACTACGGACACATCCTATGTGGCAAAACTGCGAAGGAAAGCAACACAGAATCAAAGCTGCTACGGTAAGGGCCAAGATGCTGAGTGGTAGATTTCGGACCAGGGAAATGGAGGAAATATACAACAGAGATAAGAAGTTTGACTCCACCTGCTCCCTCTGCAAGATGGAAAAGGAAGACATTAAGCATATCCTGGTGAAATGCCTTTCGCTAGAAAAATTTAGACAGGACAGTGTCATCGCCCTTAAAGGGATCTACTCAGAAGATGGATTACGTCTCCCCGAAGATGAGAATGAATTGTGCTCAGCAATACTCAATAGATGGGGATATATCATTATGTATGATGAGAATGCCTGTAGTGCTAGTGCCAGTAGAATTAGAAGTAGTATTGTGACTTTGTCTGCTGTTGCAGCTAAGAATGCAAATTTATTTTGTAGCCAGCTCTGCTACAAATTAGCTGTAGAAAGAGACTTGACTTTTAATGTACCCTGAATGCACATTCAGGGGTTCGCCTGCAGGGAGGCTGGATATTACTCAAAGGAGAAGAAGAAGAAGAAGAAGGATGCTCCAACAGACAGCAATGTTCCATGGTGGTTGATTTTTTTTTGTTCCCCAAATAGCCAAGCATTTTCTTGCAGCTCAAGTGGAAATTACACAGGATATCATAGTATTATTGTTTTATCATATAATGGAGCAACATATTACTATTTTACACACACGATTTCAATGGCACCAAAATCAATTTTTTTTTGGATTATCTAATATAATACATCTTACACATAAAATAATATGTTGAAACTGGCATTGCGGTTTTGTTTGAAGGTCAGTGAAAAAATTGCTTACAGTCAGCTGCTTTTGAAGAAAATAGGACCTTGTTGCTTTGATATTTCTTTTGAAAAACAATTACTAAATGTTTGCACAGGTAAATATGCAAAATAAAATTATTTTTTTCATTTTTGGGAACATACTATATTGTTGTAATGACAGACAAATCATATAGGCCCAAACAGACCCGCATTGAAGACTTGACAAAGACGTCTCTGCCTTTCGTACACTTACGCATGGTACACTTTAAAGCATCGTAATAACAGAGATTCGAAGTCAAAGCCTCTTATAATACTACACTCTGGTTGATAACTTTGCGGTCAATGCACACAGCTGTAGGGGTTTTTCTTGTTTTAATCAATGAGTCAATGACAAATTGTTTCTAGAACACTGGGTAATTTTCTGACTGAATTGTTGAATTAATTCCGGCTCGTCTAATTATTCTTTTACATTCTCAGTCCTTATTTATATGAGCCTAACAAATGTATCAGCCGCATCTTTCAACAGTCTGTGTGACTCAATCATTCTCAACTAGTGAAGTAGAAATCATTAATTTTTGGTTGGACAGTGGGCTGTCAAATAATGTTTGCAACAGTATAGAGTAACATGACATGTTTTCGATCCAGATATTCTGAGTTATGTATATATTAGGGGGAACCAGGGCACATTGGGACGCTTTTAACGTCTACTAATTTTGCTCAATGCTGAAAGCACTGAGCAACTCAGAAGTTTGCATGAATATCACCAATACTATTGAGCTTAAATGCAAGGCATGATACATTAGACTGCACCTACCCTTTTGCAGCTGGACTGCAAAATGTGAGTCGTGATCATGGCTTTCCCAATGTGCCATGACGGGGCACATTGGGACATATATTAAAAGTCATTTTGACACTCCAGGTTAGGGTGTCCCCAAAAAAAAGTGGAAGTCTGAAATTCATTGGGGCTAACCTCTGAATGTGTTCTATAGCCCCTCTCTGACTCCTATGTAAAATTTCAGCTCATTTGAAGTTGTTTTAGATGTTGCTCAAGAGCCCCAAAGATAGATGGGAGTTTAACGTTGAATTTTCATGCGAAAATGGCTATTTTAGCTAATAGCTCATGAATTAGAGTAGGTCTGGGCATGCGGTCCCCTTAACTTTCAGGTGCGATTTGACCTACTTTTTATGGGCGATTATTTGAATGCTTATAAAATGCTGTTAGGAAGGGATCACTTGACTCTACTAATAACTAGTGAAACAAATGTCTACCAATTTTGATAAAGGAGTTACAGCCATTTTTGTAAAAAATTTAAAATGGCCTTCTTACCCCACCCATCGGGCAAGAAGCCCCCCTATTATAATCCTATGGCAATTTTTTTGCGAGTGATTTCAGCATAATAGTTACTTCTTAGGGTTCTTCTATCAATTTTTAAGGCATTCTATTCACTTTTTCTGAATTTCAGAATTTTTCTGTTCATACTTTTATTTTTTTTAAATATTTTTTGCCCTGTTTCAGTTTTGGGCCAACTTTTTTCTATTTCAATTAGCTATTCTATCAAGATTCAAGATAAAGTACACATTATTAAATGGTTCCTGAAGCAGCTTCGACCCCCAGTGAAGGGGGCCTCATGCCCCATATCATGTGGGGGCCTCTCGCCAATTCCCACATATTTTTAAATTGACCTCTATATGTTGAACTAAAATGAAAAAACATGATCCAAATCATATTTATGTGATGGTCATAAAGTGAAGCAATGCAGATATCCATTATACTCTCAAATATTTCCAACGTTATTTCTGACAACCCCTTTCAAAGAATCAGTCAAAGTTACAAAAACCATGCACCTTTTTTGTTTCTTTAATTTCTATTATGGTTTGGTGCTGTTTGCCCAGAAAATTTGTGACGTCAACTAAAACGCCTCTAGCTTCAATCCTATCAATCGATAAACGCACCAAAAATGTAAGTTTGGATATAAGCCTGGGGGGGCCTCTCACCTGACCCGGGCTACTTGCCCCGACCTACTCTATACAGTGGGGTGCGAAAGTTTGGGCACCCTTGGAGTAAGGTCACGTTTTTTCAAATTTCAGACAAACCATTTGCAGAATATTTCCAACGTGAATTGTGAGTGTGGAGGATACCAATGCACTCAGTTTTAGCCGGAAAGAGCAATTGAAATATAAAAATCCTCTAAAATATGGAATATTTTGTCTGATTTTACATGTGCGAGAGTTTGGGCACCCCTACAGCTTCGGATCTTGATTTTTCTATAACTCTACATTAAAGCAAATTAAAAGCTCTAAAATGATTAGGATAATAATGTCAGCATCCAAGGACCTCATTTTGTGCACATGTTTGATTGTTCTCCCTGACAGAGTGACTCCAAATGTTGCAGCTTTGTGGTCCCTATGGCATCAATTGCACACGTCAAGATATACTGAAAATTTTGAACATTTCTGGGCAAGGAGCCCTGGTTAGCCTCTCCTTTACGTAAATTAACATTTTATATCCAAAATAACAAAAAATATTTAAGGTTAACGTGAAAATAACAAAAAATATTTAAGGTTAACTTTCGCAGAAAAAAAATCAATTTGGAGTTGACTTTGCTTCTATTTAGCCAATTTTGCTATTTTGTTACAATTAAATCTTGTATATCAACCTGAGAGACCATCACAGTTATGACATTGAATGTGGTCGACAGGTGCGTCATTCCACGGTCAGCATGCAGATTATGAAAAGCCAAGCTATACAAGGTACCACAATTCCATAACTTATTCTGACTGTCTAAGTCATGCCAAAGGACCCATTTAACTATTTGAGAGCATTCTGGATCAATCATAGTGGTTTTTGAGCCAAGGGATTAATAAATGCAATGAAAATGGAACCTCTCAAATACACCAAAATGTGATAAACAAGTTTGACTCCCCAGGGGCAACTGTATAGATTCCGAAATTGCCATTTCTACACAACACTACTCAAAAACAGCAGGTTTCAGAAATATTTTAACCAGAAAAGCCAAAACACTCTGACATGGGTGCCCAAAAAGTTGGTTTTTCTGGCATTTTACGTATTTTAGTTGGATATAGGTCTGAGCTGTTCCAAACTTTCACTAAAAAATAATCTGTCATGTTTAGGTGATGAAAAATAAATGTGATAAATCAACTTTTTCAGCTCCTGGCCTCAAAATAATCGAAATTTTATTGAATAATATGACATTATTGACATACCTTGGGTACCTCCAATATGCGAGGATTTGAGGTATTCTGTTTGGAAGAACAATAGAAAATTTATACAAAATGAAGTCCTGGGATGCTTTCATTATCGTCCAAAGCATTTTAGAGCTTTTATATTGTCTTAATGTAGAGTTAGAAAAGAATCAAGATCCTAATCTGTAGGGGTGCCCAAATTTTTGCACATGTAAAATCCGACAAAAAGACCCATATTTTTTTATATTCTTATATTTCCATTGTTCTTTCTGGCTAAAATTGAGTGCATTGGTATCCTTCACTCACACAGTTCACGTTTGAAAGATTCTGCAAATGGTTTGTCTGAAATTTGAAAAAATGTGACCCCACTCCAAGGGTGCCCAAACTTTCGCACCCCACTGTAGGTCTCAGTCAACCCAAACGCATGGATAGTTCTTACTAAGATGTATAAATTATTCTGCACACTGTGGTACCATATTTCATATTTGTAACTTGCTTGGGTATGAGAAAATCTACATGTATGGGATATACTTATTTATGCGATTTTTTGTGGTTTTAAAAAAAACTTCTAGGATTGTTTCAATATCCTCAAATTGATTGTAAAACATTGGTTGATGTTCTTGTGTCTCTGTCACACTATGGTATAATAGCTCATAAATTATAGGTTTCAGACCACCTAAACACATGGATAGTTGGTACAAAGATGTATAAATTATTCTGCACACTGTGGCACAGATTTCATATCTCTACTTTACTTGGTTCTTCTGTCATTGGCAAATGTATACCATTTTACACAAAAAATTGGCGCCAAGGCAAAGAACCTTTCTTAATGAAGATTAATTGCAGTCTAATTTTAAATTTTAAGCATGAGACAATTGGTTCTATAGTGTGACAGAGACACAAGAACATCAACCAATGTTTTACAAAAAATCAAATGGTATATTTTATGACACCAATTTTTTTATGTATATGTATGACACTTTTTGTTGTCGTTCACCAAGGTCTTGCTATCTATCTTTCACTTAAGCAGTAGACTAACTGCTTGTAGTGCATCACCAATGATAATATTGTATGATGCAAGCAATTGATATGTACAATGATGACACATTACTGGTATATAAGCCTTGTGATAGAACCTTTTTGGCTGCTTGCTGCTGTTGTCAACACCTGCAGTTGTATTTATACTAAAATAAAATATAACACCTAAAACGACATGCACAAACATGAAAATGTGATAGAAATGCATGTTGCAATTAATAGCCCCTCAAAAAAGGGAATTGAACCCGCAGCTGGGGAAGATATAGTTACTGTCTGCTCATAAAAATAACCATGAGATATATAATTTAAGCAGATTGGATTAGCATCAACCGAGTGTTCTTAAATTCCTTTAGTCAAAGCACAAAGAAATGGAATTTTTTCGCAACACGCTTCATGAAGTGTAAATACCTTGATTCCAGAATCCTTTAATAAACCTCACTGGAGCTTCATGATTCCAGATGCTTTCAAAGCTAATGTTCTCAGCATTTTGAATAAGCCCACAACCACTCATGCTACCTTAGATTAAAGGCTCCTTAAAGAATAAGATGGAAATTCGAAATTTCATTTGTCCTGGTTGTAAAAATGAATGCTCTTTGTTCAGAGAGAAGCATATTCTGCTCCATGAAATGTGTCATTACAGTAGACGAACATCAAGTGCTTACAGAACTGGACCAAAATGTTCCTTGTGAGGTCACAGCCCTATCCATGCCATGTTAAACTGTATGACGTGTAAACAGTCAGTGACATCATAGCCTATACTTGCAATGTTGTTGTGGCAAGCCATTTGATGTGTCACTCCACACTCGTATGAGGTCACAAGTTGCCTAATGACAAATTGACACCTCATTTCAATTTTTTTGATAGGACTTGTTGTGAAGTCATTGAGGCCCAATTGCAGCAGAATGTAAGTACTCGTCATTCGTCTACTGTAAGAGCACTGACCTAGATTGTGGCATTGTGAACACTCAGGGCCGATTTCACGGACACGGTATTAATAAGAGAAGAGCCAGGTCCAATTTAAGACCTGGTCTGGCTAAGCCAGGTATAACACTAAAATCTATCATCTCTTTCATTTCAGAAGATAGCTGATATAGCCATTATGTATTGGTCTGAGAAATGCTGTCATGCCATGGCTCTGGCTTGTTTTCCCAATACTGTACACCATAATTCCCCTTGACCTTCTTCCGCATATAAACCTGCAAGTCAACCGCCTTTGTAGGGCACTCAAAGGAGACTAATTAACTTGACCTTACACTAACGCCATTGCCATAATCCAGAGAAAAGATAAAATAATGATAAACCTGGTATTACGGTTTTGTTTGAAGGTCGGCCAAACAGCTTATACAGCTGCTTTGAGATAGTTAATAAGACACCATTGACCTATTATAATTATCAATTGATTATCAGGAATTCGGTAGCTTACCCAGACTGTACCTGTCCCTCTGGTTGTCAAGCCTCTACCATCGGTGGATGGACTGTCTCATTTGGAAAAGCAAGTAGACTACACTGTAAGTATCACTTAGGACAATTACCGCACAATTTTCCATGAGGACCTTTTAGGACTTTCTAACAGTAAAACACCATAGTATATATACCCTGTCATGACAGAATACATAAATTCTACAAATCAATAATTTGATTACAATGTGACCAATTTTTTTCCCACATTAGAGAGGTCCAATAACATTTTACAGCTGAAGCAGCTGAGAAATGGTGTATTACCATGAAATGTTCTATTTGATATAAGCCCAGTATTTACATTTGTTTCACATAAATAGTGGGAAGTAAAATAAAAGCAATGCTGAGGCACAAAGCTGTCACCAGGGGAGCCGGAAAGAATCGCAGACGCCAGGGGCGGTCAGACGAAAAAGGGCAAATCATATTCGCGCTAATTTCACATGACAAAATTTAAATAAAAAGTCAATACAGTGGTCCCCGCATTATAAGACCCCCTGTTGTAAGACCGCCTTGTCTTATGTGACCGCCTTCCTCTCGCACTAAGTAGTATTTTTACGCATTTTGCACCCCGATAAGAGACCGCACCCCCTCGAGAGACCGCTACATGACTGCAGAAGGGGCGGTCTTACAACGCAGGGACCACTGTAATAATTTGAATATATACTTACTAATTTGTGCCTAAAATTAGTAAAATAGGGCCTAATTATTATTTTTTTCTTAAAGATCAAAGGGCACCCTTGCCCCCCTTTGACAAGGGCAGGAAGGGCAATTGCCCCCCTGCCCCCCCCCCCTGTTCCGGCACCCTGGCTGTCACCTGTGTCAAACATGCCACAAGTGGCTCAAGCAATAATCAGCCAGGATTCAAATATTTAAGTGCCATTGAAGGTTTCCATTGTTACAGCTAGGCAAATAGTCCCAATTTATAAACCTCAGATTAGCGTGCAATAATTATGTCCTTATTTACTGTCACTTCCTATCTCCCCTTGGCTATGATTCCAGTTCATACAGAATCATACTGAATTCTTCCAGATGCTTACCACGTTCTAATCAATGGTCGACATGATGATTCTAGGGAGCATTCTGTATTTGAATGCTAGGGTGCATACAACAACTTAAATGTTGGTATCATTTTAGTGCTAGAGAGAGACAGTCTGGTTCCAGGTTGTAGTTTATCCTAAGGAAGCTCAGGCGTTGAGACCTTGACATTTCTGAAGTTTTCAATATAATATTGTTTGCTGTAAGGAAAGAATCAAGATGCCTATTCTAAATTTCCATCTTGAGTCCAATTACCAAGAGAACCATCTCTTAATCTTACAGCCACAGTCAAATTCAATAAACATTCTGTCTGATGAAATTCTCGCCAAACTTTAGGCTCTTAAGGCCTCTATTATGAGTTTTCTCCTATCTCAAGGAAATGTGGTTAAAATCAATACTTAGCAAGCTGGTTGTTGGGATGTGACAGCCAAACACAAATTCTTAAAAGTTTTATATTAAGATCAGATTTGCCAATAAATTCCATGCAGTCTCCATATTACCTGTGTCGACGAATGGATGATAGGGTTGGCTCTATGACCAGTATTTATGTACACGTTCTGGTACAGGCTGGATAGAATAGGAGAAGGATATATGGCAATTTGGCAGAGGGTGTATTACAAAAGCTGCTATCAAATTTTCTGGCCTAAAGATGTGTGAGCCAGGCCAGCTACCAAACACTAGACCATGCGATAGGAAGTGGAGGGCACAAGCAGCCGAAATACTTTGGCAACCTAACAAAAGCAAGAAGGACACAGTTCACAGAGACATCAAATCATTGGTTGATTACATGGAGGTCCATCTACTGTACACAGCTGCAGAGTTCTTTTTTAATCAATGACTCAATGACTGATGATATTTGCTGATTGTTTCTAGAACACTGGATAATTTTCTGACTGGTTTGTCGAATTATTTCAGGCTCAACTAATTATTGCTTAAGATCCTCATTTAGATATGGCAAATCGACCACCTTAGGGGCAAGATCTAAATGCCTGTGGGATGTCAAAGATCGTTGGCGGGATGTCAAAAGACCATCGGCGGGATGTCAAAAACTGCTGGCGAGGCTGCAAATGTCCCCCCAGGGGCAGGAGAGGTCCCCGCAGGGGCAGGAGAGGTCCCCTGAGGGGCAGGGGATGTCCTAATATCCCGCCGGAGATGTTTTTGAGACGTTCTCGCTGAAAAAATCCCCGCCGGACATCCAAAAATCAAGAAAATTTTGGGCTCTGTTCCACCGTCATGAAAAAAAAAGTTTGAACCTGTTGAATCTTTTTTGACATCCACGGCGCAGTTTTTCCATTTCTAGGAACCCCTGAGGGGAACAAAAACTACCCCTGGGGGATGTGAAAAGTCGACGGTAGATCACCCAAATTCATCCAAATTTCCAGGAAATAGCATACCGCCGACGTCTAAAGTTCTCCGTAATGTGCCGTGAGATCTTAGCATAAGTATCACTTAGGACAGTTACTACACAATTTTCCATGAGGACCTTTTAGGACTTTCTAACAGTAAAACACCATAGTATATATACCCTGTCATGACAGAATACATAAATTCTACAAATCAATCATTTGATTACAAATACAATGTGACCAATTTTTATTCCACATCAGAGAGGTCCAATGACATTTTACAGCTGAAGCAGCTGAGAAATGGTGTATTACCATGAAATGTTCTATTTGATATAAGCCCAGTATTTATATTTCTTTCACATAAATATTAGGAAGTAAAATAGAAGCAATGCTGAGGCACAAAGCTTTCATATGTATCAAACATGCCACAAGTGGCTCAAGCAATAATCGGCCAGGATTCAAATATTTAAGTGCCATTGAAGGTTTCCATTGTTACAGCTAGGCAAATAGTCCCAATTTATAAACCTCAGATTAGCGTGCAATAATTATGTCCTTATTTACTGTCACGTCCTATCTCCCCTCGGCTATGATTCCAGTTCATACAGAATCATACTGAATTCTTCCAGATGCTTACCACGTTCCAATCAATGACATGATGATTCTAGGCAGCATTTTGTATTTGAATGCTAGGGTGCATACAACAACTTAAATGTTGGTATCATTTTAGTGCTAGAGAGAGACAGTCTGGTTCCAGGTTGTAGTTTATCCTAAGGAAGCTCAGGCGTTGAGACCTTGACATTTCTGAAGTTTTCAATATAATATTGTTTGCTGTAAGGAAAGAATCAAGATGCCTATTCTAAATATCCATCTTGAGTCCAATTACCAAGGGAACCATCTCTTAATCTTACAGCCACAGTCAAATTCAATAAACATTCTGTCTGATGAAATTCTCGCCAAACTTTAGGCTCTTAAGGCCTCTATTATGAGTTTTCTCCTACATCAAGGAAATGTGGTTAAAATCAATACTTAGCAAGCTGGTGGTTGGGATGTGACAGTCAAACACAAATTCTTAAAAGTTTTATATTAAGTTCAGATTTGTCAATAAATTCCATGCAGTCTCCATATTACCTGTGTCGACGAATGGATGATAGGGTTGGCTCTATGACCAGTATTTATGTACATGTTCTGGCACAGGCTGGATAGAATAGGAGAAGGATATATGGCAATTTGGCAGAGGGTGTATTAAAAAAGCTGCTATCAAATTTTCTGGCCTAAAGATGTGTGAGCCAGGCCAGCTACCAAACACTAGACCATGCGATAGGAAGTGGAGGGCACAAGCAGCCGAAATACTTTGGCAACCTAACAAAAGCAAGAAGGACACAGTTCACAGAGACATCAAAAACATTGGTTGATTACATGGAGGTCCATCTACTGTACACAGCTGCAGAGTTCTTTTTTAATCAATGACTCAATGACTGATGATATTTGCTGATTGTTTCTAGAACACTGGATAATTTTCTGACTGGTTTGTCGAATTATTTCAGGCTCAACTAATTATTGCTTAAGATCCTCATTTAGATATGGCAAATCGACCACCTTTCCTTCGGAGCAATCCTGACTGTAGAATGCTGGATGAAAGAGGAAGTTACTTTTATTTGGCCTTTAGACGACCAAATAATGCATGTTTCAAGCCTGTGTTTTTGCATAGCAGCACAGAACTTTTTTTTCGGTGTTTGACCTGTATGCTTTACGATATTCTATATCGCTCTAGCTTGACCTTGTTACACAGACAGGCCTAATGCTTCAAATTGTATAACACAACATACAAATATGTACAATGTAATAAAAATGTAAAGTGGCCTTGCATTATGTTTCATAAATTCTCCAAATGCGACGGACATCATGAAAATTGGCAGAAGGATAAAACACTTGTATAACACAATGTTAGCGTCAATTTTGGAAATTGCTGTGTTTTTAACGCTGAAAATCAGGACTGCAGGCTGTATGGTTGGAACTACACTTCTTTTGGCTGAAAAAACCTGCATCTTACACGTACAGTGGGGTGCGAAAGTTTGGGCACCCTTTGAGTGGGGTCACATTTTTTTCAAATTTCAGACAAGCCATATTTGCAGAATCTTCCAAATTGAATTGTGTCAGTGAAGGAAACCCATGCACTCAGTTTCAGCTATATAAAGAACGATGGAAATATAAAAAAGGAAAACAATATGGGAATTTTGTCATATTTTACATGTGCAAAAGTTTGGGCATCCCTGCAGATTCTTATCTTTATTTTTGTATAACTCTACATTACAGCAATATAGTATCTCTAAAATGCTTGGATAATAATGGGTAATTCCGTGTCATTTCATCAAATTTCAGAAAATTTCCCACTCGACCAACTCAGAGTGCCTTGAAAATGTACCAGAATCAAGGTTTCTCATCTAAAAGCACAAATCCCAAGTAATGCAGTGATATCTTGAACGGTTTCCCTGAAAAAAATTCTAGAAAAATTTGATATTTTTCCAGATATTTTTAAGTCCAGAAATATGATGGTAAGTTACTCAATCAGTGCACAACCTGGACTTGCAATTGGGCAACATGCTTTTAATGTAGCCCAGGTGTTATAATGCATTGTTTCAGCCAACTCAATGCATTTACCTCTATTTCACAGATTATTTAAAAAATCCAAAAATTGCATCTTATTCACATTTTTGTCCCCAATTGTCTCAGTTGATATAACAAGGGGAGTTGAACTGAACACGGATATTTTTAATTTTGCTGGATTTTAACCTAAATTTTTGCACATGTAAAATATGACAAAAAGACCCATGTTTTATTTTTATTTTTATATTTTCATTGTTCTTTCTGGCTAAAATTGAATGCATGGGTATCATTCACTCACACAATTCACATTGATTGGAAAGATTAGCAAATGGCTTGTCTGAAATTTGAAAAAATGTGACCTCACTAAAAACTTTCGCACCCCCACTGTATGTTAGTCAGTGTCCACGACCCTTGGCAATTTAGTCGTCCAATGAGTATCTGATTGTTTCTGGGACAAACGGCAATTTTCTGACTGACTGGTTCAATTGTTTCCAGTATCACCAGAGATCTGTTCGAGATGCTTGTTTGGTCAATTCGTGCATCAACCATATCTCTAAGTAACCACTAGCACACTTTCTGCCAGATATATTATGTAAATTGCTTTGCCGATTGATGTGCAATTCTGACTGTCTATTATGTGTAACAGTCTTGTTTTGGCTACTAAGCCAAAGGGAATAGAATACTACATTTAAAATTATTCATTATAAAAATTTACTGAAAAGGTAGAGATAGGCTTGCTATTCACCTGTTTCTTAGGGAACTTTTAACATTTTATGAGAGTGAGGTAGGCCTAACTTAGTATGATAGAATACCAGTTGGATAAATTTTTGTTACAATAAGAATCTGGGCAAAACCATTTTGCGTGATATCAACAATCAACAATGACACCACTGCTATTTCGTGAATTTATAATTGAATAGATAAAGTAACACACTTCTTTCTCAATTGTTTTATTAAGAAAAAGAGTGCAAACGATATAAATTTCAAACTGGAGCATGATGGAGCCAGGTAACTTTCATCGCAAAGATGCACCCAGTTTGAGCGTCAAGGATAGACGGATCTTTGAGATAATGAACGCTCTGTTGTACGCAGTAACAAAAAAAGCTGCTAACACTGAAAAGCAAAATGGTTATCTCTCAATCGCAATTGCTCAATAGACTTCACAGACACAGCAGCAGTTCAAGTGTTCATTGCAATATATATTCAGAGGATCCTTCAAATTCTAGAGCCGGTATAACAATATAACATGTCAGGCAGAAAGCAAGTGTTTGCAATATGGCTGCCGAAAATAAACATTCGGGATGTGGTGCAAACAATGGAAGTGTACGATGTTGACACATTTTGCATCTGGAGACTTGATGTACCTGCTGCTTACTTGGTTTTGGAAGTTCTTGGAATTATGACATAGAGAAAAACTAATAAAAGCCCAGAAGGAAGTATCTCAGATGATTCAATCTTATACAAAAGACATATATTTCAATAAGAAATATATCAAGGATTGAGCACAGATGAGCATGGTGGAAATAGATTAAGTGCAGCCCTCTAACTTCAGGTATTTTGGCTCTCACAAGGACTGATTGATCAGATTAGATGAGAGAGAGTGTGCTGGTTGGCTACATGCAACACATGTTCCCCATATATTTTATCTGCCCACACAGATATAAGGGGCCGCCAATTTAATATCACTTCGAGAATAAACTCCTGGCTCTTTTTACCTATCCCCAGCTTTGTCTGGTTTGGTAACAATCACAAATATCATCACAGTCAGACTGTTCGATTCACTGTTGGATTTTCCTATCAAAATAGATTCTGTTGAGTGAATAATTGATCACTTATACCTTTCGACACCTCTGTCAGTCAAACCCAAGCCGATATTTCAGGGCAATAATACCTTATCCTCTGTTGTCTACTTATCCTCTCATGTTTGACTGTTTGACTGTTTGTCTCGGTTATTCACCATGTTATCAGGAATATGTGTTTATCACACCTGGAGCTAAAACCCTTAGGTGATAAATCACATATTCCCTCTCCCGTGGTGAGCAACCTATACTTATCATATGAGTCAGGAGAACAAACTGCACGGTGCTTATATAAACACAAACTCAGACGATTTCCAATTTTCAACATAATATTTTACTTCGTTACTGAATCTTGTTAATTCCAATGAAAGCAGAAATTTATTTTTGTTATGTGAACTATAGTGGTTGCCCATGCTATCTTCGTGATATTTCCAACAAAGCATTTCTTTGTCGTTATAATTCCTTATGGATTAATAAAACCTGAAAGCTTTCATCCTGTCCTCAGAAGAAGTAGACTGATCTCTGAGCAGCTATTAGTTGATATCTTATTTTGGCCTGAGGAGACATTTTGTCCATAACTGACAACTTTCAAGCTAAAACAAAAAAAGAGCAAGGAAGGCGCAGCAGCTAATAAATACAAAATCAGGTATGCTGAAAGGAAACAAAGCTCAAGTATACTCAACACTTTCAAAGGAATTACAATATATAGATCCTGAGCAAAATTCTGATTTTCAAAGATGAAAGCGGCCAAGGCATGCAGATATGGATTTCTCTTCTCAAGGTGTTTCATGAAGTGCAAATACCTTTGATTTTATTCCTTTTTCAAGATCTCATGCACGGGAGTTTTACAGTTCCAGATAATGTTCTGAAACTGCTTTTCTCAGTATTTACAAAATAAAACCAACGATCACCAACACCAATAAGCTTTAGTAATAGAGTCAAGGAGGGTTAATCCATCCACTTTCGGCTAAAACTGTGTTTCCAGGAAAATGATAAAAGACACAAAAATAACAATTAGCCCATTGGAAGGGGCATATTCCGTACTATCATCAGCAGCAAATAAGGTCAAATATTCAGGGACCGTTCAGAATTTATGACTGGGGGGGTGGGAGTTTTGCTGGAACTTCCCGTCAAAAATTAATACCCCCCCCCCCCCTTCAGTTTCATGCGGATTTTTAGTACCCCACCCTTAGGTTTCATGCATATTTTTAGTACCCCCCCCTCAACACACAAAGCAATACACTATACACACATATATACTGTTATGCACAGCTACGCGTACAGATTTGCATCATTTCGCAGACTTTTGCATGTAAAAAAGTCCACATAAAATGAGTTTATGCGTGTTTTTTTTACATTTTTTCTTTGTTAAAATTTCTAACCCCCCCTTTGGAAGTGTTGTCAAAAATTAATACCCCCCCTTGAAACACATGTGAAAAGTTAGTACCCCCTCGGCCGAAACTCCCACCCCCCCCCCAGTCATAAATTCTGAACGGTCCCTAATTTAAATCCGTCCACCCCGCGTGTATATCCATCCACAGGGCATAATTTTATACATTTTATACATTTTTAAACAAGTAAAAGTGCATTGTACTTTAAAAGTTAATTTCATGTGGGTGGACGGATTTACAAACCTCCAACCAAGCCACTGTCAAATTCAAAATAATGAAGATGGGAAAATCTGCTGAAAACGAGTTTCTCTTGCTTTCAAAACTCACACAATTGTAACAGATATATTTGTATGCCTATATCGAGGGATGGACGGACTTGCCCTCCTGGACTGATTTACCATCCTTAACTGTAGTTATACCGTTCAACACCTTGTTTGAGACTTTGTCTCATGGTATAAGCCGGTTATTCAGCATGGGATCAGGAATATGTGTTTATGACACCTCGGGCTAAAGCTCCCAATCATGTCACTTCTCCGGTGGTGAATAACCTGTACATTCATATCAATCCTTAATTGATTGACTTGTGATTATTTCTTGTGGAATGGGCAGAGTTGTTTGATTCAACAGTGAGACCATTAATGTTGTATTTGTCAAAATATGTTTGCAAACAAACTCTTCAATACAATAGGTAAAAATGCTTCATTTTAAAATGTAAGACAATGCATTTTCTGTTTCCTCTCATTGACGAAACCTCATGGGTGGAATAATGATGATAAGAAATATGGCAAGGACTACATTGTAAGAGAAGAAAACACATTTTTTGAAAGAGAGACAAACGTGGGACATTAAATGGAGGCGGGTTGTATCCAGTATTCTATGCTGGGGCAGCTGAAAGACCCTGGGCATCCCTGAATTAATAGGGTATGTTCCAGACTCCCAGTCTTCTCATCTCATCATCATACGGCGGTCACCAAAAAATAAAAGTGCAGCTCCCTCCACAAAGATGGTGGTTGAGCTGCCCCGGCTGATCCGGGGTACACCAGCACAACACAAGTCAAGTCAAGTGAAAACAATCAACAGAATCGTTATAACAGTGGGTATTTTAGCTCTTTAGCAATTAAATGTTGGCCTCTAATTCAGATAATATGTCAAATTTGATTCTTAATTTCCTATTATATTACTCCGGCTTTTAACCAGAGGAGTCTTACTGTGCATGAGTTTGAAAAAATGTGTCAGCGAAAGACAAATAAACGCAAGGAGTTAAGAAGATAGCTATCTAAAACTTGTGACTGATTTAAGAAAGCGTATGGTTGATTTTGTCACTTCAGATGGCACATTACCAATAAAAAGATTGAGACTCAAACTGTTACATGCTTATTCAGTCTACCATAAGAATAAAATAAAAATTCCTTATTCACCTTTTTTAATGTCTTAAAAGTAGAATAGCCTTGAGAGCTGTGTTTTATTGTCCTCAAATAACTATTAAACTCAACAAACGTTCTGCCTGAGTGATGTCCTTGGAAAAAGTTCAGGAACTGAAGACCTCCATCAGAAAACTTCAAAAGTTCTCAACATCTGAGGAGTCCTGAGCTGAATCAATATTGAATAAATAGGTTGTTCGAGATGTGATAGCCAATATGAATCATGCAATATTTGTCGAAATGTTTTTTAGTAAATATTGCAGTTTTGATCCTGACCGTCCTGTGAAGAATTATTCCAGAAAGCATAACAAAAGAATAGTTCACAGAAAAGTTGTAGAAAGAATCTGGTGTTACAGGTGATTTCATTAGTACGAGTTTCCTAGATTGAAGACCCACCAAATGCACGCCATTTTTAGTTAATCTGATTGGTTTAGAAACAGCAGAACATCACACATTTGATTTATCAAACATAGTATGTGCTCTGTCTATGAGTGGACCACTGTTACATTGACACTTATTTTTCAGCCTTGGCAGATCAGAACATATATGCTGTCAAGTGTTGCCACCTAGTGGATAGTGTGCTATTCCGCCAGCTCCTGCGAGCGGTCCACATCATTTCAGTCTGAGGAACTCACACAAGTTTGTGTGGAAGAAACAGGGGCTGTTTCTGAGTGTGCTGATGGCCTTGTCTACTTCCTTAAACCCCAGTCACACCTTGGCGCTTCTAACTACGATCCTAGGGCGTTTTATAGCCCCCTAAAATCGTTGTAAAGTCGCAGAAAATAGCTAAATAACAAGAAAAATGTATTGTTAAAGTGCCTACAAATACCTCAGCACGTTCTGACAGCTCCAACTACGTTGCTGATCAGTTTGCAATGCATTTCAATACCAGCTTCAACTGTGCTTGTACTACGATGTGCATGCTGCTGATGCGACCTTTAAGCTGTCACTGCAATGTCACTGGGCCTACTGTGGGATTATACTGAGCTCCAGTCAGATCGCCATCCCCCTGCGCTTGTTTTGTGCATGCACAAAACAAGCGCAGAGGACTGGCGCTTTGGAGAGGGTTGGGGCTGGTCTCAGGACCTATCCACGCTTCTGCAGAGTCTCTATAAGGTGTACAATGAGATCTGTGAGACCCTAGTGAGTTCTAATGCGTTCTAAGATCGTTCTAAGATCGCCCTCATGATCGCAAAGGTGTGACTGGGGTATTAGGGAATGTGATTGCCGAGTCTGACTCTGGTATACATCAATGTTGAATATAAATTTTGTGAATGTGCAATGAAATTGGAACTATTTCTTGGGACAGCAATGCTGTAGCATACAAAATCAACTTTTGTGCCTGGTGGCAGCAGCATACAATTCTCATTTTTACCAGACTGGTATGTGCTGGTTTAGCATTGATTCCTCACAGCCAAGTGTGAATAACAAGAAATGCATGGTAATGAATTCACCTGTAAAAGAGCACACATACTCATTTTGTCTGTTGATCACTATATGTTGCAATCTGTTATATCTCATTGATTGTAAGGTGTACAGACTTGCAGATTTTTTATTACCAATCAATAACTGCTTCTTTCTAGAACACTGGGTAATTATCTCATGGATTTGTATCATTATCACTGGCTCAGATGATAAAAACTAGAGATCATTTTTGCCAAAAATGGGATACAGTTTATTGACGGTACATGCATATTGAATTTATTTCTTTGAAGAAAATGTCGTCCTCCGTTCACTGGACATGATGTGAGATATCTAAGAAATTTGTTTACATAGATACTCACCGTCAATATGTCTATTTCGTAAAGATTCCTATGTGGCTGAAACAAAACAATGTAATGTAAATGACTGCCTGACATGGTAAAATGGGGCAGTGGCAGCATTATTGTGAGATTCCTTTTGGCTTACTTTTTTGTGTGCATGCTGCTTGCTTATGATTGCTCTGCTGTCTATTTGTCTGCAGTGCTTTCCAATTAACTTCTCCTTGACCTTTTCTTGGCATAATATGATGAGTCAACATCCTTTGTTCGGGTACTCAAAATGAGCTAACCATCCCGACCTTATAGCGAAGTCATCAAGGAAAGTTATAAAAGAAGGATAACACCATCACAATGGCCTTGTTTTGGTTCATACAAAAGGTCAGTTTCACATTGTTGAAAAGAAAATAAAAAGCAACAGCAGTACGTCCTTTTAAATGTGCAGAACACATGTTGTCTTCAGCAACTCCTCGAAACTTTGAAGTGAAAAACAACATGAAAGCATATTGTAGCAGTATGTCTAGGCCCAGTATTGGATCCAAATTATAATCCGAATATTTTTTGTACCTTTTCATTGGTAAATGCCTTGTCCAAAATTTGCTGTATCAAGCAGTAGTATCAGAATAGTAGCTTTATAAAATATGTTGTTTTTCTTGCCTGTTCCCTGCAAAGTAACTGCAAAATGTTTTTTTGCAATGTTTCTCTTGTGCTAACTTTCCACCTGTATGTATGTAATGTGTATGCAACGCACTTGGTGTGTATGTTATAGCCCCAAGTGGCTCCTATGCATTACTCTGGGTAAAGGCCAAATGCCTGTTGAACCTTCACGTTGCACATCATTCTGGGCCTAACAAGCAAAGAATAGGCCAATTAACTTTTGGTAGTAGAGTCACTGACCATCTGTGCTTGCCATACTTAAGACATGATAAAGACCATGCCTCAGACATTTTTTCACCTTTCAGATTTCCATAACCGAAACACAATGTTCTGATAATTTTGCAGAAATTCTGTTTGCATTCACATATGTCCGACTCTTCGTCAGATTCCGTCTAGCATTTTGGCTGGCTGTTGATATGTTTGTCTTTATTGAATTATATCTTAACTTTGCAGCATCAATATAATGACTATAATTTTTTTTTAAATAACCCTCAGTTGGAAACAAGAAAAGCACAGAATGAAGTCTTTGTTAGGTCCCTGACTCCCTGGACTGGTGCTTTTACTCTAACCGACTGTTCCAAGGCTTAACAGACCACAGAAGCACTATTGCCACCAAGGTCATTTGTAACGCTGACAAAGGAATCTAATCAATGCAAACAACAGTAGCTGTGGCTGGTCGGGCAAAGTAATCAAATGTTTGTCAGGCATACTGGAACAACTGAATTTGATTAGTTTATCTAGTTGTTCTCAAGCATTTAACCTATTGTAGACATTAACCAAATACAACTGAATATTCTGTGTTTGGATTTTGGAATACTCTGCTGAGACAGTCAGACATAAATTCCTCTGGCTGTCTTCTTTGATTGGTATTTACTGCTCATTTTGTGTAAACATTAAATTAAATATATCTTTCACACGTGGCTTCTGTGCGTCTGAAAGGAATCTACGCACACAATCAAGTAAAAGATCCCTCACATGGGGTAAATGTGTAACATGTTGAAGACTCCCGCTCTCTCTTCCATCTCATCAATCAACCCTCGTGAGCACCCAGAACTGGGCTTAGAGGGCTGCACTTACCATATCTATCTATCAATCCGTATAAATACAATTATGTCTGGAACACACAGGTCTCGCCCTTTGCCTTTTTTTTTGGGTGAAATAATAGAATCTTCGGGGCTTACTTTTTGGATGATTTATGGCTTTGAAAAATCTAAAAAAAACCGAAGCATGCAGATTTTACCTTTAACAAACCTGTCGAATTCCTAAAATATTTTTATCAGGCCAATTTATGGAGAATTGACAAGAAACATAACATGTCAACAGAACTTCGGAAATGAACCTCGAGTGCTTTGAGCGCACTTTTCATATAGAAATAAATATCATACAGAGCCTAAACTTAGCTCAAAGTGAAGGTAAATAAATTTCCTTAATTCAGGTCTTAGAAGTTAAAAGTTGCTGCGCATTATATTAACGACGCTAGAACGAGCTCCGTCATTGAAGCAGCAATTGCACAAGGAAAAATTGGATGGATACTGAGCCCTTCTCTGCTGATATAACGTACATTAGACATCACCAAGATACTAATACCATTGGAAAAGCTGGTATCTAACTAAAGTCAAGTCATTTTTTTGTGGCAGTAAGTTTTTGGCTGATATTTAAAAACATACCTTACTCTTGACAAAAATAATTGTCTCCTCCTGTTCCTGACACCTTGACCAAACAGTTTCACAAGCATAAATTAGGAAGTATTGACATGTTGTAGCCCTGGTTTTGAGATAATCCCATTGGAATAACATTGCTGTCAACACAGCTCAAGAAGCCATTTTCTTCTATTGCTGCTGTTGTGACGTCACCATTGTTTCAGTGATGTCATAGAGCCAACAATGCTGATGACGTCACAACAGAAGGCTAAAAATAGCTCAAAATGTGTTCAAGAGCAGCAGAAATTTAACATTGTAAGTGCCTGTATGATGAAGCTGGGGGATTAGAGGACATGTATTTAATCCAAATCATGCCTGCATGGTCATGGTGCACTTAGTCTAATAAACCAAAAATTAAACATCAGACTTAGTCATGGATTCTTTTAGTTGCTAAAAACTTACTGCCAAAATAAAATGTCTTCACTTTAACAGTTTTGCATGTTAGCGCCCAGCTAAGGATTAACACTAGTTAATAATGCCTAGTTCACACGGAGACGTATCAGAGGGTTCTTGCCGCGGCAATTCTTACCTTTCCAGGAAAGTAGGAGATGATTCAACTACTTTCAACAATTCGGCGACGATAATTTCGTCTACGGCTCATCTTATGCCTGGTTCTCACGACGGCGATTTGAGAGCGACGCATCAAGAGAAGTCATTTCTTGGAAAGTTGTGGCGTAGAACGTTGGTTTTGGCACGTTACGTAATCAATTAGTGTCATGTGCGACGCTTAAAGTTAGTAGCCGCAGTGAGTCTTGAGGTGTCCGCGGCGCTGCTTAAGCTTTCTTCGCCGCGTTCCGCCTCTCTTTCCTCAGCGCAGTTCCAAACAGACTCGTCGCACTTTGTTTTGGAATTCGGCGAGGCTGCTTTTACTTCGCCCAATGTTGTTTCCTCTTACGCCGCTGATGGTTGTGAGGCAGCTACGTCTGAAATTGGCGACCTGCGACGCATCAGGAAACCTTCGGCGTACACCCGAGGTAAGATGCGCCGCTGAAAATGACAGCCTCGCCGACGACTGTAACGATGCAACGCCGCATTTAGGGACTTGTTACTGCGTAACTTGATGGTTCATCGGCGCACATGCATTCATAAAGCGCCGAGGACATGACAGGCGCGTCGATTCTGACCTTCTTCGTCGTCCTTGCCTTAAGCAGCGACGAAGGTCTCTTAAGCATCGACGAACGTCTGTTGTTGCAGCGCTGCGGCAAAGTGTGTTTGGCTGCTGCAGGAGTCACTTTTGGTCATTATAAAAAGGGACACAGAGGACCTCCTTGCTTCATTTGCTGATTGCCCTTCAATGAGAACACAACGACTGCCTACTGAACATATGCATGATGAATGAAGAAGAAATTATTGTTGTGGCTGGTGCTGCTGCTGTTGCTATCGGAGCTGTCTATTTGAGACACAGGAGGAGGAGGGCCAGGAGACAGAAAAGGTGGTGGATTCGCAACTGGTTGCTGCAGAGGGAACAACATGGTCACTTCCATCAACTGCTGCCTGAACTGCAAGTGCGTGACGTGTCCGGCTACTACAACTACACTAGAATGCCCCCTGCCATCTTTGCTGAAATCCTGGAAGCTGTTGGACCACTCATCGCTAAGCAAGACACCAACATGAGGAGGGCTTTGGAACCTGGTCTGAAGTTGGCTATCACCCTGCGGTACATGGCAACAGGAAACAGCTACAAGTCCCTAGCTTATGCTTTCCGTGTGGCACCCAACACCATCTGCAACTTCATCCCTGAGGTCTGCCTTGCCATCGTTCATGCCTTCGAAAGACAGTGGCACTACCCACACAGCCTGAAAGATGGAAGGAGATAGCCAAGGCTTTTGAGACGAAATGGAACTTGCCCAACTGCATTGGAGCTCTGGATGGCAAGCACGTCGCAATCCGATGTCCCAAGGCTGCAGGCTCCTTGTTCTACAACTACAAGGGATTTCACTCCATTGTCCTGATGGCCCTCGTTGATGCCGACTACAAGTTCATCTATGTGCAGGCTGGCTGTCAAGGAAGTGCATCTGATGGCGGCGTCTTCAGGGACACAGTACTTCGACAACTCCTGGACGAGGAAAATCTAGGCCTACCACCTCCAGAACCTCTACCTGGCACAGAAGACAATCCTTTCCCATATTACATCGTGGGTGACGAGGAATTTCCCCTGAAGACATGGCTGCTCAAACCAGTGCCAAGAAAGAACCTTGACATTGCTTCCAGAGTCTACAATTACAGGATTTCAAGAGCCAGGAGAGTGGTGGAGAATGCCTTCGGTCTGCTGTCACACAGGTTCAGATGCTTCCTGACCACCATGCCCCAACGACCTACAAGAGTGACATACATCACAAAGGCTGCTTGTGTTCTACACAACATTCTGCGAGACAGAGTAGGCGTCCACCATGCCCGTGACAATGAAGTGATGGACAGAGAAGATCCACAGACACATGACGTCGCTGAAGGAGTTTGGAGGGGAGACCGTCAATTGTATGACCTAGGAGAACCACTTCGACACGGAAATGCCTCCAGAGATGCCAAGGCTGCTCGAGACTACCTACGTGACTGGGTCAACAGTCCGGCAGGAAGTGTCCCTTGGCAGTTGGAGAAAATCTGAAGAAGATGCATTCAAAACAACAAACCCCAGGTCCTTTTAAGGGCCACCAAATCCTCCCAATTGAGCTGGCCATGTAAACATCCTATGTTGACAAAACAAGCCCAAAAATCAATCAATCAATCAATCCCTCCATCCATCTATCTATCTATCTATCTATCTATCTATCTATCTATCTATCTATCTATCTATCTATCCAAGTCCAATCCCTGCAAAGTGACGACAACTGCTTTTCTTTTGCTGCAGTGTATATATGTAACGAGCATTGTGTTCCATCTATCAAGCTATCTATCTATCTATCTATCTAGCTATCTATCTAGCTATCTATCGAGCTATCTATCTATCTATGCAAGTCCAATTCCTGCAAAGTGACGACAACTGCTTTTCTTTTGCTGCAGTGTATATATGTAACGAGCATTGTGTTCCATCTATCAAGCTATCTATCTATCTATCTATCTAGCTATCTATCTAGCTATCTATCGAGCTATCTATCTATCTATGCAAGTCCAATTCCTGCAAAGTGACGACAACTGCTTTTCTTTTGCTGCAGTGTATATATGTAACGAGCATTGTGTTCCATCTATCAAGCTATCTATCTATCTATCTATCTAGCTATCTATCTAGCTATCTATCAAGCTATCTATCTATCTATCCAAGTCCAATTCCTGCAAAGTGACGACAACTGCTTTTCTTTTGCTGCAGTGTATATATGTAACAAGCATTGTGTTCCATCTATCAAGCTATCTATCTACCTATCTATCTACCTATCTATCTAGCTATCTATCAAGCTATCGATCTATCTATCTATCTAGCTAGCTATCTAGCTATCTACCTGCCACTTGCCCTAGACAAGTGAAATTACAAAGTGATGCACTTGTACTAGTGCAACCAACCAACACAAGTTTTAAAACCAAAGCACTTGTACTAGTGCATTACATTTTAATTAAGAAATTCATGCACTTGTACTAGTGCAATAAAAATATGTTTATACCAAAGAATGCAGCACTTATACTAGTGCTGCACTTGGTATGTTTTGGGGCAAAGAAAGGGGGAACTAGCACCTTGCTTTTATGAAGGTGATTACTTTTAATGAAGGCCAGGACCGGACTTTTGTTTTGGGGGACTTTTTTTTTGGGGGACTTTTTTTTTGGGGGATTGTCAACGTTTTTTTTGCTCTTTTTTGGCTCTTTTCGGTCAACACAAGCTCTTTTTTTTTGTCAACATAAGATGTGTACGTGGCCTGCCCTTTTGGGAGGATTTGGTGGCCCTTAAAAGGGCCAAGGTTTTTTGTTGTCTTTGCTGCATCTGGTCTTCTACTTTCGTGGAGAAAGGAGACTCTCAGTCCAAGTGGCCGAAGGGGAAGGCTGGTGCTGGTGATGGGCGGCCGGTTGACCAAAGCTGGGTCCAGGGGGGTAGCCGTACTTCTCGGGGCTCTCCTGAGCATCCATCATCAGTGTCATGGAGGATGGGCTGGGCTGCATCACGGTGTAGCTGGGAGTCTGCCTGGAGGATCCTCCTTCCCTGGGCTGGTGGTGGTGGTAGTGATGGCTGCTGCTGGAAGCGTGGTGGTGCTGCTGGTGGTGGGATGGCACATACGTCGAAGAAGGAGGAGGAGGAGGAGGAGGTGGCATCTGCAGGCGCTGAGGAGGATGAGGAGGCTGGAAGGTCTGCTCCTGATGATGTCTTGACTGGCGGCTGGCCTCATCCATCTCACTCTCCTTGTCCCAGTAGAAGGCGGCCTCTGCAATGGCCCTCACCATTTTCCTTCTGATTTCAGGGCTGGCGTGACATCCCACGTGGTAGAGGTCCTGGCACTTCATCCTCCAGTACTCCTGATCGGGTGTCAACTCCTGGTAGTCGGGGCACATATTGCAGCCAGAGCCTTTCAGGATCTTCTTGGCGGAGGACATGGCTTGCATGCTGCCTGCGATGACGTTCATGGCGGAGTGCATGGCTTCATCTGCTGGGGCCTTCCTCTTGGTTCCCTTGGCAGCGGCTCCAGGCTTTGGTGCTCCAGGGAAGACTTGGGACTGCTGGCTGTCAGGTCTGTCCTGTGCTGGCTGTTCAGGTGGCAGGTCCGGCATGTCATAGGAAGCTGGCAGGGAATCCTCAGGGTTGTAGCTGTCCTCGGAGTCTGAGGCTGGCCGGTTGGCAGACAGTTGAGAGATGGCGGACAGCTCCTTGCCTGGCTTGTGGACGATGGAGTCCTTCAGGAACCGACAGTTGGTTAGGATGTACTGGTCCCTGTCTGTCAGAGTCTCCTTCCTGCCGGATCCTGAAGCTTCAGGCCTGACGAGTCTGGAGTAGTGGGTGCGGACTGTCTTCCTCCAGTTGAAGATGTCCTGGGAGGTGTACTTGGGTCCCATCTCCTTGGCTTTTTCTGTGTCCAGCAGCAGCTTCTCGTTGCCCTTGTATCCTCTGGAGCCCTTCATGTAGAGGACAGGATGCTCTCTGAACCAGTTGATGAGGTTGTCTTCTTGGTCAGATGTGATGCCCAGGTTGTTCCTGATGTTTTTCTTGGGGGCCTTCCCTTTGCCCTTCTTGCCCTTGGACTTGGCTTCAGCAGCTGCAGGGGTCTCATCAGCAGAGTCTTCTTCCTCCTCGAAGGTGTCCTCATGTATGGTCACTCTATCTAGAGCAAGAACAGGCTGGCTCTCTTGTGTTTTCTTCGGAGTCTTCTTCGGAGTCTGAGTCTTCTTTGGAGTCTGATGAGTCTTCTTAGGAGTCTTCTTTGGAGTCTTCTTTGGAGTAGACTTGGCAGTAGGCTCTGGAAGACCCGTGGAAGACTTGGCAGCAGGCTTGGCAGCAGGCTTGTCAGCAGGCTTGTCAGCAGGCTTGGCAGCAGGCTTGGCAGCAGGCTTGTCAGCAGACTTGTCAGCAGACTTGTCAGCAGACTTGGAAGGCTTGTCAGCAGGCTTGTCTCCTTCCTCTTCAAACAATTCAACAGATGAATCTTCGTCTGTGTTGTCTTCTGGCCGGCCCTCGAAGATGGTCTCGCTGACGACAGTGGCTTTGCTGGTTGAAGAGGTGGTCTTCGTCTGGCTGCCAGCTGTAGTGGAGGTGTAGAGCCCAGGTAGAGAGATGTCTGCCATGGCTGTTGTGAAGAAGGCAGTCACTGCAGCATCTGAAGGTTCATGGAGAGGAGTTGCAGCTGGAGTTGTAGCTGGAGTTGTCACTGAAGTGCTCCCAGGAGTGTGAAGTGTTGACCTGGTGCTGAGCTTGGTTGGTGCCCTGGTGACGACGGTGCCCTTTCTCCTCTTTGGTCCCATGTTGTAGCAGCAAAAGTACAATTGTAGCAACAAAAGTAGCAGCAAATGTAGCAGTTGATAGTGTCGTGGATTCTAGGTGTGTTCTGGTCGAAGGTCTGAGTGGGTATGGTGCTCTAATCTGTCCCCCCTCTATATATATGCAGGGTGCGGACCGCCTCTTTTCCCCTCCTTCGCCCCCCCTGCTTCGCTGCTGCTGCCCCAGCCGCTGCGCAAAAAGAGGGTGACACGCAGACAAAGGGTTGATGCTAAAAATAGAACAACGCATGCACTCAGGCGCCACTCTGTCTGCTGCATTGGGGGTCCATAAGACGCGGCGCGCACCCTCTCACGTGCGTCGCACATGTGACTTTCCGCGACGCGTGTCTGAAACATGTGATGGCTAGTTCTCACGGAGACGTAACAGAGGGTTCTTGTTGCGTCGCTTCTTGCTTTTCCAGGAAAGTGGGAGGTTCTTAAGCTAGATTCAACAATTCGGCGACGATATTTTCGTCTACGGCGCTTCTTAAACTTCCTCGCCAAAAGTTCCTAGAAGTCACATGACCCTATGGTGAGGCAAGAACTTGCTTCACGAAAGATTCAACCGGTTGAATCTTTGCGAAGGAAGAAACCACGATGCAAGAGACCAGAAAGCCCCCCAAAATGATTGGGCGAAGTTAGAGACAGCTTGGGCGAAGTTAGAGACAGGTTGGGCGAAGTTAGAGACAGCTTGGGCGAGGCTACTTATCATTGAGTCAATGGAACTTCGGCGAAAAAAGACAACAACTCGCCGACACAAACAGGCTGTTGAAACGCCGAAACAGCTACTTGCTTGGCCGTAACAGGTATTTGCTTGGGCGTAATTGAACATTAGGACGAAGTAAGAGGATGCTAGGGCGAAGAAAGAGCATGCTAGGGCGAAGAAAGAGACTCCTTGGGCGAATCTAGTTTAACATTGAAGCAATGGAACTGCGTCGAGGCTCCTGACAACTCGCCGACACAAGTGTCTTCTTGCCTCGTCCGTAATTACGAGCGATTCGGCGTAAAAAACGAGAGCCTCGTCGTAATAGGAACCATCAACGACGATTTAGAACCTCTAATTGATTATATAATTGACCAAAAATGGCTTGAAACGCCGAAAGTGGGCGAATCTGCAGTTCCTGGAACCTCTACAACTTCGCCGTCACTTAACCACTCTCGTGAGAACTAGCCATGACATGAAGCAAGAGCTTTCTGCTACACTGCTGTTTCTGCGTCGAAGCTCTTCTTTGTGCGTCGCAACTTTAAAAATCTGCGGCGCGCACTGATTTCTTTTTACGCTTCTTCTTGCTTCACCACTTCTTTCCTCGCAAAGATTCAACCGGTTGAATCTTTTTTTCCTGCATCGTCAAATTTCTAGGAATTGCGTAGAAAGACCTCTTAAAACGGCGCATGCTGTTCCTGTTGCGCCGTAAAGCCAAAATTGACGGCGAACATGCTAAAATCTTTGCCCTTTCCTGGAAATATAAGAAACGCCGTCGCTTAAACCCTCTGTTACGTCTCCGTGAGAACTAGCCATTAAACTTCCTCGCCAAAAGTTCCTAGAAGTCACGTGACAGATTGGTGAAGCAAGAACTTGCTTCACCACAGATTCAACCTGTTGAATCTTGACGAAGCAAGAAGTCACAATGCAAAAGACCTGAAAGACCCCCAAAGTGCTTGGGCGAGGCTACAGACTGCTGGGGCGAGGCTAGAGAGTGCTTCGGCGAGGCTACTTTATCATTGAGTCAATACAACTTCGGCGACGCAACAGCACAACTCGCCGACGCAAACATGCTGATGAAACGCCGAAACAGCTATTTGCCTCACCGCAACAGCTATTTGCTTGGGCGTAATTGAGTATTTGTGAGGTGCTTGGGCAATGCTAGAGCCTGCTTGGGCGATGCTAGAGCCTGCTTGGGCGATGCTAGAGCCTGCTTGGGCGATGCTACTTTAACATGGAAGCAATGGAACTTCACCGAAGCTCCTGCACAACTCGCCGACACAGTCCAGCTCCCCTTTGGGGGTTGCTACGGCTCCAATTACGAGCGATTCGGCGTAGAAAACGAGTGCCTCCTCGTCCTAGGATCCACCCACGACGATGTATAACCTTTAATTGATTATATAATTGTCCAAAAATGGCTTTAATCGCCGAAATAGGCCTTCCTGGCACCTAGACAACTTCGCCGACAGTTAACCACTGACGTGAGAATAATATAGCATAACAGCAAACAAACAGATCATTGTTTATTTTGCAAAAATTTAAGTTAAAAGGTATAATGAAAGAAGCCTCATTGTCAGGTTCTAACATGCATTTTTGTCAGTTAGGTCTAACTGAAAAAAATGCATGTTAGAACCCTCCAAATCGATATCTAACTAATACCTAGAGAGGTCGAGAAGATTTGTATTCCAAATTTAAATCTTGTGTCCTGCATTATAACGTGTATTAGGATTTCAATCTTGATTAAAGCCTAATCGATTTGGATTGACCAGATTCACAAGATGGATAGAAAGAAAGCATTAAAGTTCAAACATGGTATTCAACATGCAGGTAAAGATCATAAATTGATACATTTATTGTAAGATATAAATCTTCAAACAAAAATATTGAGTTCAGAATAAAGTGTTCAATTTGATTGATTTTATAACATAATACCTGCAATGCTTCATGCCAAGGCTGCTCGAGACTACCTACGTGACTGGGTCAACAGTCCGGCAGGAAGTGTCCCTTGGCAGTTGGAGAAAATCTGAAGAAGATGCATTCAAAACAACAAACCCCAGGTCCTTTTAAGGGCCACCAAATCCTCCCAATTGAGCTGGCCATGTAAACATCCTATGTTGACAAAACAAGCCCAAAAATCAATCAATCAATCAATCCCTCCATCCATCTATCTATCTATCTATCTATCTATCTATCTATCTATCTATCTATCTATCTATCTATCCAAGTCCAATCCCTGCAAAGTGACGACAACTGCTTTTCTTTTGCTGCAGTGTATATATGTAACGAGCATTGTGTTCCATCTATCAAGCTATCTATCTATCTATCTATCTAGCTATCTATCTAGCTATCTATCGAGCTATCTATCTATCTATGCAAGTCCAATTCCTGCAAAGTGACGACAACTGCTTTTCTTTTGCTGCAGTGTATATATGTAACGAGCATTGTGTTCCATCTATCAAGCTATCTATCTATCTATCTATCTAGCTATCTATCTAGCTATCTATCTAGCTATCTATCGAGCTATCTATCTATCTATGCAAGAACTTGCTTCACCACAGATTCAACCTGTTGAATCTTGACGAAGCAAGAAGTCACAATGCAAAAGACCTGAAAGACCCCCAAAGTGCTTGGGCGAAGCTACAGACTGCTGGGGCGAGGCTAGAGAGTGCTTCGGCGAGGCTACTTTATCATTGAGTCAATACAACTTCGGCGACGCAACAGCACAACTCGCCGACGCAAACATGCTGATGAAACGCCGAAACAGCTTTTTGCCTCACCGCAACAGCTATTTGCTTGGGCGTAATTGAGTATTTGTGAGGTGCTTGGGCAATGCTAGAGCCTGCTTGGGCAATGCTAGAGCCTGCTTGGGCGATGCTAGAGCCTGCTTGGGCGATGCTACTTTAACATGGAAGCAATGGAACTTCACCGAAGCTCCTGCACAACTCGCCGACACAGTCCAGCTCCCCTTTGGGGGTTGCTACGGCTCCAATTACGAGCGATTCGGCGTAGAAAACGAGTGCCTCCTCGTCCTAGGATCCACCCACGACGATGTATAACCTTTAATTGATTATATAATTGTCCAAAAATGGCTTTAATCGCCGAAATAGGCCTTCCTGGCACCTAGACAACTTCGCCGACAGTTAACCACTGGCGTGAGAATAATATAGCATAACAGCAAACAAACAGATCATTGTTTATTTTGCAAAAATTTAAGTTAAAAGGTATAATGAAAGAAGCCTCATTGTCAGGTTCTAACATGCATTTTTGTCAGTTAGGTCTAACTGAAAAAAATGCATGTTAGAACCCTCCAAATCGATATCTAACTAATACCTAGAGAGGTCGAGAAGATTTGTATTCCAAATTTAAATCTTGTGTTCTGCATAATAACGTGTATTAGGATTTCAATCTTGATTAAAGCCTAATCGATTTGGATTGACCAGATTCACAAGATGGATAGAAAGAAAGCATTAAAGTTCAAACATGGTATTCAACATGCAGGTAAAGATCATAAATTGATACATTTATTGTAAGATATAAATCTTCAAACAAAAATATTGAGTTCAGAATAAAGTGTTCAATTTGATTGATTTTATAACATAATACCTGCAATGCTTCATTTGTAAACAAAATACAGGTTTTTCACGGAATAAATTGTTTCAGGGTCACGGGTTCAAATTCAGCTCCTGCACCTAGAGCCTATGTTGGACCCCAAGAAGACTGACCTGGGTCTACTCGAATATGTCGGCTAAATACATTTGTAAAATAGGAGAACAACCACATATATATGCAACAATAAACAAGGGTAAATTAAGATCTTGAACACTTGTTATTGCTTAGTCTGGTCATGGAATGGCATTAGCCACCATCTATCAAATCAACGGAATCTAGATCGGCAGTAATCCTTCAGCCCTATGCTCTTGGTCTTTCCCATGTTGTTTCAAGCTACACGCCATGCTGCATCACTGATGGCTTGTGTTTCCTATGCTTCCATATACTGTGAAGTATATTCTGACATCCAGCCACCACCAAAACATGATAGCTTGATAAAATATTATGTCTCCTTTTGGTTGTGTCACTCACAAAAGTGAGCACATTTCATTACAAGTATTACAGGTGGTTCGCCCCTCGGCTTTTTATGTACTGGTGACTTAATTCCTTAAATAGCCAGCAAATACAATACAATACAATACAACACAAAACAATACAATACAATTAAAACGGTACAATACAATTGTGAACCCATGTTTTTCGTAATATCTCCAAAATAATACCTTTTGGATATCCTTTACGTATTGGTCTAACATAATAATTTTGATAGGCCTATATTCATGATCAAAAAATCCATATTATTATTCTGCATTGAGATATCATTGAAATTGCAATTTATTGCAATGAAAAGCCAATGTTAGCCAGACAAAACATGAAACCATTATGACTGCATTATCAAACTAATACTTTGCTTTCCTCAGGTTGAGAGCTCACCCCAAACCAAAGAACATTACGTTTCAACAATGACTGGCGATGTTATTAGAAAGTTGGCCTCTGGCCCAACTTTCTCTAGGGATTGGCCAGGAAATATATTAGCTCTTTTCAATCATACTCAGGCGTCATACTGGGCCTTGTAACTGTGCATGTTGATTGTGTGACCCATGAAGATGGAAAAAAACAATTTCTTGGCCTATTAGCACCGTTAATTGTTTTATGAGGGTTGATTATATATATGTCACTGTGGTGGACCTGTGACCGTACGAAGGGAGGGTATATTCTGAGACTGCTTTTACATTGCTAAGTGTACCCTCTGCAGGTCAAGCATCATGGGGTCACACTGGTGGAGGTATTTAGGACATATTTTTCTTGACATTACAATTTGTTTGTGCATATGTAAACAGTGTATTGGTAGATTTAGAATAAGTAGACCTATACCCCATATTGAATAGATAGAAAGATAGATCGATAGATAGTTAGACAGTTAGACAGTTAGACAGATAGACAGATAGATAGATAGATAGATAGACAGATAGATAGATAGATAGATAGATATATAGATAGATAGATGGACAAAGATGGATGGACAGAAATAGGTAGATTTTGATACATGAAAAGGATAGATGTGGCTAGAAAAAGAAAAAAAAACAATTAAAAGGAATGGACATAATATATAAATAACAAGAATTTGTGGATTCAATGCCTGGGGAGGCAGAATAATGACCAGTTAGAGGTTAGCACTTGCTTTATCTAGTAAAAAAAAATTATGAATATCCCCCTGAGGTGGGAAGTATGAGAGATTCACAAAGAAATGCATGAGGGGTTAAAAGTAGGAGGGAACCAAACAAGGAAGAATGGAAGGAAGAACTATGGTTACAAGTCCTGGGATTATAAGAAAATCCAATGGTTGCAAAAAGCAATAACAACATTTTTCACAGTAAAATTATGTAATATGTAAATTAAACACTGCATCTTGAAACTCTGGGCCAACTTTCTATTCTTCGACTCATCCATGATCGAAATTCTAGTTGAGTATATCTTGAAATTGATGGTGCTCTTCTGCCTTGACAATGCTATTCCTGTATGGGAAACAGAGGTGTGAGTTTTCCACTTGACATAATATTTCCTAGAGATATAGGATTTGATGGCTATTAACACAGGACTATATTACCCTCTAAACACAGGGTGGTCAAGATGACAACTCTAAAGTGGTAATTCCTGGTGCCTAAACCGACAACTCATTGAGTAAAAATTAAGGTTGTCAAAGTGAAAAATATTTGATTAGTATGCTGTACCACTCTGGTAATCTAAACTACCAGATGGTGATCAAATTGACTACCTTTCGGTCACTGACATAGTCAACATAGTCATTCTGATTATGATAAAATAGTCAAAATGATTTTCCAGCAAGTTGGTACCAATTTTTTGCAACCATTACTACCCTAAAGTAGTCATAAACTAGTCACAGTGACAACCAAATGTTTAGAGTGTATAGGGTCCTAAAGATACATTCTAAGGGTAATGGCATTTTATGATCAGTTTGGTAGATTTAACAATAAGTGTGAACAGTACTGAACACCTAAAACCTGACTGTATATCACAACGCCCAACTGAACTGACAGATTTGGACAAAATTGACAGGGTATTGGCTCCATGGCACACACATGACTATGTGTAAAGGATATCCAAATGCTGTTATTTATATTGGAGATATAATTGATGCATCATAAGTCTGGACACACTACAATTTACATGTAGGTGGTGTGTTTATTGTCTCACGTTCATTCAGCCAATGATGGCCAACACATGATAATACATCACACCATGGGGCATGTCAGACAGCAACAATTTGATACAGACAGTAGTCACACTTAAGCCATATACAGTGTGGCTATTTAATTCTAGACACTACATCACTTGACAATACTGCATCACATTGTACACCGCAGTTTCCGATCACAATTTTATACATAATGATATTGGTATACATATATGGTATTGTTATACATATATCCATGAATAGCAATTTTAACAACAGCTCATTGTTAAAGACATTGTTTCATACACTCAGTAAACTACATCTCACATTATATTGAGCATTGATCAAAATATTCAGTGAATGCCTTTGAAAAGAACGTTTGGAAAATCAAGGATTAATTGCTGATTGTTGGAAATTTTCTGAGATTTTAAGATTAGCAAGAACAATTCAAGCTAAAACCCTGGATTTGTCTTGAATAATGCAGCTTTCCATGGCTCCTCAGACAAAATGTTTCAGAATGGATTATGTAACTCTAAGAACCAAGTGATTGATTAGATTCATGCCAGAAGGAGGGCATTGTGGGGACTTAAGAATGATAATTGTTCTCTTACAATATGTTCTGTTTGAAATGAGCAAGAAAACATCAAGGATGACACTTAACTGCTTCCTACGAATGACTTTCATAATGCTGCAAAAAATTAATAATGATTGCTTTAACTCTCCTTTTCAAAGTGATTACAATGACGAGGCATGAAATGTAGGTAAAAGGTTTACAACCTCCTCTAAGGATTCTGAATTTAAAAAATAAACAATTTTTTCGTTCTCTCGTGATGATTATTGCATTACCTCATGCTATTCTGCGTTCTTCTCAATTTTTTGCGTTCCATCACGATGATCACATTCCCTAACGATGATCGCGTTCCCTCACAATTATCACATTCTCTCAAGATCCCACGCAATAATACAACATGGGTTTACCCACATTGTGATAAACGAAGTACCCTGAAAAGACTATTCATTACAGAAAGCTATGTTGTTGCTGATCTGCTATGCATATTTAGCTTTTAAATCACATGAAAAGTAAGTATGAACATCTTAAAAGAGCGTCTGAAGCCCTGGATAGATAAGATATACAATGCTACAGATAATTTGATCTTCAAACAAGATGGGGCATCAGTCACATGCCCATGGAAAGCCCCAGAACTGGACCAAGGTTCGCTCTGTCAAGTTTCTCGGCAGGACAATATGGCCCCTATTATCACAAGATGTCAATCAATGTGATTATTCTGGGTGAGCAAATTTAGAGGCAGATCCCTTCAAGACATCACAGACTTTAGTTGCCCAATGACCGCTTCCATTAAGTTTGTATGGGAAGAACTGTCACAAAGTTACATTTTTGTACAGTAGAAAAAGTATCAGTCAAAAGGACCTCCGAAAGATCAATTATCTCTAGAAAGATTGTTCTTTGCTATAAAAGTTGTTTTTGTATTGAAAATTAAGTAATTATTATAATGAGCGTTAATGAGCAATAATACAACATGGGTTTACCCACATTGTGATAAACGAAGCACCCTGAAAAGACTATTCATTACAGAAAGCTATGTTGTTGCTGATCTGCTATGCATATTTAGCTTTTAAATCACATGAAAAGTAAGTATTAACATCTTAAAAGAGCGTCTGAAGCCCTGGATAGATAAGATATAAAATGCTACAGATAATTTGATCTTCAAACAAGATGGGGCATCAGTCACATGCCCATGGAAAGCCCCAGAACTGGACCAAGGTTCGCTCTGTCAAGTTTCTCGGCAGGACAATATGGCCCCTATTATCACAAGATGTCAATCAATGTGATTATTCTGGGTGAGCAAATTTAGAGGCAGATCCCTCCAAGACAACACAGACTTTAGTTGCCCAATGTTTAAGTTTGTATGGGAAGAACTGTCACAAAGTTACATTTTTGACACCTCTGCATCATTAAGGCCCACAGTAGAAAAAGTATCGGTCCAAAAGGACCTCCGAAAGATCAATTATCTCTAGAAAGATTGTTCTTTGCTATAAAAGTTGTTTTTGTATTGAAAATTAAGTAATTATTATAATGAGCGTTAATGAGCAATAATACAACATGGGTTTACCCACACTGTGATAAACGAAACACCCTGAAAAGACTATTCATTACAGAAAGCTATGTTGTTGCTAATCTGCTATGCATATTTAGCTTTTTAATCACATGAAAAGTAAGTATTAACATCTTAAAAGAGCGTCTGAAGCCCTGGATAGATAAGATATACAATGCTACAGATAATTTGATCTTCAAACAAGATGGGGCATCAGTCACATGCCCATGGAAAGCCCCAGAACTGGACCAAGGTTCGCTCTGTCAAGTTTCTCGGCAGGACAATATGGCCCGTATTATCACAAGATGTCAATCAATGTGATTATTCTGGGTGAGCAAATTTAGAGGCAGATCCCTCCAAGACATCACAGACTTTAGTTGCCCAATGACCGCTTCCATTAAGTTTGTATGGGAAGAACTGTCACAAAGTTACATTTTTGACACCTCTGCATCATTAAGGCCCACAGTAGAAAAAGTATCGGTCCAAAAGGACCTCCGAAAGATCAATTATCTCTAGAAAGATTGTTCTTTGCTATAAAAGTTGTTTTTGTATTGAAAATTAAATAATTATTATAATGAGCGTTAATGAGCAATAATACAACATGGGTTTACCCACATTGTGATAAACGAAGCACCCTGAAAAGACTATTCATTACAGAAAGCTATGTTGTTGCTGATCTGCTATGCATATTTAGCTTTTGTCATTGATGGAAAAAGGAGGAAATAATTATTGTTCCAATATACCAACAAAAAGAAAATTTCGTTTTTTCCTTAAATCATGAACATGTAATTTTGAGGTCCCTACTCATGAAATTGTTTACTTACTTGATAAGATCGGTTAAGTTAATATGGCGGCCATAACATCCTCCTTCTCCAGTTTGGTTCCCGCCGAATAATATTGCGTCATTGCTGAAGGTCCAATTAGGGACCTCGGCCACTCAGAACCACTGGACCGGCTCAGCCAGGGTAAATATGGCCGAACCCGTTTCGCGGGCCACTCGCCTCCTTCACGTCGTTACCCGCCATCCCACCCCGGTTCAAATTGTTCATCTCTACTAAATCCCGGAATTGCTCAATATTCCCGGAACAGCTCTCTCAAAAATTTCTATTCAAAATTTTTATCTAATTTCCAAATTGAATTTATAACCATTCATTCTCAAAATTTCCTTTATTATTCCAAAACACATTATAAATGTTGGCTCCGGGTTCTTCCTTCTGCCATGGGCTTGTTCTTCATTACGCTGTGGGCTTCATTCTTCAACCTGGGCTTCATGCTTCAACCTGGGCATCGCCTGGACCACACTCATCGTCGGGCTCCTTCAAGATCACTCATCTGTTCTATGTTATATGTTTAATGTCTTGTCCTGTCTCGTCTCCAGTCTCCATGTTTGTGATGTCAGAATGAATGTGATGTATGACTCTGTGTATCTTGTCTGAGTGCCTGATTAAAAATAGGCAGTGTGTCCCAAACCGTAATATGTGTTTGAGTTGTCTATTTACTTAATCATAAACTGCAAACAAAGAGGGTGATTGTATGGTACCTATATTAAATGTTTCCTTCTGTTTCTGTTTTTTTCTTAAAAGGCAATACCACAAGTACAACAAAATGTTTACTGCAACAATGTTAGGAGTTCCTCTTTGGTTCTTTGTGGTTATAAAAAAGGCAGACATTGGGACAGAGATGGATTTGTCCACTGAATTTTTGACACCACCGTGAAGCACAGACGATTACACGATTTATGAGAATTTGCGAAAGTATTCTGCAAAGGAACTAAAAGTAGGATCAACAAAGTTAACATAGCAGTTGTAATGCAAGACAAAGAAATCTAATCAATGTCAGGACAGGTTACCGAGGCTGAGTGGGTAAAGTAATCTAATGCTTGTCTGGTGCACTAAAAGGACTAAATCTGATTAAAGTCAGTCAGGGTTGCCTGAAGCTTTCTCTTCCACTGTGGAACAAGGAATGTGGACTGAATAACTCAGTATTTGCAATTTCCTGCTCAGTCTTTCTAATAAGTCAAGATATAAATGTGTGTCTCTGTAGCATACCAGTTTGCAACCAGCAGGGTGGTCACAAAAAAAACTTTACAGTTGATATGTCATTTTCCAGGCTGCCATGATCGAGTCAGCGCCTGGGTATTTATTGTGTATACAAGCCAAGCATGTCAGATCTTTGGTAAATTGGTTAATGAATAAAATGGGGCATTAATTTTTTGATAGGCAAAATGAAAGCCAGGAATGTTCCATGTTTTCACTACTCTGGGTTGATCATAGCCTTCAGCAATTTTGAAGCAAATGAGCTTCACAAGACAAAATGTATACGACAAAGAATGAAAATGAGAAGACAGAGGCACAATTCAGTGCAAGTAAGAAGGTACTAGACCAAGTTCAGCCTGCACTATGGCCATTATAAGATTTTCAAATAAAGCCGTCTGAAGGTTGATGATCAGGGTGTTAAAATCACATGAAAAGTAAGTATTAACATCTTAAAAGAGCGTCTGAAGCCCTGGATAGATAAGATATACAATGCTACAGATAATTTGATCTTCAAACAAGATGGGGCATCAGTCACATGCCCATGGAAAGCCCAGAACTGGACCAAGGTTCGCTCTGTCAAGTTTCTCGGCAGGACAATATGGCCCCTATTATCACAAGATGTCAATCAATGTGATTATTCTGGGTGAGCAAATTTAGAGGCAGATCCCTTCAAGACATCACAGACTTTAGTTGCCCAATGACCGCTTCCATTAAGTTTGTATGGGAAGAACGGTCACAAAGTTACATTTTTGACACCTCTGCATCATTAAGGCCCACTGTAGAGGTGCCGTGGCCCAGTGCATAAGGTGTTCGCCTGGTAACTGAGACGTTGCAGGTTCGAATCCCACCCATGGCACGGAGGAACTGAGCAGATCCTCCATAACTCTTTGCTTCATTTCACCCAGGTGTAAATGGGTACTTGGCTATAGGCAGTGATGGCGATTGTAGAGTGACTTAGCATTGTGTGCGCTGGAAACGGCTGCCTGGCTGTATACTCCCCGGGGAGATGAGAAAGGCTCATGCTTGAACAGGCCTGCCAAGGGTGTAATTGTAAAGTCTGTTGAGACTGACTTCGTCGGTGTAATGGACTATAAAAAAGTCTACATTTACATTTTATTTCATTTGTAGAAAAAGTATTGGTCCAAAAGGACCTCCGAAAGATCAATTATCTCTAGAAAGATTGTTCTTTGCTATAAAAGTTGTTTTTGTATTGAAAATTAAGTAATTGTTATAATGAGCATTATCCAAAATATTATTCGTAAGTGTGAAGTTTTTTTTTGACCACCCTGTATCTATGCACTTCTCAGTTGGGGAGGGTTTAAATCACTGCAAATGTAATGATTGATATGATTGGTGTTCAGTATGGCGAACACTGGTGAGCAGATTTATCTGGAATGGGTGGCATATAAATCATGCTCTGCAGGTATCATTTCACAGAATGGGATTAACACTTATCTAAATTACATGAGGTCACAAAATATTCATGTTCAAAGGCATTCTAAGGGCTGACAACCTGCAGCCAACAATGTATTTTTATGTAGCCTCATGATACAGTCTGTGAGAAACACATTTCAGCAACAGTGCTATTTTTTGTGAGGATTTCCAAGTTGACTGATGGCAAAGAGTATACAAACGTGTAAAGAAATATAAACCAAAGAAATGGTTTCTTTTAAATATCTGGGGTAAGTGGCCTTTTTGAGATTGTCTTGAGAACTGCAGATAAAAAAATATTGTTTCGGAATAATTATCATTCCTAAAATCCAACATTGCCCTCGTTCTAAATGAATGAATCTAAGCAGCCGCCTTGTTGTTAAAGTTGTGGGATAGTCCTTTCCGAAACATTTTATCTGAAGAGCCGTGGAAAGCTGAAATATTCGAGACAAATCCAAGGTTTTAGTCTGCATTATTCTTGTCCCCTTTAAAATGACAGGAATGTCCCAACAATTGGCAATTAATCGCTGATTTCTCAAGCATCTTTTTCAGGCCTGGTGCTGCTGTAACTTTTCTTTTAAGCCAGCCAATTAATGACCACCGTGGTTTTCCACCTTCATATAAAGAACATTCTTTTATGGACATTTATTTTACGCATCGTAATATTTTCATGTTTCAAATTTCAGCATAATCGGATGATTCTGACCCGACTCACTGTCCTGAGATATCATGCAAAATGCATTTCACTTAAATGTTCTGAAATGCATACTTTTGTGGGAAATCTTCACAAACACTTTATTCTGACCAATGAGAGAAAAATAAAGCACATAGTTTTTATCAATAGTGTATTCCACAGCCTTCATATAATATTTCTACTGTATATCTTCACTAAATAAAAAATATTTTAGAGACCTGTATATATATAACTTTGTGAATAGAATGTCAATCCCAATTAAACTAGCATCTGGTCTGAGTCTCTTTAATAATTGCAAAAAAATGGCTGTCACAGTAAAATGTGCTAATAACTGACTCTCTCTAATTTCCTGTGGGATAAACATGATCGCCACAGGATTAGGACTATTGATGAGACAAATGCTGGCATTTTTTGTTTGGTTTGATAATGTTATGCGAACAGTTCTAGCTTGCCATCAAAACTGACATCTTCATACTCTCATCTTCACAACAAGCATAGCTGACCAAAGGAGGCCAAAACCTTTGTGGGGGTTAACTGTAAAAGACACCCATCAGGGCGTGAACTGTAATTTTAGGGTGTCCCTGACTCTGTAGAAGACTTGGGACTTGGCTCTCAGGATTCCAAGGTGTCAAACTGCCCAATTCCGTTGCTCTGCAACCATGTAATGGGAGTATCTAGGATGCAAGAGAGATACCAGGTGTCCCCTGGGGAATGAGGAGAACATAGCCTGAGGGTGTTTCTGGAATAGACAAAGAAGACTGACTTGAAAATTGGCATCCACGACATGTCGCAAGGCCATAAAAGAAGAACTTGCACAAGTACCGTGGATGTATCTGTCATTGCTATCAGGGGAATGGAGTTATGATGATGTTGGTATGACAAAAAGTCTGTTATGTTGCACATACAATTTCATAAAAATTCTAGTATGGGATAGTTTATGTATATGTTGATCTTCTAAAAGTTAATTCTTCTCTCTGAGATTAGTTGAGGCTGTAGGGATTAGAACACTGCTGTCATATTAGAAACAATGGTTTACAGGTCCTGAAGAAATATTGAATCACAGAATTTATCCTATTTTGAGGCACATAAATCCTATTTTAAAGGTGCCTCGGTCTTCGTAGTGAAGAAAAATTACTCTTCGAAACTTTCAACGTGTGAAAATGCCTGGTTGCTTCGCTTGGTAGCCATATAATGGGAGGATGTTGGATATAAGAAAAAAAACTACATGTTCTCTGGGGAATAAGCTCAGCACAGCTCTATGCTGAAAGAATGTTTTTGTAAAATAGACAAAATAACCAGCTAAAGTCCATTTTATCTGTTTCACACAAACATTTTTTCAGTGCAGAGTGTCTCAGGTATAGACAATGCAGATTGGCAGGAAAATTGGAATTAAGGACATAATGGCAAAGCCATGAAACAATATATTTACTGCAATGTATGGTTCCAACAGTTATGGATAATTGAGGTTATGCTCTGCTTAAAAGGCATCAAATCATAAGCTATATTTGGTACAAGTTATATGCTGTATGGGGACTCTACAATGCATAGATGATTTACAGATGAGCACCAACAAGTATGCATGTTGTCTGGTACTATCCTTAAAGCAAGAAGGTGTCAAGTGTTTCAGGGTAAACCGATTAATATTCAGGGTCTATAGTCGGCACGTGTGAATAGCAAGAGCGTACATGTTGTTCTCGAGGCCAGAGAATACTGAAGTCGATGTTCACATTACAAATGTCAATTCTGTCCTAAGTAATCGCTTGGATACTGTTCACGGATGTCTATCAGCTCACATAGATATCAGTGAAGTAACCACCAGTGTTGTAGTCAAGGCCGGCACATCTGAGGCTGAGACCGAGGCAAGTCCAAGACCGAGGCCATCAAAATATGGCCCCGGGGTCAGCCTCGACACCTCAAACCACCAAGTGAAATGACACCTTCTGAAAAAAATTCTGTGTCAATCTACACTGCGTTTCCAATTATTATGCAACTATGCTTTTTTGCATTATCTCAAAAATAAATAACACTATTTAAATATCCTTTACACATAATGATAAGTGTACCATGGAGCTAATATCCTGCCAATTTTGTCCAATTCCATTGACTCAGTTGGGAGTTATGTCATATAATGATGTTTTTGGGGTGTTCCCAATTATTATGCAAATTCTTGGAAAAGCATCCATGGCCACTCAAAATGACCCAAATTAATCTGAAGATGCCATCAACATATACCCCATAACACAAAAGAAAAAGTATAACCATCATTTCAAACATAGATGCATTCACAGCCAAGAAATTCATGTTATTTTCCTTCATTGAAATAGCATTAAAATTACAGTTTTATTGCAATAAAAACCCTCTGTTAGCCAGACAAAATGAAAAATCGTTACCTAACTCACTATTCACTTTCCCTTAGGTTTAGAACTCTCCAGTAAACCAATGGCAATTAAGTTGCACCGCTGTATTTGAAAAATATCTTGAAAAGAATTGAACGCATCCAATTGCCAATGATATTCCAATGGGAAACAGAAGTGTGAGTTTTTGATTTGGTGTCGTACCTTGTAAAGATATCGGATTTGGTGTTTCATCGCACAATATGACCGTGGTGTGCTATAGATATATTCTAAGCTGGAATTTGATTGATATTACATTTTTTAAGAGCAAAGGAGGCTTCTTTATTGAGAAAAAAGCCAATATCAATGGTTTTTCAATGCAGTTGTATTATGTTGATTTCTTGGGCATCCACGTTTGAAATGATGGTTCCATTTTTTATTTATTGTTATGACATAGATTCTAATGTCAATTTATAATCAACTTTGTTGATTTTGGGTGTCAGTGGAAGCTTTTCGTATTAACATATAATTATTATTAATATAATGTTAAACTTACTCAACCTAATATCCACTGATTTTTTTACCTATAGAATAATTCTGTATGTCCATTCAACTAATAGTATAAGATCAAAATTAATGATAAGTTGTTTTATTATGTAACAAGGTGGCCCCTCGATAGCGGACTAATGTCCTTGGAGGGGTCTCCTTTGCATTTATTAACGTAAAATATTAATTTGTACTAATTATGTAACATCGAATTGGCATAATAAACTGTATCTGAGTCTGAGTCTGAGTCTGAGACTGAGTCTGAGTCTTTTCAAAGAAATTGCATAAAAATTGGGAACACCCCAAAAACCTGATTATATATAGCATAACTCCTCACTGAAACAACAGAATTGGACAAAAGTCACAGAATATTTGCTTCATGATGCACATGTCACTATGTGTGAAGGATATCTCAATAGTGTTATTTCTTTTTTAGATATTGCAAAAAAAAAGCATAGTTGCATAATAATAGGGAACGCGGTGTATTATATTTATATTATACTATTTATGAGACAAATTTTAAGAATACCCTGAACTAAGTCACATTTACTCATATCTTCACCATGGTCCTCATATTTTTGTTCTCGTCATAGTTCTGATATGATATATAATTATAATATATTCGCTTCTTCACCCAATATGCACACATCACATTAGACTATGTGAAAGTAGATTTGTTGTTTTTTTATTTCAATGCATCTCTTATCATCTTACTTTTTAAAAAATTTTAAGAGAGGCCTTTACTATAATATAACATTTAAGAAAGGAATAAAATATCTTGAATCTTGAGTCTTCACCATGGCAGATTATTTTAGCAATAGCTACTACGTAGCTAGAGGGTGTTCTGGAAGGGCTGCACAAAGTGTTAGAAAATTGGCATTCATGACATGCACATGAGTCGTAAAGTGCAATGTTTTCATATATATGATGAATAATGTTATGATTTTGCTGAAAGGTTTCACGGATAAAATTTGAGCAAATGGTCTGCTTCAGCGCATAATAGATGATGTATGAAAATTAATTTGATGGTCTGGTACTTAATTTTATATTTATAGTCTTTTGCATACACTGTAGGTACCTAGTATAAAATAACATTTTCAACTTGTTTCACATGCACATATTTGTTGTTGTACTTGCATGCATTTGAAAAATTCATACACTCATGATCAAAATGCTGGAATAATTACGATTTTTAAGGTGTCAGAACTTCAAAGTTTTAAAATTGGTGGTTGAATGTCAGGAATTGTAAAGATTTGTTCCTCAGAGATTAGATTTATGAATAAATGATATTATAAAACATTTTTAGTGGCTGAGAATTATTTGAAAATTTTCTTTGGGTGACCGGAAAAATAGATCATTTTTAAATAAAAAATCATCAAAAATTGCATCATGCCTCAACAACATAGACACAAAATTCCAACATATGCAAAAAATGCCAACTTAATCTTGATGTGTACAACCGAAAAAAAACATCACAATATCATGTTGAATGCCACATGCATTGACTTCTGCCTTCTACTAGAGTAGCTCATGGTAGTGGTGTACGCAATCATATGTCCAGAGCTAAACTCTTCAGAATTCCATTATTTATAGGCCTAGGTATGAAATTAGGTTGGCGTCAGTGGTCGAAATAGGCCATGCTATTTGGGGGGGTCTCTCAGTTGGAAGATCCAAAGGGTTGAAGTCCTAGTAACTGGCAATCCGCGGGCCGCCAGAGGTGCCCTGAAACCGAATTTTTTCAGATGCTCTAAAAATGAACTCTGGCCTTTTTAAAGGTATGTTTTATCTCAGAAAATGAGTTGTGAAAACCCTATTGGTAATGTATATAAATTACAAGAGGTTTTTCAAACAAATAATCTTGGTCTTCACACGTCTTTCTGTGTATCTTTTCACATCCTACACACTTACTATATAATCTAAGCAGTCTCACACAGGAGACACTGCACATTCACAACCATCCACCTACTAAACATTAATCTAGTCTCTCTACGGCCAATTCAGTTTGGAATGATGTGGTCTCCCGGCAGTTGGCCTTTGCCAAAAGTGTAAGACCTGTTGGAAACTATATATACATTTTTTGTACACGCAAAAAAATTGTACATTCTGTTCCTGCTTCCTAGTTGTAAGCACTGTTGGTTATTCAATGCATCCTCCTACTATACAAAAGAATGTTTATTTATTGTTCTATTATGTTTCCTTCAATCTATGGGTAACTAACTATTTTTTAACAAACATTGGAAGAGCAAAAGTCCTCATTATCTCAGACTTCATGCAAAGTTTCCGCAATGAACATACTAGCGACTATTGGTTATTAAAAGGCATGAAATAAAGCTACTTCATTTGTCAGCATGTTTAATGCATCCTACTGTTTCCGTAAAATATCTTGAATATGACAAGAAAAGATGGTTGGTGAAACCGCTCCAAGTGTTTATCAGCCTTTTCTTTGCCTGTTAGGCCCAGAATAATGTCCAACCATCATTTGGCATATAACCAGAGTAACGCAGAGGAGCCCTTTGGGGCCATAACATACACACTGTGTAGGCACACACAGAGCGTTCTGCATTCCCATTTTGTGAATAATATGTATACAAATAGAAAGTAAGTACAACAGAAGCATTGCAAGAAAATATTTGTCTCAACAGAAATAAGGGCGACAAAACATATTCTGTAAATCTACGAATAAGATTCTACTGCTCATTATCGATTGATAGCTGTGATGATATACTTCCATGACAATCATCTGTGATATACCACCTTAAAATTGTAACAGCGATTGTTTGGTTTCACTTACCCAAAATAATGTTAATTTACAAGCAACATATATATTACTTAGGGTGTTTCAGGTGCCCCCAATATTTTCCGGTCCTGCTTGACCTTGGTCTGGTATTGCGGTTTATATAGTAAAAGTCACATGTAAAATTTTGGCCCAAATGCTTACCTTTACCAGAATACGCTTGAAGTTTATAATGTAATTCACCATTGGCGAACTTGCAAATCCTGAAGATATTGCAAAAATCAATGAAGGACTAAATATTTTTTCCTCAATCCATAGTTTCTGAGTAAGTTTTGGGAGGCCAATTCAAATCTGGCATCAGCTATCTTACAGCCGGTCTTCCTAATCAGCTAGAAAGTGTCATCTTTCCTAAAATTCTGCCATTTTATGCAGATTTTCACAAATTTGACAGCTTCTGGCAGCTTGGTAAATGGGGTTATACAAAAAATAACGCCAGATATGAATTTACCTCCCAAAACTTACTCAGGAACTGTGGATTGAGAAAAAAATATTGATTTCTTCATTGTTTTTTTAAATATATTGAGAATTTGCATGTTCACCAATTAAATGGGGATTTACATTATAAACTTCAAGTGAATTCTGGTAAAGGTAAGTATTTATAGAATAGGCCAAAATTTTACATGTGACTTTTACTATATAAACTGCAATACCAGACCAAGGTCAAGCTGGATCGGAAAATAATGGGGGCACCTGAAACACCCTAATATATATATATATATTGATAAAGAGTGTTTGCTTATGTTTAGATCTATCTTTAACTAACCTACAAGTGTCTGCATGTGCTGAGCCTGAAACGCTTAAGTGGTCAACTTGCCTGCCCAAGGAATAAGCCAAACTCATCTCAAGGGTGTCAAGATAGATGATACAAATTAGCAAGAAAATTGGTATTCATGACATGTGCCAGAGCCATAAAGCATACGTATACACATACAGTGGGCGTATTTTGTAAAATGTGGTTAATATCAGAAGAATGAAGTTATAATAATGATGTTTGTATGACAAAAGTTAGACTAATATTTTCATGTCTAGTTTTATGAGAACTGTAGCGGTTAAAAGATGGAAAGTCATATTCATAATCTGGATTAGACCTAGCTCCAGGCTCTAGGTTGTCTCAGAAATAGAATAGCGACACAGGTTTGCTGGTAAATTAACAGTTATGACATGTCCCAGGCCCACACAGCAAGACCTCGTACATGTTCTGTGTATGTACTGTCACAGTAGACTAACGTCAAGTGCTTACAGATTGGATGCTATGGTTGGCCGATTGGAATGAAAAAGAAATCTGATAAATTCAGTCCCAGCTTTTGCAATCCCAACATATTTGGTATCATTAGAATCATCTTTAAAAGAGAATCACAGTGGTATCAAAATTAGGGCTATAGACTTATTCTGGACCATTAGGCTCATAATCTTGATTAAGTTGGTTTCCATTATTGTACTTTTAAGAGGATCATTAATAATTTTGGCTTCTATTTTTTATTTTTTGCATGTCCCTGAAAATTGCCTATGTGGCCCACTGGCCAAGGAGTTGTGGAGCTTCTGGGAGTTCTGGGAGTTACATGCTTAAAAGTAGTTTATTGGATAATGTTGCTTGCATTAGAAAGTCAACATTAAATCAGGGGCACCCCATGCAAGCCTGTTATTATAATGCCCATTTCAGTGTAAGCTTCTGGATGCATATATTTTGTGACACTAAGATTAATTTTTTTATGCAACTGGGAGAAAATATCTGTTATGCTGCCAGCTGGGTTGCCAGCCAGCCTAAGTGTCATTCTGCACCTCCCAGCCAGCTGACACGAATAAGTGTTTTCCCCATGCAGCCAGCCGCCTCAACTGCTTTCTCATTACCTGACTGCACATTTCATCGGTTGAATGCCAAAAATTGACTGGTAAAATCTCAGGTGACAGTCTGAAAGCCAGCCGGGCACCTGCTGTATACCAGATAATCGGTATAACAGATCATGGGGTGCTCCTGTAAAATGGATATTAATTAATTAGACTTGTCAGTGAGGAAAGCCTAAACATACCTAGGGGCCACCTGTATACCTGTCTATTTCCAGTAGATGTCCAGGGGAGAGTCCCCTGGATCAGACCACCTTACTTCAGGGGTTCAGCGTGCAAGGGGTTTTTGTGATATGATGGCAAAAAACAATGTTGAGGGTAAAACTTCATTTTTGCGACATTAGGTCATTGTCAAAAAAGTCTTCAAATTCTCTGATCACTGAAATGGTATCCTCGATTGGACCACCTAGTTACCTTGATTGGCCTGTGTTTTGATATTTTATAGATGAATAATATTTCTTTTTCATTTTGGAGGAAAGTTAGTTAGGGGTCGCACGGACAGATTTGGGAAGATTGACCATAGATAGGTTAGGTATAAAATCTTCATCACCATGTTAGATCAGATAATGCCACTTTTTAAATTAATGTTCAAACTTCAAATATCGATGCTTTATCAAGTCAATGATCCATGACCCTTTGCAAATGACAATGAGGAACCATTAAGGACAGGACCCCTTTTGATATGTTTAATAGTTATATAATAATTGAAGTGGTCCGATCGAGGCTCTGGTTCGATGCAGGGGACTCTCTCCTACTTTAACAATTATTATTAGCTAGCTACCCTAAGTTAAGTAACCTTTAATGTTAAACTTGACCAGTTTACATTGTTTAAGTAATGGATACATCCCCATGCAACACATCTTTAGGCCAGGTTAAATCTGGAAAGGCTACACAAATGTATGGAAAATTGGCATTCATAACATGCCCATGAGTCATAAAGTGTAACAATTTCATTATGTGATGAATGAAGTTATAATTTTGCTGCCAAAGTAATTTTCATATATCATCAATTATTTGCTGAAGTGGAACATTTGCCCAAATTCTACCAATAAAAACCTTCAGCAAATAATTGATGATATATGAAAATTACTTTGGCAGCCTCGCAATGGCATTGGCAATGTTATGAGATACTCAACTTCATCTAGTTAGCTGGTCTTTTTTTTCGTACATAAAAAGGTATCCGGGTGTCAAACAATGAATTCTAATATATTTCACAAGCATATTATTTAATATCATATGGCAAGCCAAAATACTCGCTGCTCATTGGCCGACAGCCGTGCAATATTCTACGATATTGCACGCATGATATTGCACGCTCATTTTAACATGTGAAAGATTGGACGGACCTGAGAGGAAGCACCATATTTTGATGCTGCTGCAGCCACAAGCTGACAACAAGATTGCGTTTTTCAAAAATACTAAAAATTGCACTGCACGGCAACGAAAGCAGATAGGAAGATGCTGTTTGCGGCAAAAGATGCATCGATTTAAGGGCTAGTCGAATATCAATTTTTGTTGTTGACTAAGTTATTTGTTTTATCATAATAAAGCATTAAGTGGCCGAAAAACGACATTTTTGCCGATTTTTTGCCGATTTTTTAGTGTTTAGAGATCTAAAGTCTGCTATAAAGTTTTTAGAAAAAATCGAAAATTTATTCATCACCAAGTATATCATTTTTGGAAACCAAAAGTGTGATCATTTTTTTTGAGAGTGAAATAGTTATCCATTTCTGATGAGATACATTTTAAATATATGGTTCAAAAGAAACACAAATTGAGACTTGCAGCAGCAACAAGATTGTTTGTTGGCTTCAAATAGTTAAAAATAAGTGACTGCACAGCACTGGAAATAGACAGAAAAATGATTGTGGTGGCAAAAAGACACGCATATCCAAGGGCTAAGTGGATATTAACTTTTTTGTGATGTTTATGTTATTTGTTGAATCAGAATAAAGCATTAAGAGGCCGAAAAACAGTTTTTTTCTCCCCATTCGCTCTAGCTCTTAAGTGAAGTTAAGTCTGCTACAAAGTATGAGAAAAAAAAACTAAGGAAGACCCATCATCAAATATGTCATCCATGGATTCCAAAAGTGTGAAAAAAAATTTTGTGGGTGAAATATTTATAGCTTCAACGAGATACATTTTAAATATGCAGGTCAAAAGAAGCACAAAAAGAGTTTGGACATCAAAATTCCAGACCTTTTCTTAGCATTTGCCTAAAAAACCATATGATATAACAGTTATTGCACATCACCTCGTGCAATATCAGTTTTTATGGCACCTCGGTGACTAATATTGCACTCGGGCTGCGCCCTCGTGCAATATTAGTCACCTCGGTGCCATAAAAACTGATATTGCACTCGATGCTGTGCGATAACTGTATATAATATAAAACAAATAAGGGGACAGGGTTGGTCTCATGGTAGCGTGTTGGGCTACCAATCGCTGGCCTAAGGGTTCGAATCCAGCTCTCAGCTCTTGCCAGGTCACCTGGGCCTATGTTGGATGACTGTTTCCATCACCCTTCGCCTCATTGCTGAGTCCTCCTCATGTGTACATTAGGCTACCAAGTGCATAAATACAGGACGTAAAGCCAAAATCATCCATCCATCCAGATCACTATCCAACTCTTTTCATGGCCAGTTTAGTTTGGAATAATGTGGAATTGCTGGAAGCTGGCCTTTGACCAGCGTAATATCTGAAACTATAGTATATGGCCTAGGATTTGCAGTTTATATACAATTAATACAAATTTTACATTCTTTTCCTGCTTTCAAGTTGCAGCACTTTTGGTTATTCCACACTTTAATTTAACCAACATTGAAACAGCAAAAGCCCTAACTGTTTGTGCTTTCAACAATTAACAAATTGACAAGTAAATAATAACTACTGATTTTAAAAAGGCAATTATCAGGGATGAAAAAATTAGCAACTAAGTTATTTATATGTTTGCGGCTTGTTTTATGCTTTCTGCTCTTTGTGTACCATATCTTCAGGATGGCAAGCACAGACGGTCAGTGACTCTACTCAAAAAGTTAATCATCAGCCTCCTCTTTGCTTGTTAGGCCCAGAATGATGTGCAACCTGAAGGTTCAACAGGCATTTGGCCCTTACCCAGAGTAATGCATAGGAGCCACTGGGGGCTATAACATACACACCAAGTGCGTTGCATACATATTACATACATACAAGTGGAAAGTTGGCACAAGAGAAACATTGCAAGAAAACATTTATGCAGTTACTTTGCAGGGAACAGGCAAGAAAAACAACATATTTTATAAAGCTACTATTCTGATCCTACTGCTTGATACATATGGAAACCTGTACGGTGAAAAAATGTCAAAGGCATGGTCTTTATCACGTCTTAAGTATGGCAAGCACAGACGGTCAGTGACTCTACTACCAAAAGTTAATCAGCCTCCTCTTTGCTTGTTAAGCCCAGAATGATGTGCAACCTGAAGGTTCAACAGGCCTTTGGCCTTTACCCATCTGGAGTAATGCACAGGAGCCACTCAGGGCCGTAACATTCACAATGTAAACCCATTTTATGCGCAGTATGTATATAATTAGAAAGGTGGCATGGGAAAGACATTGCAAGAATACATTCAGCTTGGACTCGACAGGAATAAGCAGAGACAAAATATTCAATGAATTAGCAAATAAGACGCTACTGCACATTATACATTTATAGCTGGGTTGTTGAATTAACTAAAAAATCGCTTGTGATATATCACTTCCAAATAGGTTTGTCTCCATATGGGATTACGACAGGTATTATAGGTAGGTGGCACTACGATAAGGGGGTAGGGCTATTTTTGTCTTTGGTGAAGCCCACCAGATGACATACTTGTATTATCTGGTTTGTTTGCAAAGTAAGCGAAATCCTGTGACCAACAGTTAATAATAATCTGGTGGTTACAGTCCTCGTCATATTTACGTTGAATCTCAACTCTCTTCTATGCTGTTGAAGTGTGATGTCATAGATGAATCCAAAACTGAGTGTCACAGTTTCAACGCAGTGTCAGAGTAAGCCTTTTATCAGGGATAGCCCCTGCCTCGCAACCATATCGTCACAGTTTGATAGCCAATGGGCTGACAATAAAACTACGCATCACAGTTTTAACATTGATATATTGAAGGAAGACTGTTGATGTGATCGCCAGAAATGGGTTTTCTGGTGCGCCTTATTATTCCCTTTATACCCATATGCTCCGTTAGTGGTACCTTGTTCGACTAGGCTAAAGCCCCTGGGCTGCCGGTCTACAATGATCTATCACTTGCATTCACCAGTCTGATTGATTAAATGTCAGCTTCATGAGCATTCACAGTAGACAACTGTTATAATCCCCACAGAGTTGTTTGATTAATCTGCAAACCAACAACTTCACAACTTTAAAGTTCAATGGACCTTGTTATAAACAAAAGCTTTGACAATATGTGTAAACACATGGATTATGTGCTGTACAGTTCTCCTGGTAGCCCATGGGCTGACAGGCTGTGATTTCGAACTCACATGGGGGTCATTCCGCCTCATTTCAACGAATTTCTGGAAATCTTCCCACCTTGCCATCTTAAAATTTCATTAAAAAATCTCAGGATGAAGGTTTATCACTTTGATGGACAAATCTCAAGTTATAAAGCCATATCTATAATAGTCTTTACGGTAGAAAATAATGAATATTTGCATTTTAGTTATTTTTTATAAAAAGCTACACAAATCCTCAACTTTGAAGCTAAATATCTGAAAGAGTACTGAAGCTAAGGACTTGAAATTTTGGGGACAGCTAAATATATATGTGAACTAATTTTTTAAAAATAGTATAGGTTTCAACGGTTATGTGAATAGATTTTGTGGCGTATTCAATATTGTTGCAAAACACGTCTTCGGACAAACTTTGAGCCCTCATAGAACCTTGGAATCTTATGGTAGGGATATGATTTTTATGGGCATCACGGCTGGCTATGAGAACATTGCATTGCACCCATTTTCAGGATTTTAAAAATTTTGGTTAGGGAGAAACTGGCCTTCAAAAATCGAAAAATAATGCAATTTTACTTATATTTGAACCCTAGGTTGAAGTTCCAATGAATGTCAAGTCATACCATCAAAATTTTAATTTCATCTAAAAGTTTTCATTTTCAACTATGCCTAAGAGTTCATTTTGGTGTCTTTCTTCATTTCTGTGCAGTGAATTTTTAAACACGGGGTCCTGGAGTTCATTAAAATCGTATCATTCACTACCAACAAACCCCAGGATGACCATCTCAGAAATGGAAGGCATGCCAAATTTGAAGTGTGTAGCTTAAATAGTTAAAACGTTATGGCTGATAACAAAACAAAGCAACACAGCAATTTGCGAGCTCGCAAATGGCTGATGTGATGAATGACAGTTTTTGAAGAGCCATAAGGGACCGTTCAGAATTTATGACTGGGGGGGTGGGAGTTTTGCCAGAACTTCCCGTCAAAAACTGATACCCCCCCCTTGAGATTTATGCGGATTTTAGTACCCCACCCCTAGGTTTCAAGCATATTTTTAGTACCCCCCCCCTCGACACATGAACGAATACACACATATTTAGTGTTATACATGGTCACGCGGTACAGATTCGCGCCATTTCGCGGACTTTTGCGCGTAAAAAAGTGCGGATAAAGTTAGTTTATGCGGGTTTTATAAAAAATTTTCTTTGTTAAAATTTATTACCCCCCCCTTGGAAATGTTGTCAAAAATTAATACCCCCCCTTGAAACATGTGTGAAAAGTTAGTACCCCCTCGGGCAAAACTCCCCCCCCCAGTCATAAATTCTGAACGGTCCCTAACTCTTGAAGAAAGCTACACTGTAAATTTTTGAATTTTGAGTTAGCTTAATTGATTGAGTGAGATGATTGCACAATTCCTTTGAGCCAAGATAGCTTGTTGTTTGCAAGTTATAACGACATATAGATTATCATAACTCAAAACAGCATGCTACATGTACCATGGCTCAAACTAATTGTGCAACCGTCTCACTCAATCATTTGAGCTAACTCAGAATTTCAGAATTTACAGTGTAAATTTCAACTTGAATTTAATTGCAGCCTTTGTCTGCACACAAGATACCCCATTTCTGTCTTAAAATAGTATGTCCACCCTTAAGGTCTTGAGAAAACAATTCTTGAACTATGCTTTTTATGCACCATTATCGAAAGACATTAGAAAATATGACGAAACGCAGTATTCGAAGAGCCAAAACTCTTGAAGGAAGCTGGTTGTGTTCTTGAATTTAATTACAGCCTTAGGCTGCTGCCAAGAAACCATTGCCTAAAATGCTTAATAATATATTTAAAGTTAATCACCCTGAAGTACACCAGAGACACCTAGTGTTTGTTTGAGCTTGCCTGGTTGCTATAAACAAAGCCTACAGAATCACACAGACTGTCTGTTGTTCAATTGTGACGTCACCACAACTGATGAGGTCACAGTAGCCAAGCTCCCATTGTGACGTCATGCCCCCGGTGGATTAGAGACAGTGCAGCTAAATTTGCCTGTTGTGGGTAGCTTCGACTGACTGTAGCTCAAAAACGGGTGCGGATGGAGCGCTATTTTTTTCAACCAATTTGTTGATAATAAAGCAAAGAACATTTTATTGGAATTTTACAAAAACGGTAATACTCTAGCTATTTTTTTATCCATAAAAACTAATAATTTGAGTATTTTTATTAACTTTTTAATGTAACTTCAATTGGCCCTACTGAAAAAGTTTGTGCGGATAGTACACTTTTTTTTTGGCTGGATGTGTAGCATTCAGGCCCAGTAACACCATACCGCAATTTCATAAATATGGTATTACTTTTGGATTTTAGGGTGATTAACTTTAAGCGGTTAACTTGCCAACTGTCTAATGAAAGAAGTAGAAATTGTAAAATGCAGGAGAGGGACAACGCAGGTGTCCCCAAGGAATAAGTGTAACTTATCTGAAGGGTGTGTAATAACTGTGTATGTATATCTTCTTAATGCTACAGCTGAAGTCAAAAGACAGATTCAGTAGTGGTTGATTATGTCATTGTCTTATGCACATTTTATAGCAGGAAAAGGTGACATGTTTAGTGGTTCCTGAGTCTATCCTTTTGACTCTCGCTGTATTCCTTTTTACCTTCAGCGAACGAAGTTCGAAGAAGGTATTGTAATCACTTGGGTAAAAATGCTGTCCGTCCGCCGGGCGGGCGGGCGCGTGGGGGGGCGGGCGGTCGGGCGGCGGGCGGATAGATTGTTTCCGGCCCAGCACTCGGCCTCTATTGAATGTACGTGGATGAAATTTGGTACACATCTAGCCTGTATGGTCTAGTTGTGCCGTTTGATGGTCTGATGAATAAATCTTAAATACTTTTTAAAATAATTAACAAAATATGAAAATTATCATATTTTGTTTCCGGGCCAAGGCTCGGTTATTATTGCATGTGCATGGATGAAATTTGGTACGCATGTGGCCTATATGGTCTAGTTGTGCCTTTTGATGGTCTCATTAACAGATATTCTATACTTTCTAAAAAAATGAGAAAAAATATAAAAACTTTTTTTTTTGGTTTTTTGGGCTAAGACTCGGTCACTATTATATGTACATGAATAAAGTTTGGTACACATATGGTCAATATGGTCTAGTTGTGCCTTTTGAAAGGTCTGATGGAAAATATTATATACTTTTTGAATATTGAAAAAAAAATAAAAATTAGTTTTTTATTTCTGGCCCAACATCTGGTCACTATTCCATATATATGGATGAAGTTTGGTACACATATGGCTTATATAAATATGGTCTAGTTGTGTCTTTTCATGGTCTGACAGATGACTATTCTATAGTTTTTGGTAATATTGATAAAAAATATTTAAAAGAATTGTTTCTTATATCGGAGCCAAAACTTGCCCACTATTGCATGCAGTAATACAATTTTCTAAACAAATCACCTATGCAATGTAGCAGTTCTTTTTGATGCATATGACACTTTATGAATCATTGGATAAACTTCAGAAAATTATAACAGTGTTATATTTTTGCTTTTCAACTGACACCTCATAACCTGTACTTTGTACATGCATGAAAGTTGATGAAACTATACCTTAATATGTGTAATTTAGTCTAATAAGGCCTTTCCCTGATTTTACAAATCCTGGCAAGCAGATGGAAAGATGGCAGGGCAGCGGGCAAATAGAGGTAATTGAAGGCCACTACTCGACCGCTATCGCATACCTATAAGCAATTTTGTAAACGCTCCAATTTTATGATATTATTGTAATCTTCTAAAGATGTTATTCGCTGACGGTTTGCTGCTGCGCAGCCTATGTTTTTTGTCACTTTAATCTCTGCAGATATATCATTATGGACATTTGACCTCTGGACTCTGCTACTGTATTTCTAATAGGTCTGTCTCCATTTGTAGTTCGAAATTTATGTACAGGTGGTGTCTCCAAGCAATAGGAGCTCTGAAGGAATCCCCTTTGCCTTTCAACAAGGTTATTGGTGTTGTTGACCAAGCGAAGAAGTCTGACTTAATGAGTGTGTTTGTTGAATGTTTGATTGTTTTGGTCAGCTACACTGTATTGATTGTGTTCTCAAAACAGCAGTTCAACAAAAAAGATTGTTGTTATCATACAGATTTGAGGATTATAACATGTTAACAACCAGATTATTATTAACTGTTGGTCACAGGATTTCATTTACTTTGCAGACAAACCAGATAATATGTGACACCATCAGGTGGGCTTCCCCAAGACAAAAATAGCACTCCTACCTTATGGTTGCACCACCTACTGATAATACCTGTCGCAACCCCCATATGGAGACAGACCTATTGGAGCTGCATACTACGGATCTATGCAAAAAAAAACTGTCAAATCAGAGTCTGGGTAGTAATTTTCTTTGAAGGGAAGGAAGAAGACTTAGTCTTGAGGTGTGAAAATGCCCAATTACTTGGCTCTGTGACCACATAATGCAAGAATCTAGGATGCAAGAAAGACACCAGGTGTTCCCTGGGGAATGAGGAGAACATAGCCTGAAGGTGTCTCTGGAAAAAAGAAAGCAGATTGGCTGGAAAATTGGCATGAATGACATGTGCCAGAGCCATAAAGCAAGACCTTGTATATGCACTGGGTGTGTAGTGTAGTAAATATCAGAAGAATGAAGTTATGATGATGTTGGTATGACAAAAAGTAAGCCTGTTATGTTTTCGTCCAGTTTTATGACTATTATAATAGCGACAAAATATTGGAGAGATGTATCATATAAAGTAAAACAGAATATGGTGGCAAAACTTATGAACGTTTATCTTCAGAGTTAATATTTGTTTCTTTATGCTTAATTAGTCTCAAGGGTTTGGCTCCATGGAAAGTTGACACTACAGTCTGAGTCATCTAAGTCGTGAACTGGCTTTAAACACTAGGGACGCCACTGTCAATCGATGTGACGTCATTGGTACGCACAAGCAGATTCTTTGTTTACGTCACCAAGCAAGTCACTAGACGTCAGAAATTGTCATCTTAAATGGGTTTATAATGCTGAAAATTGGCTAAAAACATCGCTGAAACGTCGCGAAAATGTGACAGGAACTTATAAACGGCCAGGTGAAGCATATAAGTGAAGGAATTTTGTTCATAAGGCTCCTGGATGCTGAGATATCAGCACAAACGTGTGTTCGCGAGTGATGTGACGTTGCCTGTACTATTTATTTTGTTGTTTTTGAAGATGCCAAGAACAAAACTGGTAGAAGGGCCTTTAATTCACTGTTGATTATGCTGGTCAAGCTTTAATCGGTGATAGTTTAATATTTTTATTAGACCCAAAATTAGTTTTTTATCACTTTTAAGTAATTTGTGATAATTCAGATTTTTTAATGGTTGTTGGTGGGTCCCCTCAGTTGGTTGGACCCAGAGAATTGCTCTTTGGGGTAGAATGAATAATAAAGCACATCAACGAGTGTTACTTATTACATATACCTCATGTTTGCAATACCGCATGAAAAAACAGTGGATAAATCCCATGTGGTATTGCATTGTATACTTAGTTCTTTGTGTAATCAATGGTTTGATCATTGTTGATGATGTCATTGTATTGTTTGCCATTGTGACATCATGTATATGGTGACATCACAACATTGTGACATCATCACTTGAGCTGCTATCTGTGTTCTGATTGGCTGATGCAGCTGTTGAGTATAGCTCACCTGAGTGAAGTTCAGCTTTCTTTGAAGTCACATAATGGGGTATAAATAAGACCAAATAGTTGTATAGTGGCATTTTGAGATGTGCTCCCACTTGTGACGATATTCTGAGTCCTCTGTACCCAAGCGTGCTGACGCAGTCGTGGGTACACAGGACTCAGGATATCTTTAACTCATGGAGTACATCTCAAAATACCACCATACCCATTTGGTCTTATTATAATACACAAACACTTTGCTTATAATGAAAAATATGGACCTGGAGAGCTGGAGATGAGAAAGGAAGATGTGGGATTCAAGAGAGAGGGACAAGGGTCCCCAAAGGAATGCTACAACACAGCTCCACTGCAGCACAGATTGCCAGAAAATTGACATTCATGACGTGCCAAAAAGCCATAAAGTATTATGTTATGCATGTACTGTGAAGGTATTGTGCAGCTGGCACTTTGCTGGGCATGGGGCAAGGTTATTCCATAAGGCAATGCAGGCAAACACCAGATCATCACAAAAGTGTCAAAGCTATTGTGCTGCAACCAAAGTTAATTTTCATAAACCATCAATTATGGGGTGAAGAGGAAACATTTCCATCACGCCACGAGGATCTGATGAAACCAGAATATACATCAAAGGCCACATTATTCTATAACTAGTTTTAAGACATTGGAATATAGAGTTACCTAAACACACATATGAGAGGATGGCAAAGACTAACTAAATATAAAACTACACAAAAATCATTGACGGGTGACAGTGTGAGAAATTGAAGTTTGGTACTTCGGATCTCCTTATCTATGCCATCTGAATTTACTCGCTATCCCATTTTACATTCGATCGAAGTATGTATAATTGAATGAAAATATTATGTTGGAAAAATTAGAAAAAAGGCCTGCTATGGGGGAACTACCTGGAGTAACCTCTCAGTCTTCTCAATGTCATTTTCCTTCTGTTGCTTTCTTTTGCATTCTTGGCCTTCATAAGAGTCTCATTTCTACCATGTGTGAAAGGTCAATGCCAAATGGTAATCCTGTTGCCTCTTGGTCTGCAAAGATTTGGTTTTACTGGATGTTGGCCTTTGCCCTTTGCAGTATCATAATATAAAGACCGTTGGGTAATGTCATATACTCTTTCTGCACTCTGATTGTTGTTATAGGGAAGCTGTTATCATTCCTGTACCAAAATGTGGCAGATTATGAAAGACTGCTTTCCACGTTCCCGAACAAGCATGATACACTGTGCATAATTAATCAGTATAGGAGTAAATGCAGGTTTTATAACCATTAGTTTCATAGGCGTATCAGGGCGGGGGCGGCAGGTGGGGGGCGATTACCCCCCCCCCAAAAGTTTCGGCAAAAGTAAGATTCAAGCAAAAAGGCTAAAAAACTTGGGCAGATTATTAAATACAAACTATTGAAAATGAATGATTTCCAGGAAATTTTATTTGAAATGGTATGTTAAAATCTAGATCTTGAAATTCGGCCAATAGTCACTCCCCTCCCCCCCAAAATCTTGCACGCCGTATGCCTATGATTGGTTCAAACTAATTGAAGGTAAATCTGAATTTGGCTGTCTTCAAACAGGAGCTGTCTGTCCAGAAAAGTCTTGGTGAAAATAGTTTCTGGTTGTTAGGCCCATAATGATGTGCAACCAGAAGGTTCAACAGGCCTTTGGCCTTAACCAGAGTAATGCACACCAAGCGTATTTCATACATATTATTGGGAGACACTCTGCACTTTGTACTCCCATTTACTAAAGGAACACAAATAAACAAGTAGTAAAATTACAGTTATAACCTTAAATATTTTGCCCCTATAATTGAAAAATATTTATTCAGAAGTTCAAGTACTGAACATCAATCAAAATCGAATGACATGAAGAATAAAAATCCTTATTGCTGAATACATCAACTGTGATATTTTCATTCTGAAATACATAAATGATTTCTTGACAATATTCATTGTGACATGAAGAATATAAGTATAATTATGAATTTTGATTAATTCATCCTATAGGAGTTGTTAGCACTAATAATACAATAAAATCAAACAATTCAATAAAACAATTTAAAAAATACCAATTGAACCTGAATGTGTCATGTGATTTCCGCATTACATGACAAACCAGACTCCAAGCATCTTTATGACATAATAGATATTATTTAAAGCCTGCGCTTCAGTGTATAAAAAAAAATCTTAGTGTTTCAAATTATTCATTTGCATACATAGACAGAAAGTTAGATGTGCGTTCCTTTCTCAGTTGACATGTTGAGTGGTATAATATCTTTGTACAAATCATGTTGAGCCTGCTACGTGCCAAAGAAAGTTTCCATTTTTTGGACTGAATAAAGTATATCGTTATCGTTATTGGTATTATTTGAAGACAAATGTGTGTCATTTTGCTTATGATTTGTCATGATCATACACAATATTTCCAATGTTAATTTGATTTAAGGAGACTTATCCCTCTTGTTTGTGACAGCCAAACGAAAGGATTATGCATCTGGTTTTTACTCTGAAGTCAGTTACAACAAGTCAAATGGCCTTCTCTTGATCATGACTAATCAAACAGCCTCTATGTTTCCCATGTTGAATGTTACAGTAGAGAAGATGACACTTCATCGGATATCATGATTCACAAAGTGCACTTTTCACAGTGAACTGGTCCATTTTTTTCTGTATCAAAGTGACAGACTGTAAGGTACTTGAGTATCTGGATGGTAGGCAGCAGCTATCCATAAGAGATCATTTGTTATGTCTTTGACAGAACAAGAAAGGCAAAAGCGAACATGAAGGTTGAGATCAGATTATTAAAACCCTTACTGGGCTAAAGGGACATTTATAAGCATCCCCAGCTTACTGCCTGTTGGGCTATTTATGTCCCTAAAATATGCTGTTGTCCCTGATGACGTCACAAGCACAGGATTGTTTTTTTGGACTGATCAGGGTTAAAGTGTAATTGGGTATTATTCAAGAGCCAAATCTGCTCGATGGTGAAGATAGATAGAGTAGGCCACTAGGCCTACTGGTTGTGATCATGAAAATGTTCATTGCCTTTAAAAACCAGCCAGAGGAAAAAAGGATAAGCCTTATAAAAGTTATATGGACGGATTTTTGGTTTTTCAACACAAAGTGAAGTGGTGCAATTTTCATGCTAATCTCATGTTGAGCTGATTTTTCTTGATGGGAAACCGTGAGAAATGCATAATTCATGGCATTGTTCATGTTAATTCTAAAATTCCGGGGGATTTTTTGACAATCAGACAGTAATCCTCAATTTGGCTTCGGAATAAGCATTTAATCCATTGCTCTTTGTCAAAGGCATTTGTTAGATATCTCAGAGAACCACAGCCAAAGACAACAGCATTCAGCAGATTGATTGAAGTTTGCATGTTGAGCAATGTATTTGTGGTAAACATTTAAGGTATGAATGTTTAAATGAGATATCCGAAGTGCAACCATGCTTCGCCAAGAGACAGGGGGTGAAGCCATCTGTCATGTTTGTGAAATGAGCTTAAGGGGCCGACCAGACGATAATTGGGGGGGGGCTATGGACTTTACCCTTGGAACGAACTTTTTTTTTCGTTCGCGGCGCGTCGACAAACAATTTTTTCGCATGCGCACTTCCGACAAACTTTTTTATCGGAATTTTAACATTACAGTACCCTAGCTACAGGTGGAAACAAACTTTTCTTTTATTTCCATGTGCTGAACAAACTTTTTTTTTCAGTGTCAAGTGGGAAACAATCTTTTTTTTTCACCAAATATCCATAGCCCCCCCCCAAAGATCATCTGGTCGGCCCCTAACAATAGTATGTGTGCACAACTAGGCGCTGCAGTGCAGTGTTATATCAAAACATCATGTCCGTCTTTGGCCAACAAAGTCAGCTTTGCAATTGAAAAATTGACATATTCATGCAGTTAATTAACATCATTGCCTGAGTTATCCAAAGACTGCATGAGCAAACTAATCCGAGCAACAATTTAATTGCCATTAATTGCAATATGAGCGACACGTATAGCCTCAATTACTCGTTGCAACGATAGTCCATAGTTTGAATTGCAATATCACATGCTCAAATGGCACAATCCTTTGGTTTATAATCCATGAACGAGATATTTCAACTTGCAAAGCTGCATTCTTGGTCATAAGCTGGGTAATTCTAGTATCAAAGAAAACATTATAATTCTCAATTAATGTCGAATTATAATAAAAAATATATCTTCAAATTGTCACTGCTTTTCCAAATACCAACTTCAACTTTACCTATCTTAAATGTGACCAAAAAATTGTTCTAAAAAAAGGGGGAAACCAGAAGAACCCAAAGTACATATATATAAAGTTGGCGATTATAATTAAATGTCATTGTGTCGCCCCGCCACCAAAAAAAAAAAATTCTAAAGCCAAACAATGTGAGAAGATAGGGGAGACCGGGGCTAGTTGTCACAGGGGCAAGTTGTCACAATGCTTATTACTCAGCTGTGAATAGTAGCAGCTGCATGGCAATTAAATCGATTTTGATATTTTTGTCATGGGGAATATTTTTGTGATGATATCACAAAAATGTGTAGTGTGTCATGTGCTATGTGAAGATGTCTGAAAATGACAGTTCAAACTAAATTTTTTCACCATTTTCACATTTTTCATTGTCTTCCAATTTGAGACAATTTTTGTGAGATTAAGGCGTTGATTCATGATGACATTAATCCATAGTATCCGTGAACAACCTGCCTGTGTTTTCTAAGTGGAAACAGAATATATTTTCTTTTGATTACTGAGATATCGGATTGACTTCATGATTGTGACGAGGATAGGCCGGGGCTAGTTGTCACAGGGGCAAGTTGTCACTTATAACTTGGCTATAGGTGGCAGCAGTTCTGTCGTTATTAAATAAATTTCAAGATCTGTTTGTTTGCTAAGCTTTTTGTATGATGTGGTTGAAAGAAAGTATAATCTGTCATGTGATATGTGGACTTCTTAAAAATGACTTTTTCAACAGAAATTTTTCAATCATTTCATTGTCCTCCAATTTGAGAAGTAATTATCTGGTAGAAATAACCACTGATTTATAACGGCATTCATCCAAAGTCTTCGCAAGATGTGCATTTTTGTTTTTCCAAAGGAATCCGATGCATTACAAGCTTGGATTATAGAAAATCTGTCTAGATATGTTAGATAGGCCATATGAGTGTGACAACTTGCCCCGGGCTCTGGGCAAGTTGTCACGTTTTCACAAAAATGACTTTGAGTTACAACATGACCAACAGGTAAACACATGGTTGATAAATCAGGACGAAAGCTAAATAAAAACTTTCTCAAGACTTACAAAAATGTTACAGGGCTGGAAGTTTCCAGAAAACCTGAACCTAGAGACCTCTCAGATACAGTCAAACTTGAAGTAAACAAAATTGTGACAACTAGCCCCGGTCTCCCCTACTGTGGGTAGGTGCGCTGTGTACATAATGCAGCCCTCTCATGGCGAATCTTATTGCTCACTTGAGTTCAGAGTTTGCTGATAACAGCAGTGCACGCGAAAGCATATTGACTGTGGTCAGACATTTCGTCTGAAGGAGAGAGAGTTCCGGTCATACAAATGAATGTTTTGTCAGACAACATTATAAATTTAATCTATAATTTTTCAAATGGTTGAAATGTATTTTAATGGAATATTGTTATTTGATTTTTAAAGGTGGTTTTGAGGCATTGCAATTAAGTTTCTTGAGGTTTTACAATACAGTTCAACATCAGAGAGGACTAGCACTTTATATGACTATTTCCTGTAGAGATTTTGTGCCAGTATATTTGTCTGACCTGAGTTTCAGTTGCGGCATGCGAATTATGGCAGAGTTCACTGCCTGTGGCAGCTCACTGCTGTTGCCTCTTGTGCATGTACCGAGAGTACAATTTCTTAATAAATTCTTCGAAAGTATGAACTCTGTGAGTGGAGAATGAAGAAAAAAGTTGAAATCACTGTAATCGCCCAAAAAGAATTAAGTCGCCTAAAGCAGTTGGTAACAGTTTTAGCTTCTGCTTCACACATTTGCACCAGGACATATTGTGTGGTGTTGAAGAGTGTAATAAATCACAGTTTAGACAATTCCATTGCATGTATTTTTTACAATTGCAAAATTAAACTGCTCGATTGTTTGCTTGTTTACAGGCGATTTCATTAGTGCGAGATTCTACAGTCTCTATTCACCTTGCTACATCATATTTTTGCCTTATACCGCTGTTTGCTTTTTTTGGCCAATCAGAAGGCAGGGTTTCGCTCCGATATAATGCATATCACAGCTCATACACCTGACCATGATATTGCATGCTTGGCTGACTACAAGTTGACAAAATTTAAGGAAACACTGAAACAAAACTGACCAACAAAGGATTAAAACTGAACAACACAGACAGTAAACAAGGAGAAAGATTATATCAAGTGTAACTGGTCTCAATAAAAAGTCTGTATTCACTCTTTTTTATTCCAATATCTGAAATAATGATCAAATTTTAGGTGACTTGATAAAAAAAGTTCTTTCTGGATAGGCAAGCTGCCAATAAAATAGCGGAGCAGCAGACAGTTTTGGCCCTATTTGGCAAGCTCAAAGAATAATTTTTTCCTCTTAATTCGGGGGCTACTGCCCCCGAACCCCTGCTTCTTCTTATTTCAGGCGCTCCCACCCCCAAATCCCTGTTCCTTGCTTTTTATTATTTGTTCGAATGTTTTTTGTGTATCAAAATACAATTTTCCCAGCTACTGTAATAATCAGCCTCACCAAAAAGACCTTGGCTGAGAGGGCTGCACCATCGATCTATCTATCTGTCTATCCGTCTATCTATCTGTCTATCTATCTATCTATAAAATTAATCTAAGGAATCAATGTATTGTTATATTTCTATATATCTATATATCTATCTATCTATCTACCTATATTTTTTTCTCTCTATCTATCTGTCTATCGATCTATCTACTAAATTAATGTATTGTATTATTTCCTGTAAACAAAGAATTCTGACCTGTTGCCTTCAGGGCTGCCAACCTCCAAATGAACTGAGGAACAAGAATGTGCAACAAATACAATGAATTGTTGTCAAACAAGAAGCCCTTGTTTGTGATGATCTGCAATAATCCTCGGGCTAAAGCCCTCGGATATATTGCATATCATCACAAACGAGGGCGTTATCTATTACTAATCTGATTGGTTTATGATCGCTAAAAACGTCACACACTTGGGAGATTGAACGTGTTAAGCAGCTCTATGCATTGCATTCACACAGTCAGGGCTGGATGACCAGAATCGCATGGTAATGAAATCGTCTGTAACACAGGTTTTGTTAGTGGCCAGTTATCCTCTGAGGGACCACAGTCAGAATTTTGAGAGATCAGAGAGAGCTCATTGCCAGGAAAAAATAGAGCTCTACTAGAGCTTTTTTTCTGAGGTGATTATAAACTGTAATCTCTGTAATATTCAGAATGACTTTAGTCGCCAAAAACAGAGTTTATGACAGTTTTTAAGCTGGTAGTTCTGTTTCATACAGTTACACATGGATTATTTTGTATTGAGAAAACCTTGTTCCAATGCAGAACGAAGTGAAACAATGAGAAACACGAAGTCCAAGTGAAGGAGAGGGGGAGATCTCAATCAACACCAGGCCAGGCGACTATGGGACTGAGACTGAGATTAAGCAGTGACTGAGAGTCGACTATGATGTGGTTGTGCAAGTGATTATACATGAGTATCAATAGTGATGGTGTCTTAGAGGCAACTGTGGCGTAATTATGATTACAAGTGACAAGGACATGGAGAAAACGTCCATGATATTAAAGAAACTTTTTGATTTAGGCGTACATATATAGGCCTATACATGTATCACCCTCAATACAGCCATGCATTGCTGAATCTCACTCTCTGATCAATCTCTGTCAAGTTATCAGGTCCTTAGTGTCAGTGTCTAAGTTCAGCAATATCCCACATATGAGGAGAGAATGTGAATGATTTTTTGCATTGTGAATCTTCGCATTTATTAAATATTAAACTGTAAGCTTGTATAGCATAGTTTTATCTGAGTGGCTTATGATCCCCTAAGTGTCCATAGAAGTAATTTTCAGCGATTGCAGCTCATAAAACCTGTTGGCGACTGTGGCACTGACACTGAGATTAAGCAATTGACTGACTTGTTAAGTAACCAGGCGACTAAGTAGAGATTACACAAGTGACAGAAACAGTTGCCTGAGTTTCCCCACCATGGAATAGACTGAAGTGATTGAGCTGAAGTGATTGTCATTTCTACACACCTTGAGTGATTTAAACATGTATAATCTCCCCGTTGGCGACTTAAAGTATGTTTTTGCCAGTCCTGCACACTGATGTAAGAAGGTTACAATCACAGCACTAAAGGCAGCTCAGAGACTGAGATTACACAAGTGACTGAGATTTAAGTTAGGAAGAGAATCTATCCAGTTAATCTAGATAAATGAAAATACATTTTCAGCTGACAAACATATTTGAAGCTCGGCAAACACAGTATATATTGTTACAATTTTTTTATATTGATAAATAGATAGATATATAGATAGATAAATAGATAGAATAATAGATAGATTAATAGAATAATAGATAGATTAATAGATAGATTTATAGATACATACATACATACATAGATAAATTGAATGAATTTAGTGTTTTCTTCAATACATTCTGATTCCCATTACAAATGTTTCAGTGGGTCCCTTCTATCAGTGTCTATGCTGAACAAGTAAAATAACCCACACATTGGGTGTATGTATTACATGTGGAGGGCTGCACCATATATAAGCTAGGAAATTACCTTTGAATGAGAAAACCATGCACTTTCTTGGTTTCATGTTATTTATAATTATGCATTATCTTCACAATTATGACAATTTTCAGAACAAATGCATGCTTTAAAATTTGCTAAAGCGTGAACATTTTATTTGATTGTTTTTCACAAGATTTGGCGAAGGGAGGGGTTCATGGAAAAAGCAGTTCATTCTATTGAAAATCTTCACAGTTGTCAGAAATGAAACTGTTTGGAGTGTTTGCTTGTTGAACACTGTTTTTCCTAAGTGGCAAGTAATTCCCTTAGTATCCATGTTCGCCATTATGAGAGATTACAACACATAATCACCTCAGAAAAAAAGCTCTACTAGCCACAAATGCAATATTTTAAGAGAACAAAGCTCATAATCGCCTAAAAAAAAACCTATTTACCAACTGTTCCCGTCCTACGCCATGAATTAATTTGCACATTAAGGAATCCTGTAAAATGTATTAACTATTCTGCCAGTTTTGTTGATTTGCAATCCATCGGGACACTCTTTCAGGTAGCAGGCTGTGTTGATCCAGGTTCCACCATCAGAACCTCGTCCACAATGCTGTGCCAGACATCTGTCAAACTCTTGGTACACTCTCACTGGAAAAAATATAGCAGTTGTAAATGACAGCTTACTCGTGCCTTCTTCACACCGACCTTTTCTTACTCAGTTTCTAATCGTTGCAACCTCTTAATTGCAATAGGCGTACATCAATTTTTCATATATGAGTACACCTGCAATGGCCCACTGTTCTGCTGGCAAGTAATTTACTTCACCTTCCTTCTGAACTATCTTTTTGTTCAACTACGCACCTTGAAGTGGACAAGAGCATTCAATATTTGTGTTCTGCGCCACCAGTATCTTCGTAATACATTCTGAAAATAAAACAAATACTTGGTTGCAATCTGATGACATTTAATAGTGTCTTCTCGAACAACCAGTCAATGCTCAACACAATTCAGATTATTACAGACGATTTCATAATTGCAGACACTGAGCTAGAATGTGAGTTCTTTTTCGGACATGTATTCTATACGCAAAAATTATGTTCAATACGTTTTTTGTGTCACTCACATAACACACCCAATTTGAATGTCCCAATACTAAACTGCCATGTAATGTCATACGTCAACGTAACAAGAAAATGTTGCTTTCTGGAAGAACAGCCAGCAGGAAGAATCTTTCCTGGTGAATCGTGTAAATAGTGACAAAAATGTAAATCGAAAAAAAGGAATGCGTGAGGGGAGGTATGGGTGAGAAGGGCACGGATCTTATACATTCCTTTTAGTTTAAATTGTCTCAGAAACGCGGATAAAGTAGACTAACATCAATTTTGGGAAAAAATGCTTGCTTCTATGTCTACAAAATCAAATGACTTTGTATAGGCCTAACAAAAAGATTTTTTTTTTAATGTGCTCTGTAAATACGAAGTTATCTTTTCATAGAAAATCATGACTATAAAATTTGTTTGCTTTTTCATGTGTCTATTAGTGGTTCATATTTTATTGACGTTTTGTTATACAAGAAAACACAATTGTTTATGATAATTGGATATTTCTGCATATATATATAGATATATTAAGATTTGAAATGTTTTATGTAATATGATATGGATATGTTAAATATAAATGCCAGAAAATAATCAAATATTGTAAATCCTGATAAATTGTTTCATTTCTGAGTAACTTTAATGATTGTTATTTGATTATTAATTTTTTTTTTTTTGGAATTGTATTTAATTATTAATCTATGTCAGGGGGTGCATTCACCATCGGGCTATAGTATATATATAGAGTAGGTCGGGGTATGAGGCCCCCCTTAACTTCGAGATGCGATTTTACCTACTTTCTATGGGCGATAATTTGAATGCTTATGCTGTCTGGAAGGGACCACTTGACTCTACTAATAACTAGTGAAACAAATGTCTACCAATTTTAATAAAGGAGTTACAGCCATTTTTGTAAAAAAATTAAAATTGCCTTCTTACCCAACCCATCAGGCATGGTTTAAGTGATAATAGAGACATATTTCAACATAAAGCATACAATAGGTGCCTGAGGTGGAGTAGTATAATGGGGCAGCTCTGAGATACAGCATAAACTAAATGTTTGAAGCTCACATATTTTTGGTGAATTTCTCACCCATACCTCCCCTTAACAGCTTTTGTGACCACATAAATATGATGCAATTACACTATGTGAACTAGGAAAATTCTGCACTCACTTGTTGGATAGAATGTAGACTCAAACATAATGGAAAATCTGCCAGCTACCACTGCCGTTGCAGGAATACCCTCATCCTGAGGCTGAGCGCATTTTTGGAGACTGCATGTCCCGTTGGTCTCATCATATGACAAGGCGTTTGCCTTTTTGTAATATGTTGCCAGTTCCTCACATTGAATAAGGTCTTTGATGTCTAGTATGTCCAGTAACTCACTGCAGTTCAGTCGCATCTCCTCAGCCTTAGTTGCAACCTTGAAGTTTTTGTAATTACCTGTGAACAGTTTCATGAATTGAGGTCACATATTTTATGTAAGCCAAATGCATGCAATTATGAAAAATGTGTTTTGATAACAAGATTTTTATTCAAATGAATAATCTATCTTTACATCTTGATAAATATTTTAGGATATGACTTAAATTGCTCACACCTTTTATTTTTTTCAGAAACATCGAAGTAGCTGTTTCGGCTTTTCCTTGGAAAGAAGGCATTGAGGGCTGTGACCAAAAGCAAGTATAATGCGCACACTGGCATTATTTTTTAAAAACTAAAGACTTTAAAATGCCGAGACATTTGTGCACTGCATTGTTTGAAATTTTGTTTTAAACTGGAGAATAAGCAATTACCAAATTATTTCCTGAATTCTGGCATTTTTACGAAAAGGAGTGAAATTCACGATCATTTCAGCAGGAGACTAAATGATTATAATATACCTAGGATAAAACATGAATTTATGAAACAAGGAATTAGATTTAAAGCGGCAGTTACATTTAATGATATGAGACCGGCTTTCAGGGACAAGATCTATACACACAGCCTTCTTGGTTTCAAAAATTACGTTAAAAATGCTATGATTGACAGTTATGATGTAATATGCCACGTTGAACATTGTTACATATGCAACAGATTATGACTAGTTTTAGTAGTTATTATGATTATTATACTATGATTGGTTTTTTACATCATTAATTATGTTTATTCTTGTTTTACTTGACAGACAGACAGACAGACGGATAGACTTTAATTAACAATTGCAACGTGACTACTCAAATACCACTACTGAATGACTGACTGATGCCGACTGGAAGTTTTACTGGGTTATTGTTAAATTGTTTAATTTTTACAGTGTTTGAGATCATCCTTTGACTTCCTGTGCTGCCTCCCACTCTGCCTCTCCAACATTTTCCCTTTAGGGTGGCTCTAAGCCAGCGGCCATTTAGGCTTTATTAGAGTCTCCTACCAGACATGCTTATTATTTATCATTTTATGTTTAACTATGTGTATATTTTTGGTAAATAAATGATATGAATCTGAATCTGAAATCTGATCATGCTCATCAGGGTGCACTTTGTTACCTGGTCAAAGCCGTAAGCGATACAACTTTCGTCATCACAACACTTTAATGCACATAGAAGTGGTTTGCTGGGAAGTTCAGGGCTCAGTTGAAAGGTCTTGTTTTGGAATGAGAGGGCTAATGACACCTGTTTGAATTCCTCCACGTCTATAGCAGTCACTGCAAAATGGAAGAAGATTCAATTGTGTAGAGTAACATAGGATATAGGGGAGAGGTGTCCAAATTAATTTTGAGGTTCATTTTAATGTATTGTTTAAGGTCAATTATCAGATTGAATAATGTTTTAGAAGGGCCTGACGAGATGGACTACTTTTAAAATGAAACAAACAAATAACAAAGTAACAATGTTCAAGAGAATGTCACGCGTACTGTTCCCTGATATATAGAATCAAGTTCCTTCCTATGCCCCCAATTTCAGCCATTCTCTTTCAGATACAAAATCTTAGCTATAAATTATTTACATTCTGTTTATTGAATATTTTTTTAATTTACAAATCCTTCTTCACTACTGAACTTGTTAATAATACAGGCAATATTTCATTGTCAACAGGTGTTTGAAAGCCACGACATCTTTCTAGTTCAAGGACGGCCTTGCAGGCTAAGTTTCCTTGAGTCAGACACTTGAGGGTTGTAACCTTGAGTTGGACATTTTTAGAAGGGTATAATCGCTGAGAGCTAGCCCACCCTATGTGTTTGGTACCAATCTTAAGCTTAAGACTCTTCCTCGATCTGTTCAGAAAGGATCAGTACAGTTGAGGTCAAATGTATTCATACAGCAAGGTCTGCTGTTTCTTAAGTTATGTGGCATCGTAAAATCTGCCTATATTGGAATGAAAACACTTCATCTTTACATATGAAGGTAAATCTTGATTTTAGAACAAAATGCGGACAGAATGATAAAGAAACTGTCAGATCAATGCCATAGGCCAGCAAAAGATACAGTAGCGGACAAAAGTTTAGGCCATGTCAATTTTTTGGCAATATTAGGGAAAAGAGGTGTTCAGCTGAAAAATGTCTGCATGGATTTTCTTGCCTATGTGTCAGGGAAGTTCTACAAGAGAGAAAACTTAATCTATTTTTATCACTTCCTTGAATATGTGTGATAAACAAAGATTTCAGGTGGTCTAAACTTACGTCTGATGCTTGCTTATATCCATAAAGGCCCTTAATGGCATTGTGCATTAGCGGAAAGGTGGCTAACTTATTCAATGTTATTTTAGACAAGTTATTCAAACATGTTTCATGTGATTTAAAGGCAATTAGTCATGACACAGGAAAAAACACATTTTTAAAAATTTTTTTAAAATTTCAACTTAGGAGGTAATAATGGTGATTCAATGAGCCAAAATTGTTAATAAATAAAAGGTCAACTAAAAACAACTAAGAAAATATGTGTCTGACACATTTTCATCCTTCTAATGGAGTATGAATATACTTGACACCCAGTCATACTGCAAAAATGGTGTTTTTGCCTGGTTTTGTCTAACAGACTCCTATTTGAAGCATCATAAAACAGTGAAAGGAGAGTTTTCAATCACTTGATTGTGTGTCCTGATAAAATCAAACAACTTTTGTTTGTTCGCTTTACTTATGATGAAACCACAGCCACTTTTATGGAAGGCGTAAAACTGGCCCATTCATTAACATTGCGTTTCTGTTCACTTTCCAGATTAGTGTCTGTAATTTTTTCTGTACTGTGGGAAAAGAACAAAAGTTGTTTGATTTTATCAGGACACATATGATTTTTTTTTATGAAACAATGACAATACAGTCATTGCAGGATATATTGAAAACTATGAAGAGTTTCAGAATTACATTGTAATATATTCACAATATTCTACTGAGAAAAGTCAATTTATTGGTTGCATGATAGTTAGGTTGAGGGAGAGAGGGGGGGTAAGAACCCTTTTTTTTCACCAACTTGGCTGGTGATTATTTAATTTAAAAAAAAATATCCGAGTCCTAACCCCCCCCCCTACTCTGTCTGTGTTGCCACATCGTTTGGTTTGAGAAATTGAGAGATTGTGTTTGTAGCAGTTGAGCTGATCACACAGTATGTGGAAACTTCCACTGAACTGAAATTCCTTGATTGTGCTCCGCTTGACTGATTGGCTTAGCCAGACCAGGACTTAACTTAGACCTGGCTCTTGTCTTGGTACCATCTTGGTGAAATTGACCCTTAGGCCCAAACTTCCATGTTAGGTTTTACCCAGTTAAACCCAGTTTCGATAAACCAAGTTTAACTTGAGTTCAGACCCAGTTTAAAAACCGAATTTTCATGTCTGACAAACCTTGGCTGGACCAGGTTTATGGAGACTGAGTTTAAACTCAGTTTGCACCCAGTTCTACAAAACAAGAAGAAGCAAAATTTAAAAAAGATAAGTAGGGAACAAAAGAAAAGTAGCAAACAAAGAGGAAGAAACGATAAGCAATAAATGAAGAATGCTAGAAGGAGAAAAAGAAAATAATGGAAAGGAAGTTAAAGCAAAATCAGGAAGTATGGTCAGAATAAATGTTGAAGAAATGCACATACATAAAGTTAATTTAGACTAATTTCAAAGAAGAAAGATGAGAGGAGAAACTTAGAAGAAATAAGACAGAAAAGCATTCAGAGATTAATTAAAAAGAAGAGGAATAGAATAGATAATTAGTAATAGAATGAATAATTATGTAAATGCCAAAGCATGAGGACGGCAACACCTGGACCCAAAAGATACATTTTATAAGCAATAAATTGTTATGAGCTACAAATACTTGTATTACTATTCTCCTAATAAAAAGTTGCGACAGAAACATGAAAAGAAAAAAAATATTATGTATAAAAAGCATTTTTAGGAAAATAATTGGGAAGTAAAAGAAGAATTTGACAAAAATGTCCATATGGGGAAGTTGTGGGGAAAAGAAATTTTGAAACAAAATTTGGAAAAGAAACATTTTTGGGGGAAAATTTCGAAAATTTTTGGGAAAAAAAATGTTGGAGTTGGGAACTTGGAAGAAAAATTGGGATATAAATACTTTTTGGAAAAAATTATTCAGAGCACAACTGATATCCTTAACTAGATCAGTGAAATGGAAATCTGACTTTCCCGACATAAAATCCACACTGAAGGCTTCCAAAACCAGGGGTTAAACCACCCCTGAGCAGGTTTCTGCTACAACCAGAGAAAAACCTGGTCGATTTTTAAAACCAGACATGAAAATTTCGAGAAAAGAAAAACTTAAGTTTTAATATCTTAAACCGGGTTTAAACCAAGTTTATCGACAAACCAAGTTTAAACTAGAGATGAAAATTTGGGCCTTAGTGTTTCCCAATTTAAACCCATCCCCTCCCCCCCCCCCGGCCCAGTATGCCTATGTGTACACAACAGTTCAAAGCAACATCAAAATTCTTGTGATTTGAGGAAATCTTTCCCTTGCTATTGTTGAGAATGAAATATTGCACCTTTGAAATATCTCTGAACAGGACTCATTAATTCCTATTTACAAAACTGCTCATTATTCATGTGTTACTGGGAATTTCCCTATAGCTTTAGAATTTGAGTCATTTTCATCAATCGCAATAAGCTTTTAGTCCTACATGACTAGATTTTAGAAAAAAGTAATTTCATGAGACCATTCAAGTTTGTGTTAAGCTTGTATCATGTCAATGATTGTAACGTCATTGTTGTAAGCACCCTTGCGGTTTTCTACTCCATGTACAAGCATCGTCATTGTATTGATGTTGTATCAGGGAATAATTTTTATCCAGAAAGGCGCTGTGCTCTTTCAAAAGTGCAACCCAATCCCAAGATGATCATGACAGTCATCAGCATTATGAATCAACAAGTGCTATTTTCGTGATGAACTGTCTTCTCATTCTGCGTGCATAACAGATTGAACACCAGAAATCAATATTTTGCACTTTGTGCTACTGGTTTTATGGAAAGTCATTTCTATGAAAAAAAAATTCTGAAAGAATATATAGGGGAGACCGGGGTAAGTTGTGCCGCGGGGTAAGTTGTGCCGCCCACTGTTGGGGTTAAATGAAGAACTGGGCAAAGAAGGCAATGCCACCCATATATACCCACATGGTCAACATCATCAGGCACCAAGAAAAAAACTACCTAATATAATGGTATGAAAAGCTACACTAATAAATTCAATTTTGTTGTTGAAAACTTGAAGTGCCGAGGACTGACATTCTGGTTTCTCAGTCATTTGGTATTTGTAATAAGATGATGTCCCTCTGGTAGGATGGAGTTAAGAAGTATATATAGACATTTCTGTTGTTAGATTTCATTTTGCATTGTTTGTTTATTTTTGACAACCAGTTTCATCCAGAAAATCAATTTGGGGTAAGTTGTGCCGTTTCGATTGGGGTGAGTTGTGCCAATGGTATGACATAGGAATTAATATTTTATTCATCTTTTTTCGTCTTAATTTTATGCAAGGCCTAAAAATGTTGTGAAATAACTTACGATGAAAGCAACACGTGTTAAGAGAGTTATAACACTCTCTAAATAATATTTAAATAATTCTGCTTTTTTTCTGCATTTTTAATTTGTGTATAATGGCTCATAAATGTCTGATTAGTTTCATGTAACATGTCAGTCATACGTTAAAAACATAATACAAATGATCTATCTGAAGTAACGGGTGAAATACAATATTTTTGTTGGAATAAATTAGGCGGCACAATTTACCCCATCACGTGGCACAACTTACCCCGGCACCGGGGCAAGTTGTGCCACTTGACCTACTTTTTTCAAATGCCTGCCATGACCTCCCCAATGGTCGGATTGCCCTGAAACTTTGGTTGATTCTGGCCAACGTATTATATTTTGATGTCTGATTTTCAGATTGCATGATCAAGCTTTGGTTTTTTTTGGTAAATCAGCCTGACGAAAAAAATGGCACAACTTACCCCGGTCTCCCCTAGTGCTTTTTGTGCCATACCTAAATTAAATAGTAAATGCAGCAAGTGTTCCCGAGAAGAAAAGCGTGTTGATATTCCTGTGTCGTTTGTAAAGGGGGCTCGTGTCGTGGCGTTAATTTTTACCCTTGATTGCCTCAAAAATGCCGCAAAAAGTGGGCCCCCCTGGTTCAGACCCTGGCCCTCCTTGCCCCCTCCCCCACTCCTGGATTTCTAGCTACACCACTGCTTAAACCAAGCAACACCCTGTTAAGAAATAGCCCACAAAACATTATTTATTTCAAGACTACCTAAAAAGAATTTACTTTATTCATTTTACCAAAACTGAGCATTAAAAGAATATATGCAAAAAAAAAACTCGAGCCTCCCCCATGATATTAAATGGTCGCCCCATAGGCATTCCATAATTGAAGTAAAGAAGTTGGTCAATGGCAGATTGAAGTTAATATGAAAGAGGTGTTCTGCCTCATGCCAAACTATAGAATTTCTTCTCAGTTACTTCAGTAATGTCATGCCACCTTGTAGTACGGGAGGAGGGTTGGTCTAGTGGTAGCATGCTGGGCTGGCAATCGCTGGCTGCAGGTTCGAATCCACTCTTGCTGGGTGACCAGGGCCGGTGTTGGACGGCTGTTTCAATCATCTTTCGTCTCATTGCCATGTGCTCCTCCTGTCTTAATTAGCCTATCAAGTGCTTAAATACAGGATGAAAAGCTCAAATCATCCTTCATTGCCACCTTTTAGTAATAATTTTAATTGTCATAAAATTGTCGTATCAGTCCACTATAAAGTCCACTATTTGTTCATGTATTCATTTAATTACTGAATATATAAGTTTTATGTAAACACAGCAATAAAACAGTAAGTACATGAAAATCGATTTGGATGACGTCTTTGGAATTCACAAGCTTTGTAAAAAATTGCAAAAAGAAGAACGAAAGGGAAATGCTTTAAATATACTTAGAAACTAATGCGAGCTTAGCATAAAATCTTGTTTATAAACAATTCTTTCTTCTCTTTTGTTTATTGTTTGACACTCAGAAAAGTGACCTCAGGCATATAACCTCAGGCATGCAGAAGAACCAAAATTAACCATTTGACAGCACTGAGCATATTGCAATGGATGTAGTGAAAAACGTTGTGCATTGGAAAGTCATATTTCAAACTATAAATATTCAGTCAAAATCAAGAAAACAAATGTAAATTGTTCTCATGTTTCGCTGATAATTAGTTTCTGAATTGGCACTAAAATTAGTTGGTAATAACAAGCTTTTTCGATTTTCATATATGTATTTTTACTGTCGTCCCACCTTGGACTTTCAGAATTGTCCAATCCAGCCAGACAGTCCACTACTTTTTTAACGTTTATGTATTTATAAAACAATGTTTTTTCAGTTCAATAACTTTCCTGTAAACAGAACTATAAAATATCAAGTACAGCATAATTGATTGGAATGAAGTCTTTAGATTTCCTGGACTCTGTGACAATACAATAGAGGAAAGGAGAAAAAGATAGTTGTATTCTTAAGAAACAGATTGCTGTATCTAGACCCCGTAGTCGTCGTCATTGGCCGTCGTCGTCCGTCATAATTGGCCTGTTGACGTCGTCGTCATGCCAATGAACGTCAGTCGCTGTCGTCAGTGGTTGATTTGACTTGCGTCAGTTGCCTGAAACATTGAAATGCTTATAGCAGTAGCAGGCTCTGGCTACTACAACAGCAATCTGTTGTATTGCAATCAAGACATTTTGCTTCAATTGCTGCCTTGTTGATTGAATTGATTTGTCAAATAGAGTTTTGTTGGGCGACACTTGAATTGCAATTAAGCAAATTGGTCCCTGATGGCAATTAGCACCAAGACTTCAAGATTACAGTTCATGCTTTTGTTTTTGGTCCTTTTCTTTCACATTATCTAATTGCTATTCAGATAGCTCCATAATTCTTCTATAAAATGGCTTTTAAAACTGACCAGCTTGTCAAAAAAGCTAAAAAATAAGTTTATATGAGATTGCTCATGAATGCAGCAAAAAAAAAAGGTCATTGAATGCACCATTCATAGGACTGCCTTTGGTTGTTCCTTGACTATTCTGAATATAACTTCTCAAAGTAATGTTAAGTTTTTTTCTCATTGAACATCCTTCTGGATATTCAATTTAATTACATAAAGTTTTCTTTGAATATATCCAAACTGATTTTCACCTAAAGACTTTCACCGGATGTCTCCATCAGTATAAATGTTGGTATTGTTCCTATGCAATACTTGATATGGAACAGTTCCTGGTGCCAACATTTGTACTGAGGGAGCCATCCAACTGCATGGTGTGGATTGGTGAAAGTCTCTACAGCAAAGAGGCACTGTGGGTACAGGCTGTAATACTGTTGGCTGCAGCTGGATCGTGGTGGTCGCTGTCAAATTCCCTTTGTGTGACTTCAGTGGAGTTTGAGTGACTGTGGCTGCTGCTGTGTTATGCGTCTGGTCTCTAGCCTGTGACTGTGCTGTTGCCCTGGCGCCTGGGTGTTTTGAGGCTGTAGCTGCCTTTGTTGTGCGACTGCGCACCTGTGTTGTGTTGGTATGTGTCACGTGCTTGTGAGATGTTGTGGATGATTCTGGGGGGTATTCCTCCCTGGGTCTCTTCATGTTAAGTAACACCTTTTGGTCTTTTGTGGATGGACCAGGTGGGGGTGTGCGACATGGGCCCTGTGTAGCTGGGGTGTTTGGCCTGCTATTGAGCAGTGGAGCATGTCGGGCCGTTGGTGGCGCTGTGGACGTGGACGGTGTGGGGTCCTCCAATGGGTCATCCAGTGGCGTATTCTATGCCAATTGTGTGACATGAGGGGTTGGGAGGCGTGGCAGTGGCGGATCCAGTGGTCTGAGGCCTTTCACTCTGGTCGAGATCCTGGGGTTGCGTTTGGGTGTCAGATTGATTTGATCCCAGACTATGTTTGGTTCGACAAGTTTGACATTGTTAATGTTGAGGGTCTTGGTGGTGCCTGTTTGTTGGTGGCGTAGCCAGACCACCTTGCCTCTGCATCTGGTAATGGTCCATTGTGGCTCCCATCTCGATGCCATTAATAACGGTTCATTTACTTTTATGACCACGGAATCACCGACGTGTAGTTGGCCTGTGTTAGCCTGACGTTTTAGTCGCTCCCCGTTATAGCGTCGTGAGTCTGCTGTGGCTTGTGTTGCTGCTGTCAGTGCCTCAGACAGGTCCTGTAGTCTGGGATCCAGCAGAGGTGTGGGACCCAATAGCCGTGCAATGGGCAGTCTTGATCGGCGGCCATAAAGCAAGGAGAAGGGAGTGTGTCCTGTGGTGGTGCTGACTGCATTATTGTAAGCAGTGCGGGCCATGCCAATCTTGTCCTGCCAATCGTCACGCATGTTGTTGATGGCTTTGGTGATGATTGACTTGAGCGTGCCATTGAGTCGTTCCACTTTGCCATTGGCCTGGGGATTATAGCTGGTGGTGCGCCTCTGCTCAATGCCTAGGTCCTTGAGGTATTGGCACAGGGCATTAGCTCCGAATTCTTGGCCGAGGTCATTTAAAATGACTGCAGGGTAGCCATGTCGTGGGAACAATTCTTGAGTCAGCTTGATCCAGATGTCCTTGTTTGGAGAGGTAGACGATTGGTCTCTTCACTCCTCTGTCGTCGACACAATATGGTTGCCGACCGCGTATGCGCATGCGTCACTTTGCGTCAGTGTAGAGGAGAAAGGGCTGGTCTGTCCTCGGGTGTGCCATGACGTTGTCACTGGCGAGGGCCTGTTTGAGTGTATCGAAGGCCTTTTGGGGATCGTCCAACCACTTTGTCTGGTTCAGCTCTGAGGCCTTCCGCTCTAACGAGGTATCCCAGTAACTTGACTTGCTGAAGGCCGAAGACACATTTTGTCGGGTTCACTTTGAGATTGTACTATCGAAGGCGCTTGAAGACCTCTTGGAGGTGTTGAATATGTTGTGCTTCCGTCCGGCTGAAGATGATGACGTCATCTATGTATAATAAAGCGGAAGTGCCTAGTAAGCCCTTTAGAACCACTTCCATGGCTCTTTGAAACAGTTGTGAAGAGTTACACAAACCAATTGGCATCTCTTGTCCAGTTGAAAAGCCCTCTGTGGCAAATAAAAGCCGTCTTGTCCTGGCTGTCTGGATGGAGAGGGATTTGATGGAATCCCGATTTAAGGTCTATTGTGGAAAAGATGATAGCCCCATGTAACTGGTCGAAAATGTCTCTAATGAGTGGAATGGGGTATGCGTCCTTCTTTGTAACCTTATTGAGTGCGGTAAAATCAATGCGGAACCTCGGGCCCTCGTCCGAATTTGGTTTGTCGACGAGTACGACAGGGGATGTCCAGGGCGATGACGAGGGCACTATAGACACCCTGCGAGAGGAGGTCATCTAGTTTGTCAACCAATGCTTGTCGTCTTACCAGTGGTAATCGGTACGGCCTGCGTTTGATGGGTGGACCTTCCGTCTCGATGCTGACCTCGATGTCAGGATGGCATCCCAGGGGCTCACACTTGGCTGCGAAGATGTCAGCGTGTGCCCTGACGCATGCTTGGATGGGAGGGCTGTGCATTATGTTTGGCCAATCACCCAATGATGCCATGTCACTCCAGTCTGATTGCGCCAGGAGAGCGTGCCTGTCACATAGTCTATGAGCACGCCCTCTGCTGCTAAAAGGTCACGACTCAATATCATGGTGTGGCCAATGTTGTCTATTATAGGTATAACTCCCAGTGAGTCCTCGTGTAATGAAGTTGCTCCCAGGACTGTGATGTCAGACCACTGACACCACAGAGTTGTATGGACTGCATGAGAGGAGGCATCTGGGGATGAAGTTTCTTCAGGGATAGGTATTCCGTGCGCCGCAGCACCGAGCAAGATGCAACGGAATCGGTGAGCATGTGCGTGGTTCGTCCATAGAATTGGAGCTCCACGTACACGCACTCACCAGCTGCGGCGCTCCTTAGTTTCCCAAGGCCGAGTCGAGGTTTCGTCCTGCTTGTCGTCTGTCCTTGCGACGTTTGCGACAATCTCGGGCGATGTGGCCTTGTTTCTAGCAGTAGTTGCAGGTGGATCTGGTTTGATCGGAGAAATGATAGTCATCTTGTCAATCATGGCTGTTAGACGTAGGCCTATTAACCGCTGTTGCCGGTCGATCCAGTTTGAGGGTGGCTATCAGTTTGGTGAATTGAGTGGCCAGCCCTGAGACCTGTCTCTTCATCTCCGCCATGTCCTTGCATATGGTGTCCTCGACATACTCCCCCTATTATAATCCTATGGCAATTTTTTTTGCGAGCGCATTCAGCTTTAAAGTTATTTCTTGGTGTTCTTCTATCATTTTTAAGGCATTCTATTCACTTTTTCTGAATTTCAGAATTTTTCTTTTTACACATTTATTTTTAAATATTTTTTGCAGTGTTTCAATTTCAGCCACATTTTTTCTATTTTAATTAGCTATTCTATCAGGATTTGAGGTAAAGTACACATTATCAAATGGTTCCTGAAGCAGCTTCGAGGCCCCAGTGAAGGGGGCCTCATGCCCCATACCATGTAGGGCCTCTTGTCCGAAACCCACATATTTTAATATCTATATTTTTAACTAAAATGGAAAAAACATGATCCAAATCAAAGTTATTTCTAACAACCCCTTTCAAAAATTAATCAAAGTACTAAAACCATGCACATTTTTTTGTTTCTTAAGTTTCTGCTATGGTTTGGTGGTGTGTGCCCTGAAAATGTGTGACCTCACCTCAAAAGCCTCTAGCTTCAATGCTACATTGTATCTATAAGAAAACGCACCAAAAATGTAAGCTTAGATATAACCATGGGGGGACCTCTCACCTAACCAAGGCTTTTTGCCCCTCCCTACTCTAAATGTGTCTTTTAAAGGCCCATAGGCGTATCGGAGGGGAGGGCAGGGGATTAATTAAACACTATTGAAAATTTATGATTTCTAGTCAATTTCATTTGAATGGTACTAAAATTAGATCTTAAAATTCGAGCAAATGTCGCTCGCCCCCCCAAAAATCGCGCATGCCGTACGCCTATGAAAAGGCCCAGTCAAACCTAACCATTTCAGAATGTGTGTATAATCTGCTTAACACGTTGGTATACGTTTTTTGGAAGTTACATGCGTCCTAGATTAGGTACACATTGAAACACATTATCATTCGTCCAAGGAACTGATAATTTTTAAGCATGTTCAAAAAACTTTGACGTACATCGACATTAGGCTGGTAAGGAGTGGATAAATTATAGGGACATTATAAGATCATTAGAGAAAAAAAAAATCTTTCTCTCACGTTTGGCACATGTTTTCTACATTTCACAAGTTTCTCACACGCCCATAATGTCCCCTATTCGTTGCATATGCCTATCTCCTCCAATAAATTATTGAAATATTCTATAAATTACTAACCAGCCAGGTCCACGTTAATTACTCGTTTGAAACTCTTTTTCACAGGTTTTGTGCACGTTTTTTACACGTTTTTAACCCGTTTTGCATTCGCAGAAACCAGGTTAAACACAACCCTAAAAGAGATTTAGATCATTCAGATACCTCGATGAGACTCACAGAAAGTTGGGCAATACATGTAAATTACCATTGAAGCTACTTAGAGTATTTTGTGGAGTGAAAATTAAATTTTTTGAAATGGTGTGTCTGGATTCTGAGAATCTTGCAGATGGGATTTCTAGGATATAGTGACATCACTGGTAGTCCGTATGGGGAAATAAGGGGGTGGATTGTGCAGGTTTGTCTACAAGCATGTGCAGGTTTGTCTACAAGCATGAAATTTGGCACAAATGTTGCTGAGGGTATATAGATTCAAATTTTTGAGGGAGCTGGAGTGGGCGCTTGTCTTGGTTGCCATAGAAACAAATTCAAAATGGCCGCCGTTCCATATCTAATTTTCAGTATAACTCAGTAACAAAAGGTCATAGGATTGCAAATAATAGCTCTAAATATATGTTCTTGATGCCAGGAATTCTGATTCTGCCATTATTTTTCATGTCAAACACATATTTTGGTCTATAAAGCCAAAATTACCTTTATATCAGAGCCTCACTACTCTTAACTTCTTGCCTCTAACAGACCAGAGAGACTCAATCCTACCTCTTGTCTCTGACAGACCTCAGAGCCTCACTACTCTAAGGATTGTTTTTCAATCGGGATACGCTCTGGAAAGTCACACGATATCCAAAATACCAGAAATACCATGCATATATGTGGAAAAAACGTTACACAGAAAGATTAAACATGCTGAGACGGACCTACAGTAGCAAAAGAATTATCCAAATCTGTTGATAACTGCCCGAAAAAAATTGATTTGTGTCATTTTGACCAAAATTGACTGTCTCATTTGCAAATTCGGCGAATATCGCTTCAGATTTTTCATTCCTGACCTAACAGTAAGTTTTAACCAATGTGAAAATGCTTTCAACATGGTCCCAAGAGAATTACATGCAACAACTATGATTAGTCTCTTCAGAATCCTGCATTGAACACATGAAGGTCAATTCCGTCAAATATTGTCCTCTCCGAAATAGGGTCAGCAAAACAGCATTAACATTAAATTAAGAGGAATTTTATTTTATAGAAATACTCCTTCAATAGATTAGACAAAGTTTTGGTAAGTGTTTCACTTCAGTTGTATGAACTGCACAATGCTCGTAGCGGAAAACACCAAAAACAGCTTTGTCCTCTCCATCCTCTCCGAAAATATCTATTTTCCTTGACATGCACAAAAGTTCTTGGCCAAAATCAAGCAAGTAAGATGATTTTTCATTGTCAGATATATATCTATCCACTCAGCACAAGCCCATACAACTGGGTGTTCTATACATCCAGTAATAGAGGGATGAGCAGAATATTGACTTTGGTCAAATTATCAAAAAGTCAAATAAGAAAAAATTCAGAATACTTGTAGCCCTAAAATTTTCAGAAATCCACGGCCCGGTATATAGCAACAGAAAAAAGTCAATTTGGCAGGAAAAAAAAAGACCTTTATTTTTTACCCCCCTTGAGACAAAACTATGTATCCCGATTGAAAAACAACCCTAACTTCTTGTCTCTCACAAACCTAAGACTCCTTCTTAACTCTTGTCTCTGACAGACCTCAAAGCCTCACTACTCTAACCTCTTGCCTCTCACAGACTTGAGAGACTCAATCCTACCTCTTGTCTCTAACAGACCTCAGAGCCTAACTACTCTTAACTTCTTGCCTCTCACAGACCTGAGAGACTCAATCCTACCTCTTGTCTCTGACAGACCTCAGAGCCTCACTACTCTAACCTCTTGCCTCTCACAGACCTGTGAGACTTGATCTTACCTCTTGTCTCTGACAGACCTCAGAGCCTCATCACTCTTACCAATTGCCTCTCACAGACCTGAGAGACTCTCACCCTAAGCTCTTGTCTCTGACAGACCTAAAGATTTAATTCTCTGCCACTTTCTAAGATGTCCAAGCCTGCACAGCTATACTCTGATGTCCTGCGCATCGGTATAAATGATTTCAATCGAATAGATTCATACAAACCAGGTTCTAGAACACATGTCCAACAGAGGTCAAACAACTCAGACTGTCTTAAACTACAGAACAGATTTTATCCTTTGATGCACTTAGACAAACCTAAAGAACACTGTTTCCACACAAATAAACCAACCTACAATGCCAAAAACAATATTCTAAACGCATGTGTCTGGAATGCGCAAAGTTTGAGACAGAAAACAGTATTGGTGAAGAATTTTGGAGATGAATTTGATCTTGGCATGTTTCTTTTCATAGAAACTTGGTTAAAGGCAATTGATATCGTGGAAATAGGCAACTTAGAAAGAAATGGCGAGTATGTTTAAATCGGCACGCTCTAGAAGGCAGACCTGGGGGTGGTGTTGGTTGCATTCTAAGGTGAGGTTTAAAAGCAAAAAAAATCAACAGTACGAAAACCAAAACTTTTGAGCATATGGAAATTTAAATAAATTTGAATGGCAAAACTATCACAATTCTTCTTGTGTACAGGCCGGAACCCTCAAACAAAAACAAATACAGGTTGGCAGAGTTTTTCGAGGAATTTACACAATTCTTTGCTCAGTATCAAACATATCACAATGAAGTTGTGATCACTGGAGATTTTAATTTTCACATAAAAAAACCTGATGATGCTAGAGTCAAACAATTTAATAGCATCCTTGAAATGTATGATCTTGAACAGCATGTATCTTCACCTACCCACAAAGAGGGAAACACATTGGGCCTCGTCATAACACGCAGGAATTCAACTCTGAGAGACTGTCAGTGACTTGCTCTCTGACCATAACTGTGTCCTTTTCAATATGGCTATTGGCAAAGTAAAAAGTCCCCAAAGAAAATTGCTTTCAGAAAACTGTGCAACCTCAATTTGAATCTATTTAGAAAAGACATAGACAAACACATGTCCCAAAAAGTGCAACAAGAAAAATCATCTTGAGTACCTGTCAAAACTGGTCTTGCTTTACAATTCATCAACCAAGGTACTTGACAAACATGCACCTCTGATTACGAACCAGGTTACACTACACAAACAGACTTCATTTATCAATGCCGACATCAAAAATCTAAAAACAGCTAAAAGAAAAGCAGAGCGAACTTGGAGAAGAACTTTACTTGAGAGAGACTGGCAAGAGTTTCAGTAGAAACCAAATGCGTTAAATGACCAGCTCAATCAGCTGAAATCTGATGATCTGAGAGCAAAGATTGAGAGTGCTAAAGGAAATTCAAAGGCCATGTTCAAGGTACTTAATTCTAACTTGAACAGGAAACAAGAATTGCCGCTTCCAAATCATGAAAACAGCAAAGACCTGGCAAATGACTTCAACACATTCTTTAATGAGAAAATCAAGAAAATAAGGAAACAACTTGACTCCGGCAGCAACAACACTGAAATTGTTGAACGTTTTACAGGCAACAGACTATCTCAGTTCAAAACACTATCAGAATCAGCAATTAAAAAACTGATCAGAAATATGCCTGTCAAACACTGTCAACTAGACCCCATCCCTACTTGGTTACTGCTGGAGTGCATCAATGAATTTCTTCCATTGATAACTGAAATAGTCAACACATCACTATCTCTAGGGGAGATGCCCCTTGATCTGAAGCATGCACCGGTTATGCCACTTTAAAAAAGAGGAGGACTTGACCTGATCAAGAAGAATGATCATATTTTCATGGTTTTCTTATTAGGAGTAAAGCAATCATTCTAGTATTACTTGTAGTGATAATCAACACAACATTTCAGTAGTTGGAGTATGTTTCAATGTTTAATTATCAAAATTTTGCTCTTTGTAAAGCTTTTCTCAAAATTGTGGGCCAATTTGTTGAAAAAGGCCATAACCAATACAAATTTCACTTTAATTTTGTAATTACTCTTACGCTTCATCCAGTTATTACTGATAATGCATATAAAATCGATTTGGGTCAAAACCAGAACACTTTTTTTACTTTTGTGTCACACCATTCGCTTGTGGACAATTTCCTTTGAGGAACGTTGGTCTAAGGAAGCATTAAACCTCCCATTCACATCGGACCCAACGTTCAGAAACAACGTATTTTGTCGACAATTGGCTACGAGATTACTACGTACGTATATATCGTATTTATTGCGTATTTCTCCAACTTCTGATGTTAACCCCCACATTGAAGGAATGGTCGTAATACGCCTCTGGGGCGTCGGGCGTGGCAGGCCAGCCCAGCGCGCTGTGTCTTGCGCATGCGCAAACATCTGACAAGAAGGACGCTATGGCTGTCCACGAACGTGTGTATTAGATTTATATCGGCCCAGAACACCTTCTATGCCATCGTAACAGTGTATTTAACCATGGCCGATTGATTCTAGGATGTGTATTGATTAAATTAAACCTTCGGATGGACTGTGGATGTTGTGATTGCTTCAGAATCAGCCGGTCTAGTCGGTGATGCGAAGCATGTGTATTTCTTGACAGCGCTTAAATTTAGGAATTAAATGGACTGTATCTAGTGAAATATGACTAGTTTGAGTGTGGATTCCATCTGTACATCGAGGAGAGACCCGTACACGAGTGTTACGATGGATTACTCGTGTTCTGGACCGATGGCTTGTGTGCACGATGTCCATGAATTTGCCTTGTTATTAAAGCAAGCAGGGAGGTGCCGGCCAGGGGCGGAGCGCTCGGATTCACCGGGGGGCCGCCGCATTGCTTCTGGCGGTCCAGCCAGGCTACTGGCCCCGTGTAAAAACAAAATTAATAAAGTCCTTGAATATTGGCCCTCATTATGGTTGAATAAAGAATGATTTTACTGCAGGAATTTTTTTTTAAGGGGGGGGATTTCAAGAATTTTTTTTTTTTAGGTCCTGAGGGGTGTTTGGTCAATTGATTGTTGGAGATCTGCAAAGAGAAAACATAAATTAAAACAGTGAAGAGAAGAGAAAAACAGAGAGAGATAGAGAGAGCAGAGCCAAGCAGCAAGCACTGAAGGTGGCTCCAAAATTAGCAGACTTTTCTTCCTTGTTTTACCAAGCAGTCTGCAGTCCCTTTAAGGACTAAAATAAATAAGAATATTCACTTACCTTGCAAGGGATTAATGCTGCAACTCTGAAGAGTTGGAAAAATCCCAATCCAAATTGGCCTGCTTGATAGGTGGCATTATGTTGCAAGTAGGCTCAGTTCAACTCCGGTCTCAACTGATTCTCTCTTGCTCGTTTTTGGTTGAGCAGTACAAGGGAAATTTTTTTTGGCCTATCTAATCTTTCGCATGTTAACAGATATATATATTGAACATTTTTTTACTGATTTATCTACTATCTTTTCATGGATTCATTCAATCATCACCAGCAAGCATCCTGTTGGAGTTTTTATATTCTCCCAAGTTACCAGATAGATTGGAATAGGTATGGAATAGATGGCGCTACAAGGCTCTCTGAGAATCAGGATCCTAGGTTCTGCAACTTTGTGCAAACCTTCAACAAACCTTTAGCAGATACATATGATCAGACGTTTGTCCTGAACATTACTTTCAAACGTTGTCCATACATATCAAAAACACGTTGGAGTAACCTTGGAACTTACGTATTGCCAAATGTGCAACCATACCTTTGATAAACCTATGAATCAAAGGTATGGTCATACGTAGTAGTCCAAGGTTGTAAAAACCTCTCAAATGAATGTTCAACAAACCTATGAATCAAAGGTATGGTCATACATAATAGTCAAATGTTCTTCAAACCTCTTTACCAAAGGTATGCCTTACGTAATAGTCTAAGGTTTTAAAAACCTCTCAAATGAATGTTCAACAAACCTATGAACCAAAGGTGCGGTCATACGTAATAGTCAAACATTCTTCAAACCTCTCAACCAAAGGTAGACTTACGTATGACTGACACGTTTAGCCAAACGTTACAACCAAACTGTCTTCCAACCTCTCAACCAAAGGTATGACTTACATTTTTTAATTTTGAGAATTTCATACGTGGGCCGCTTCGTTTGCAATTTGCGCCACTTCTATTGGGGTTAGAGACTTATCGTTTGGAGCATTAGCTATGAAGAGTACTATATGCAGCCGGAGATTCAACTTGATATTCAAAACAGAAAATTTTTACAGGCGATTTTCGGCAAGCAGGTCTAATTTCTCAAAAATGACTTTGAGATACAAATAAATTTTTATATCAAAATCCATCGCGGTAGGAAACCTTCTCTTATGCTTTTTATTGTTCCTCATAATATTTGGAAATAAATGACAAAGAAATGAGAAATCCTATCTAGCCAATTTTTTTTTGCGCCATGGTTTATGAAAAAAGCTAAAATTGTCAAAATCAATATTTTTACTCCGAGCCCCTTGGAAAGCCCTTTCAACTAAATATATCTCTTTGAAATTAAAATCAGCTTTTCCATGAAAGTGTCTTCTTTAATTTCATCCTTCATTGCATAATATGGTATGCATGACCACTGAATGGCAGGGCAAACTTCACAGTAAAAAAGTTAAGAAAAAAATTGAGTTTTTCAGGTTTGCGTGGACTGACTTTCTTGTACATAACCTCAAATATTTTGAAAAAAAGGCTGGTTGCGACCACTTTTTTTTACATATCCTTGCTTTAAACTATATTTTGGATCATTCTAAACTATTTTTAAGAAATCCTATCTTAGAAAGTTAACGAGTATCGAGCCACCTTAAGTTATAACAACGAAAAGATTATCATAACTCCAAACATCAAGCTATGTTAGCTCAAACAAATTGTGTAACCATCTCACTCAATCATTTCAGCTGACTCAAAATTTCAAATATTACAGTGTTGGCTGAGTTTGGCACAAGTTTAAATTGCTACAATGTCGCATAAGTTTGTGCCAGTTCCAAGAGAATCCATGTACAAGAGAGACCGCCTGACTCATGCAGAAGAAGCGGTCCTATAACACAGGGACCATTGTAGGCCTATCACTGTTTCACTGTCCCAAGTTCACACACTGGTAGAGTGGTAGACTAGCTGTTTTATTACTTGCTACATGTAGATTGTAGAAGATAACTTAGATAAGGGAAGACGGGTTTTTGTGCCTAAAAGTGATAGTTGGTGGGAGTTGAAAGATCCAAGAAGATTTTTTTTTTACAAGACAATCTTGAAATTAGTGCTGCCTAGTAGTGTGTCACCAAGATCGTGCCTGTTGAAAAAAAGAAAATTTTTTTGACTTCTATATTCTTTAGGAAATGTGCACCTCTTTTTGTTTTTAAAATGTCTGAAATATTGGCTGCACATCCCAACATGCCTGTGTTTGTTCATCTCAAACATAAGTTTGGAGAGTCCTACCAGTACATTGACGAACAAACATCTTGAAGCTGTCATAAGGGAAGTTGTCCCAGGTAAGAACTACAGTGAACAGCATCCCAACAACCTCTGGACTGATTGGTGAAAGGCATAAAGTGGTTTTTTGATAAATTGATTATTGTCCTTTCTAAAGTATTCCAATCATGTGAAACCAGTGTCTTGCCAAGGATAACTAAAATTGCATGTTGCAGCTTTTTTACCTGCAGCTTAATTATGATTAAAATGTTAAAGTACGCTGATGACACTGTAATTATTGGACTTATGCATAAAGATTCTGTAAATGACACTCAAATGTACTTTCATGAGATCGCAAATTTCCACAATTGGTGTACTTTTTAAATCTAAATGTGAAAAAAACAAAAGAGCTTATAATTGACTTTGGCAGAATCTCTACTATGTTACCACCTGTGATGATTAATGATGAAAGTGTTGAAGTTGTTCATGAGTATAAATATTTGGGAACAATTATCGATGATAAGTTGTGTGGAGCTGCTAATGTTGAAAGAATTTATAAAAAGGCTAATCAATACATGTATTTCTGGAGAAAATTTAATACACTTAAAGTAGATAGGCCTACAACTGTGAAGACTCTATTTTATTCTAGCATTATTCAGTCAGTGGTACCATTCTGCATAATACGCTATTTTGGTAACATTACAAAATGCAATCATAACAGACTCGAAAAGATAAATAGGTCGGCTTTAAGACTTGGATGCATAAATTTAAAATCATTTGATGAACTGTACATAGACACTGCTATAAAAAAAGCTAAGAATATACTCAAAGATCCGAGTCATACTTCATATAAATACTTTGAATATTTACCATCAGGAAGCAGACTGCGCTCTGTGAGGTGTAACACAAATCGTTATTTGAAATTGTTTATGCCCAGTGTTATTCGGGCTCTTAACAGTTAATGCACCATGCACTGTATGAGTTGTATCAAGTCAAGTTTCGCCATGCGATTAATAAAGTATATCTGTATCTGTATCTGTATTAATGAACATTGAAAATTGCTGTTGGATTTACATTTGAAACATTGAGACTACTTACTACTTATCTACTATAGTATATGCAGAAAGTCACACAGTAGCCATTGTGTGAAATGTTAAACAGTCAAATGGTGGCAAATGCTGTTGGATTTACATTTGAACTTGGCCTGACTTAAATTTGAGTTCGCAAATTTTGTACTGAAACTGATACATATCAAACTAGTGTCTAACTGAGCCTAGCCAGATGATTCCTGCCCTCTCTCACATTTCATCAATGAACCCTTGTGAGTGCCCAGAACGGGGTTAGAGGACTGCACTCTGTCTATAGCATTGTCCTTCTTCCATGCTTGTCTACAGTTTGAGAATTTCCTTTTCCTTTAGAATTGGAATAACAGTGCCCTTGGTTTACATGTAGGAGAATTACTGATAATCCTCTGCAAATTGAATATTGCCTTAGCATTCCATGCAAATAATTTTGTTATACCAAAAGAAACCTGTAGGTGTGCATAAGGTTGCCGCATTAAAAATACCCATTTCTGCAAAATCTGTTTGGCTACCTTGGTATCAATGTACAGAAGATATTTTGATCTATTTCTATCACTGGTGTTTATTTTGCTTGTCAAAACTTGATGAATTGCTACTAGAAAAAATTTGCCATATTTTAAGCTGAAGATTTGTTGTGAATTTAGATAAAATAAGCTCTATAACCCCAATATACAGGTAATTTTGGCTCTATAGACCAAAATATGTATTTGACATGAAAAAATTATGGCAGAATCAGAATCCCTGGCATCAAAAACATATATTTAGAGGTATCATTTGCAATCCTATGACCTTTTGTCACTGAGTTATACTCAAAATTAGATAAAGAGCAGCGGCCATTTTGAATTTGTTTCTATGGCAACTCCAACGAGCGCCCATTCCGGCGCCCTCAAAAATTTGAGTCTATATCCTCAGCAACATTTGTGCCAAATTTCATGCTTGTAGACAAATATGCACGATTTTACCCATAAGCTCCTGGACTATGGCATCTTCCTCGTCCATGCTAGAATATTAACTTCAAGAATATACTGAGTGCATTTTGAAAAAACAACGAAAATACATTAGTTCATGAAATTTTGATACATGTAAAATGTGTTTGCTGATGATTTGAAGGTCGTATCCTTAGTTACTCATAGAGCTTTAAAAACATGTGCGTAGAATAAATGCAATGACATTGGTGTCAGGGCCAAACAATGCAAGGATTGGCAAGAACAAGAACTGTTTAAATAAATTGGCTGAGGTGGAAAACGTTCATGAACTTGGAGACAATTATGATGGACCCTGCCGTCATTGTGACCACAATGGTTTTCTTCATTTATGAAGGTAAGTCATAGGTGTATCGGAGGGGGGGGGGCAGGGGGGGTGATCGCCCCCCCCCAAAGGTTTGGGAAGTAGTAAGATTCGGGCAAAAAGGCTAAAATATTCGGGCAGATGATTAAATAAAAACTACTGAAAATTAATGATTTCCAGGCAATTTAATTTGAAATGTTTGTAAATTTAGATCGTGAAATTTGGGCAAATGTCGCTCGCCCCCCCCCCCAAAATCATGCGTGCCGTACGCCTATGAGGTAAGTCACAGTATGCTCTCAGGAGCTTTCCATACAATGCGACCTTCTACTTCTACATTGTACAAAAGTTTTTTCATAACTTCCACTTCTATGTAGCCTAACAAACAAGATCATTTTGTTTGAAGGTGATATTTTACTTAGAATCGAAGTCTTAGCAAACAAGTTACACAATGTACTTGGATACCCAAAATCAAACTTTCTTGTCTACAAAATTAGCGCTTAGAAATTTGGATGGTTAAGGGTATGCTAACATATCAATTATTACAGATCTCATATAAGTGTGCCATGTCCCATGTAAATATGAGCAGAGATGATGTCAGTATCTCAATACTGACATCACTATCTGGACACTCCCTGTGAGCATTTGAGACCACAGCTGAAGTATTGATTCCAACTGTTAAAAACAAATTAGGCTTAAAGTGTGAACAACAACTGATTGATTTGTTTTCATATGTGTAAAAATGATTGTGCATGATGGTTTATTCAGTTGGAGCATGTTAGCAGGGATTAGAAAATTTTGGGTGTTATTAAAGCATCAAACAGAATGATTAGGGCTCACCAACATTTTAGCAGTTTCTTGTAGATTTATAATGATCTTATCAGGGAAGGTCAAAAGTAACACAACTGAAACTGTGAATATACCACCGTGACATCAATATGCTCATACTGACATCACATGAGCACTGTGACAGTTGAAAAGAACATGGCACACTAATATGAGATCTGCAATAACAGAATATCTACCAAAAGTACCAATTTGGCACAAAAATTAAAATAATGTAGATTTTAGGCCATGTTTCAACTAAACCCATGCTTCAACTTGCCCGGGCTCTCCTGTTCGTAAGTCAAAATGACATATACTACGGCCGTGTAGTATCTGGAAAATAGCAACTACATAATGTAATTGTTTTTTTTTGGTTTCAGTGACCGCTATGGAGATGGATGAATTCAAACAGAGGTCACTGGCTTTGTCCTTTCGGAACACGACCATTGAATTGAGCCCCGAACTTCCCAGCAAAGCACTTGTATGTGCATTAAAGTGTTATGATGACCAAGATTGCATGGCTTATGACTTTGACCAGGAATCGAAGTGCACCTTGATGAGCATGATCGAAGGGAAGGCTGACACAAATTCACCAGTGTTTCTGAGAATTAGAGGTGCCACCATGTCGTTTTTCGTTTTGAAATTAGTCTATTGCAATTTGTATTTCACTAAATTTAATAAATTTCTTGTTACTTAATATCAATTAAAAGGTTTTTTTTAAATTCTTGCATTGGGTTCTTTTAACTATTTTCTATATATTTGCTTTATTTTTATTTGTGAATTCTCTGTAGTTTTTGCTTCGAATATATATTCTTTTTATGTTTAATGAGTCTTTTTGATGTGAAATAAATGATATAAATACTATATAATTATGACCTTCTGCACAGGTAATAAAAGCTTCAAAGTTGCAACTAAGACTGACGGACTCGTACTGGATTGCAAAAAGCTAGTGGACATACCAGATGTAAGGCTTTCCCTGTGTGAGGAACTGGCAAAATCTCACAAAGAGGCAAACGCTTTGGCATTTGATGAAAGGAATATGGTATGCAGCCTCCAAAAGTGTGCTCAGCCTGTCGGCATTCCTGTTATTGGTGTAGCATATGGCGGAATTTCCATCATGTTTGAGTCAGCATTCTACCCAAGAAGTAAGTCCAGTATTTTATGTTGATATCAGAATAATTTATAAGAATCTAAAAAAGCACAATTTACTGCTCAAGTCATAGGGAGGGCCAGTTTTTCTGAGTGTTATAAGGAATTTTTTTCTTTTTTTAGTCTTTTTTAATCCAAAAATGATGATATTACTGTAACAATAATAGATTTTCACTTGTAAGCCAGCAATTGCAAATTTTGTGTTTCAGCTTGCATGGGACGGATATTAGCATATGAAAATAGGAAAGTAGGACTTCAGTGTCCCATTGAAGGTAAGAACACAGAGTTTTGAGGCAAAGCTTTATTTATTAGCTCGCCTGATGCCTGGGTCTCATGGCAAGGATTTTATGATGGCGGAGCAGATTAAGATGATTTCCAGGGAAAGTTCGCATGAATTGGCAAGACGAAACGATTATGAAATAAATTTAAAAGAGATTAGAGGCATAGAACGGAGGGGCAAGAATATACACCTTTAGGGCAATATTACCGGTATATACATTGGTGGAGCAATAATATACATCGGTGGGGCAAGAAGAAAACCACCGACAAGGGCCACAAGGCTGCAAAAACCACTGTCGAGGCTGCAAAAACCACCGTTGAGGCTGCAAAAACCACCGGCATGGCAGGAAATAAGCAGCAGGAGCAGGGGATGGCCCTATAGCCCACCAATCATGTTTTTTACTCCTGCGATCCAGAAAAATGCCTGCAGGACATCCGAAAATTGAGAAAAATTCTGGCTCTTCCACAGCGGCTTAAAAAACGTTTCCCAGGGGGAGTTCTTTTGATTTCTAGGAAAGTCATGGATCAAATTTGTGCTCCGCCGATTCGGATGTAACTATTTTTTTTATTTAAAAATTACCAAAATTCCCAGGAAATCCTAGGCTGCCGGAGTAAAAACACCTCCATAACCGGCCGTGAGACCCTGGCATTACTTTTCAAACTGAATTGGTTTCTGTGACAACTCATAATTACATGTGTTTTTCTTCTTTGGTAACAAAAACCTAAGTCACAGATAGCCCTGGACCCCAGGGCTAAGTCACAGATGACTAGGTGCTTTGTAAAATGAAATTGAGAGCTACATTCTGGAACAAATAAAGGTCGCCTAAAATTCTCATTATATATTAAAGGCTGGAACATTACACACAGTTCACCTTTTGGAACTATTTGCAGGTACAACTTTAAAAGGTCACTATCTTATGGCAAATCATGCACTGTCAAGTACCTTGATTGGATGGTTTCCATTATTCGAATTCTAAATCTTAGTATATATGAGCTCCAGCTACTCTTATGAGAACCTGTAAAATATCAAATCCCCACACTCATGATTGATGACATGTCATTCCCTAAAAATGTTGGTTATGTTGACTAAAACCCCTTTTTCTAACTCATGTGTCATTCAAAACATTGCGTTTTTCTTTCAGTAACTTCTAACGAGATCTTTCCTGACTGTAAACAGAAGTTGTGCGAGGCTGAACAAGATACTGCAACCTGGTCTGGAGAGTACTGCCACTTTCACAGTTGTCCTGATGGATTGATAATATGGTCGGCTTTACAATCAACTACCATACTTCACAAGATACCTGCTTATCAAAATTAAGAAAGTGTGCTGATCTGCTTGTTATGTGAGAAAATGTGGTTGCAATTTAATCCTTCAATTTAATTGTCCAGTATTCACTGTACAACAGCATATCAATGGTATCTGTCTTGCCATTTTGATTAACAGATGGTTGGATACAGGAGAGAGAGGAAAAAAATTATATTGCAATGGAATTAGTGTTCTGTGTGTTATTATACTAAATATTGTTAGATAAAATTAGTAAACAGCCCTGCAGGCGCTCATCCAATAAATTGTGCTTTTACAGGCAAACTAATTAGCATAATTGTGTGGTAATCAAAACGTCTTACAGTAGACGAAAAACGCTTGCTTACAGAAAAGCTGTTGGTCAATGAGGGTGATTTGAGCTAAAATGTTCAGTGGCGTCCCTATGGGGGGGCAAGGGGGGGCACAGGCCCCCCCATATTGGCCCTGTGCCCCCCCAGGTGCCCCTCCCCATATGAACTTTCCAACTCTGGCTAAAATATACAATTAGTATAGTTGGTGCCCCCCCAGAGAATCGCGTGCCCCCCCAGGTGCCCCCCCCGCTCGAGACCCCCCAGTTACGCCACTGAAAATGTTGAGGTCATACTGTGAGTTCCCTGTGAGCCTTATGTGAGGTCATAGGCGTATGGGACAGGGTGCAGGGGGGGGCGATCGCCCCTCCAAAAGTTTGGAAAACAGTGGAAATTCGGGCAAGCAGGCTAAAATTTTGGGCAGATGATCACTACTAACATTATTGAAAATCAATGGTTACCAAGGCATTTTATGATAAAATGCCATGGAATTTGGGTGATGAAATTCGGGCAAACGTCGCTCGCCCTCCCAAAAAATCCGCTCGCCATACGCCTATGTGTAACATTCATGTGAGCCTCTTGTGACATTCATGTGAGCCTCTTGTGAGCTTCCCGTGAGCTTCCTGTGAGCTCTCTTTGAGTTATTCTGTGATCTCACATTGTGAGCTTTTTGTGAGCCTTTCCTGGGGTCAACTCTGCAGTGTGAATTTACTACACTGTAGTATGACCTCTTTGGAGTTAGATAAATACACATACAGAATAGCCAGTTTGTTGACTCATTTTATTTGTCAAATCATCTTGCTGGATTGGGGAGGGGGCTTCATTCAATCCTCTTCATTCCTATAGTCCAACCCATACATATTTACTACAACCTTAGTCCTGAAACATAAAATAAAACTAATACAAATACATGTATGTACTACAATTAATGGGCATATATAAACAATTTCAATAATGTCAAATGAATAGGCTAAATTATCTTATACTGTGTGTTTGCCTGATCTCCATTTTCTAATTATTCAAGAAACAATTGACAGCAGAAATAGTTTAAAATGGAAAATGTTACCAGTTCATACGGATCAAAACTCTGTGGTTCCTCAGTGCAAATGACTCCTCATAATGGCAGTTAAAAGATTGCGCCAAAACTGCTGTACAAGTTAACTGCCACAACACACATAGTTGTCAATTTTCGGAGGCTTAATTTCCATGCCTGTAGAATCACTGTTTAGATCCATGCTAACATAATTTTTAAAACTACAAACTATGTAAAAACCTACTAGCAGGCATTATTTCATCTCCCAAATTTCCCTGGTGTATGTTGATTCAAAATGGTGGATGGAATGTTGTGATGACCCTGTGATGTCACTACCTGTCACAAAAATTTCACAGTGTGAGCTCTTTGTGAAATCCCTATATGACCTTTAGTGGTTCCACAATGTGAGTTCCTTTGGACCTCTCTGTGAGATCTCATAGGGACACCATCATTTGTTAGCTCATTTTGACCTCTTTATGTGAGATTTCTGAGAGCTCTGCATGAGATAGCAATGCATGAGTTCACAAGGTATGAGGTCACCGTGATATCTTGATGATACCGTCCAGTGTGACATCACCATGTGAGTTTCTTGTGATCTCACAGTGAGTGTGCAGACTCAAATGTTGACTGGGCAGAGAATAACAAGGCAGGGCCAGGACTATGATCTCACAAGAAACATCCCAGTGCTTTTCTGTGAGCTCTCATTTTCGTCTACGGTAACTGCTAAAGGACTTCTTGACTGCGTATCAGTCAAACCAAGTTTCATTAGCACTTAAATTTTGGGAGAACAATACTTATTGTTGAGTCCTGTCGATGACAAACAAATACAAGTAAAGGATATTATATTCTTCTGACTAAATGGTAATTACAGGTTACCAGACCTCCTGTTGCAGACAATCTCTAAATCATGCCCAATTTTACAACCGGGCATGGCTATTTCTGAATCTCCTATTGGCAAACTATTTCGACTATTGGCAAACTATTTCTCCTTTGGTCAAAACCGTACAACTTAGAAATTCCTGCAATTATCACCCACTTTCGATATTAAAATGTGGGGCACAGCAGCGGAAATCCCGAAAATGTTGGATTCGGTTTTATGCAATTTGCGTGACTTCCAGTAAAGAAAGAAACTTGATTTTTTTGCCATTAAATTCAGCTTGAAATAGCTATTTTTAGAGGTCAGTAAATGCCCTAGTTTGATCAGAAAATTTTCTAGAATGTATCAATTTTTACTTAATGAATTATTCATAGACATAAATCAATAATCAAATTCTAATCAATAGGCCTATGGCCTAATGGACAGCTCCAAGTATTCCATTATGGACTGCTAATTGATCTTGTTTCTTTTATTTACTAAAAGTAAGATTTTTATTAGTTCATTAGACAATTGTGTGTTTTTTCTGCCCTCCCTGGTCATGTTGGCAACCCACAGAACTCAGAAGGCCTTTTGTACATACACTAGTAGAGGCACATAGGCCTAACCTGTAGACCTATTATTAAACAAGAAAAGTACCCTTAAAAAAGGGCACTGTATCGATCTTACCATGAACCTGAAGGTATGTGGCATGCAATAAAAAGTGTTCATATCTTAAAGTAGGCACTTCTATGAAATAAATATCCTTAGAAAAATTCCAAAGCCCCTTCCCTTGTTTCATGAAAATATTACATAGCCAAGGATGTGTAAAAAAAAACTTTTTTATGTAAAACCACCTGTTTGGCTACAAGTTTGTTAATTGCTACATGCACAGTGTACATGTTATTCAGTACTATTTAAGAGTGAGTGATATCAGGCCTGAAAGATACCCCCCCCCCCCACAAAAAAGAATCATGAATCTGCCACTGGTTTGCTGTGGTCACTGGAACTTTGCATCATTGCATCATTGCAGCATAATGCGCCGAAAAGCTTTTTGCGAAGTTAATATTGCACATAGAGTACATTATATTACGTGTATATAGATTGTGGATGGTGAGGAGACCGATATTGAGTTTTATTGACCGAAGCAGTAATATTGGTGGAGGCCGTAGGCTGAGACCAATATTACCTGCTTAGGCCAATAAAATTCAATATTGGTCGACTCAACATCCACTATTTGTTATATTCTGCACCACAATTTTAAGACTTATACATATTTGTAAAATACTGCTTTTTCTAAAGATATTTGATTGTTTTATATGAAATCTACTTAATATCCCCATTATTTACAATGAGCATATTTATAAAATGATATATTGACATTTCAAGAAATTTCCATTTCTTCCTACCCAGGCTTTCCCTTAAATAATAGGCAATTAAGTGCGTGGTTGCTGCGAAGAACATATAGCGGGGCAGGTATGTAAATAAATAGTGCATTTATACATAGAAGCATGAACTTGGCGCACACTTAAAAAACATCGCGGCTACTGGCAGCCATTTTCCAAAATGGCGGTCAATTCTTCCATTTTGCTGCTTTCTGTGTAGTTCCTACGAATAGAATGCATGCAAATTGTGTTTGTTATTCCTTCTCTAGGTATTCAGAACATTACTATATCATTTTTTAGTAGCCTCAACTATTTTCAGGCTTTCTGGAATCCATTTTGGTAGAAATATCAACTCAAATACTGTAGGGGGAATGGGGGCACATTGGGACGCGGGGCACTATGGGACGGTGAGGTTTTCTTGGATCCTGGCAAGGTATAGGATATGGTAGTGCCATCATATCTTGTAATTTCACATCCTGATGTTTCCATGGTTTTATAGACAAATTACAGCCACATGCAGAAGTATGGCGAGCAAAAGTTTGTTTTCCTACCACTAAAGTAAATATGGAAGGGTTCAATTCGAACCATTCTGTGGACAAACCATGAACAATGAGACTTTCTCAGTGCTTGTATGAATTTTATATATTGTAACAAACAGTTATGAATTGCTATTGTGATAAACACACTCACTGGTGTCCGAGAAATTATCATTTTGGTGTAAAGTCATATCGGGGCTCATTAGGACAGTGAATTTGGGGCACACTTAATATGGCAGAGTTTAAGTTTCCAAGGCAACTGAATGACCTGGGACAGCACACAACAGGTATTCAGGCCACAGGGAATAGAGGCATAGTTGATTACCATTCTCTGTGAACAAATTTGTCGCAAAGCACTGTGTGTTACTTACATAGATGTCCGCACCCAGGACAGTTTATGTTAAATGTTTAAAACTGTTTAAAGTTACGAACTATTGGCACACTGTATATTATCTTACGCACTACTTATATGTGATATCTATTGCACGTGGAGTGTTAAAATGATTTTTTAATTGATGTCCCAATGTGCCCCGGCTGTTTTAGCCGGGGCACATTGGGACAGTCATTTTTACGACTCTCTGGCTGCAAAAGGGTAGGTGCAGTCTAGTTTATTATGCCTTGCATTTAAGCTCAATAGTATTGGTGATATTCATGCAAACTTCTGAGTTCTTCAGCGTTTTCAGCATTGAGCAAAATTAGTAGATGTTAAAAGCGTCCCAATGTGCCCCCGTTCCCCCTTTTTTAGCAGTAATGCATGGTTTCGCTAAATCTTTATAAATCTCAAAATTAGTTACATATTTGAATTCCTTGCAAAAATAGCTTTCAGATGAGTACCCGCATTAATGGGTTCCATAAATTTGGTGTGGAAATAGAAAAAATGAAAATAAATTTTTTTTTAAGATTTCGGTTCTTAGGTTCTTTTAGACAAGGAATTCATGGAAACTATTGATGCTACCATTAATTTGAAAGCTCTTCTTACAAGGAATTCAAATATGTAGTCTGTTTAGATATCAATTGAGATTCCACAAAACTATGGGAAACCGCGGAAATGCTGCATTTTCTTCAACAGTTCTAACAAAATGGACCCTGACCACCTTAAAAAATTCCTCAGTTCAATCCAGGAATCTATTGATAGTGTTTTTTAGATCCATCGAAGGAATAGTGACTACTGTTTTCATACGGTCAAACTATAGGCACTTCATAGAAAGCAGGAAAATGAGAGGATTAGTCGCCATTTTGGAAAATGGCTGCCATTGGTCAACCAGGTCAAATCTGAAGTGGCTCCGTATCTAAATATATTCTTTTAGATGTTTTTGTAGTCAGCATCTCAGATCCAGAGCAGAAATATCTGCTTAGCAGTATCTTTTCCCCTTGCTGACTATATATTGGCGGCAGGTTTAACTACACAAACATTCACCAAGTGAGGCTCGTCATCAGTTTCTGTGTTTAGACAGGTTTCTAAATTTAGCATACCATGCTGTCATACAATGTACATCGTAGTGACAGCTCTGAGAACTCAAAATGATCTACCTCAATCTATATTTTCTTATTTTTGTTTGATTTTCGCCGATTTTGCCCTGATTTTAAAATCAAACAAAAATAAGAAAATATAGATTGAGGTAGATCATTTTGAGTTCTCAGAGCTGTCACTACGATGCAATTTAAGCCCTTTTAATCGCAGTTTGATCTCCAGCAGTGTCATGGCAGTTTTCTGTGAGATTCTTCACATTTAAATATTCTACAGTCCAGTAATCTTGACGGCCGAATTGGTATGGCAGGGGAACATACACATTTGTTTTCAAAAGCTGTGTGGTGTAGGGTCCCAGGTTCGAATCTCGGCTGGGGAAATATATTTCATTGAGGGAAAGGAAAGGCTTGGGTATTTCATTCAATTCTATTAGTTTACTTGATAAAAGTAATTTCCTTATAAAATACATAACACAAAAAAAGAATTTTTACCTCATAGCTTGATGAGCCTTTGATGTTGCTTCAAACAGTATGGCCTTCTAATAGAATATGACAGTAGGCCTACTTTTTGACAGGACAGGATACGGTAGGGCCTAATAATTTATCCTATATTAATAATGGCATTAAACGTGAATTTCCCAGTCTAATTATACTTTATGCATTTGAATTTACTGCACAATAATTCTTCAAATATTCCAATGCTGACTACAATTCTTTTTTTTAAAGAATTCTTTATTAAATATTGTGCCAAGTTTCACGCTTCTATGTATAAATGCATTATTACTCCCCTATTCATGACAAATCTGCCCCGCTACATAGGGGCATACCAATATCACTCTCCACACACCAATGTCACTCTCCACACACCAATAACACTTTTAAGGCACCAATATCATTATTTATTGGCATGTCATGTGACTGATCTCATGCTACATGATTGACCTTAAAATGTTGATGCAGAATATAATCCATTAGTTTTCCATGATTATTATCAATATCCGTGGTATATTATTTGCTAGTGATGACCATTGAGATTGGTAGGCCTATTTCTAAGCTATTTATCCATTAAGACATGGTAGATTGATTACAATTTTGAATAATTAAGCGATGTACCTAACATTTAATATAGTTAAGATTGATTATTGTTTTCATGTAATTAATGTTATCCATATATATAAATGGTTGCAATGGATTAATGTTTTAAATGTTTTATATATGTCCATTGTTCAGTATATAGCTGATTCAAATGTGTCTTTATGCTTACATGTTAAATGTTAATGATCAAACAAATGTCTGAATAAGTTTTGTATAATGAAGGCACATATATATGATTCTAACACACCTATATTAATTTTACTGGTTATATGATGATGATTCTGTATGTCTGTCTTTCTGTCTGATTTGTTGAAATAATTAATGAGTCGATTACAAGATATAAAGTAATTAGCAAAAGTTATTAATCATTGCAATGTTTTGTGCTTCAATGAAAATGGACATATATGTATTTAATTAATTATCTTAAGGTAGGCCGACCTGACTGTATAGGCCTATTAAGCATGTATTTATTAATAATAATATGCAATTATGGACTTCGGTTGAGGTCAATATCAGGTTTTACGGACCTGACCGATGATGTTCACCGAGGCTGAAGGCAGAGGTGAATATCACTAAAAACGGGAGATCAATAACACATGTGATATTCACTGATCAGTCAATAACACTTCCAATATTGACCAGCCTGTCACACACAGGTGAACATCAGGTGAACATCACAATATGCAGGTGGCTTGTTGGCCAATCAGGAGTCTTGTTACACTTGCGTCATGGAAAAAATACTGATATGTAATTGTATTTCAATGTGAACAAAGGAGGAACAGAAATGCTGACAGGTTTGACACAGGTTGAACTGAAGCCAGGTCAACTTGTAGCAGCATACTGTAATTTCGAGGTATATATTTTTCAATATTTTGTATGTGGACGAATTAAATTTTGTAAACCTGCAAAAATGAACATGTACACGAATTTGGCATTCGTGGAAGTGTCAAATATTGTCATTCACGAATTTGTATAAGTGTAATTACGAACATACTAACCCTTGGCTAAAACTAACCCTAATACTAATATTGACTCTAAAACTGAAACCTGTAACTGCACTAATCTTTGGCAGGTTGACAAATGAATAATAAAGCACATCCGCTGGTACACAGGGGCACACCATGACTGCTTTTTTAAAAGTTGAGCTAGGAGGGTGGGATTTGGTTTCCACATGTTTTGACACTTAAGGAGTAACATCCTATTGAAGCTGGATACATCTTATCTATTATTCACTTTTCTCGGCCAACTAGCCAGGTGGGGTCATGATATCTCCTAGCCAGCTGCTGTATGTACAACGTTTGCTACCCAGCTATATCGCTGTAGCCAGCTGGCTAGCAAAAATAACCAGCTGGTATGTTGCCAGCTGGGAGATGCTTTTATCTTCAAACTAACCAGCTGGGTGTACTTTATGGGAGATGCATGGACATGCTAATTAAAGCCTGATTTATCTTTCCGCTACCATGTACCAATTACCTGTACCTCATTTTATAACCTTGTAAGGATGTCTTTGTCTTCCTTAGTCCACCTTAATTGCAAGGTATATCTTTGGATGATAAGAAATAATCTATAACGTTTCCATTTTAAAAATTTATTGAGGAAATTAATATATATCTTTCTGGTTGTACAAACACTCGCGTACATCTCATATGTTTTGATTTTGTCTGAATTTTCCTCAAGATGGCAGCAGTTGCAAGACCACAAACATCTGTTGGACCAGTGGCAGTCAGGGGCAAGTAACTGTGCAAGGAGGGTGGCTCAATTAGACAATATGTTTTGCGATTTTATCAACCAATAACGTTGACTTTAATTTTTTTTTAACTTATCTATCTATCCTGTGCTATCTAGTGCAATGCAAAGAATCTATTGTCCACATACAATATTATACAGGTCTATTTCCATAGAGATTCCATATTGTGTTGGTCCAGATAATATAAAATTGAAAATTTGAAGAGAAAATTTTATTTATTTTTTGCTTTAAATAGGCCTATTTGTTTTAACAGAAATGTCTAACCCAAAATACAAAGGCGGTAATGAAATTTTACTCCTGGGGGGATCTAGCCTGGAGGTTAGTCTAAAAAAAAATAGACCGAAGCTAATTATAGAAGAAGTAGAAGAGGAAGACATTTAAAGGGACGAGAGTACATTTACCATTTTAAGGAATAGGCCTAATATATATATATATTTAATTGAATTTTCATTCTGAAAGCAAAAATTTATTTGTAATATCAATAAGTGCCAATGTTTAGTTTTATTTACAACAAATATATTATTTTTGCTTCAGGAATGGTGATTATTTTTCTCTGACAGTTAAATTATTATTCATGCTTACCTCTATAAAGTAATTTTATTGAATCTTTTTTTTAACTTTTGTAATGAATAATTAGTGAGATGGAGTGATTGTTGCCAAGAGGGCTGTGGGCTCTGGCCTATACATTCAGGTGAGGAAATACATCTCTGCAAGCCACAATTATAAGTATCCTACACTATTATAAAGGCCTGGAGTAACTGGCTTTATGTATATCAGTATTGTGAGGGTGGTCAGCTTCTACACTTGTGGGGCTTCTCATAGATATGGGCCCTTTAAGTCTTTATCTTAACAAGCTTATCAAATTTAATTGCTGTAATCTCATGTGGCATTAGATTCTGAATGACATGGCCAACCACATCGTTTATCTTGCTAATTGACCACGACAATGCCACTGATTTCAATGCCGTACCTGTTGTTGCACAGTGGTATTTAACACTGCACTCCTGGAATTAGACTCACAAAAAAATACAGATTGTGCTGCTGATAAGAACAGGGGGGGTGAAAGTAATTAGCATGGGTCCTATCTCCTATATTAAATGGCCTTTAATCTTGTTAGTGGTCAACAAAACTGCAGGATGCAGTGTCACTTTATAGCCTGCCAAGTACCCCCTTAGCACAGGAAAGGATATAGAGAAATGCACAGAATCAGGATTTCAAAGTTATTCAACATTCCCCAAATAAATAAGGCCAGTTTTGAGAAAGATAAAATAAAAAGCCTTGACCTTGTTTAGTGACCAGTTGATAGCTGTCCTGTTGACCACAACTGTATGGGATGCTGCAAATATATCGGGACATCAAGGAGATAAACACCTCCATGGGGCAATCACACCAACCTCCCCCCCTTGGCCACTAATGACCCTTCTCTGAGTCTATTCCCTTCATCTTCTTCCCCTTCTTCTTCATCCTTCTTCTTCCTTCATCTTCCTCCTCTCCTTCTTCTTCCTTCATCTTCCTCCTCTCCTTCTTCTTCCTCTTGTTCTCCATTCCTTCTTCTTCCTCTTGTTCTCCCTTCCTTCTTCTTCCCCCTTCTTCTTCCTCCCCTTCTTCTTCCTCCCTTCTTCTTCCTCTCTTTTTCTTCCTTCTTCTTCCTCTAGAGCTTCTTCTCCCTCCCTTTCTTTTTCCTCCCCTTCTTCATCCTCCCTTCTTCTTCTTCCCTTCTTCTTCCTCCCTTCTTCTTCCTCCCTTCTTCTTCCTCCCTTCTTCCTCCTTATTCTTCCTTTGTCCTTCTTCCGCCCTTCTTCTTCCTCACCATCATCTTCCCGCCCTTCTTCTTCATCCCTCCTTCTTCCTCCCCTTCATCTTCCTCCCCATCATCTTCCTGCCCTTCTACTTCATCCATTCTTCTTCCTCCCCTTCATTTTCTTCTTCTTCCTTCCTTCTTCTTCCTTCTTCTTCCTTCTTCTTCCTTCTTCTTCCTTCTTCTTCTTCCCTACTTCTTCTTCCCCTTCATCTTCCTCCTTTTCTTCTTCCACCCTTTTTCGTTCTCTTCTTCTTCTTCTTCATCCTCTTTTTCTTCCTCCTTTTCTTCCTCCTATCTTCTTCCTCCTTCTTCCACCTTCTTCCCCCTTCTTCTTCCTCATTCTTCTGCGCTCTTCTTTTCCCCCCTTCATCTTCCCCTTCTTCTTCCCCTTCTTCTTCCTTCATTCTTCCTACTTCCTTCTTCTTCCAAAATTTGCAAAGATTTTTGTAATTTTCTCAGATGATAGTGATGAGGGCTTCAGGCTTATTGTTAAACTGGAGTCATTTTGATAAATGTCTAGGGTACATACAGTGGCAAAATATTCAGGTACTATAACGGTGGTTGAAAAAGAAGGCAATAGTAGTTTACAGAAAATCTGGTAAGTTATTAATATTTAAATATTGTTTGGTCTTTTTTAAATGAGTTTAAAACAGGGCAATTACTGAATAAAGAAATGAAGTAATTCCATATTTTTTCCATATCTAACAATCTTAATTTCTCATTTGTCTTGATTCATTTCCTTCCTTTCTTCCTTCAATTTTCCTATTAGTGGCCAAGGAACAGGGTTGGGGGTGATTTCCCCCATATGTTGTCAGCACGACAGGAATCAACTTGTCACCCAACAAGGCCATGTTTTGACTGGCTAAAACTGGCATTATTTAGTTTGGGATATTTTGAACGATTGATAAATCTATTTAAAAGTTTAGGAAGCCAGAAAAGCACAATTGCTTATCAAACTTGCACCTTAGAACAACATCGATAATCCTTCATTGTGAAAACTTATGCACACATGACATCCCTGAAGCATAATTTGTTGCTTTTCTACCATTTGGAGACAATTTTTAAGAATGCCTGTCAGACCAGTGTATATCCAAACAAACAGAATTTGCTGCATTTGAATTATATCTGACTTGAAAAATGCTTACTGTACACATGGTTTTATTGACCAAGATGGCCTAAATTATAAATAAATAATCAGTCCATAGAGGGTAGAAATAGGCGGATTCGGGGGCCCCCCTTTCATCGGATAAATGTACCCTTCATATTTCTATTTGGGAAAACATTAGTTCAAGATACTCCAATGTTAAATATATTGCCACTCCCCCCTTTTGAAAAATCATGGATCCGCCCCTGGTAGATAGCATCTGTAGGCCATCACAGTCCTGTTGTTAGCTTTGTAAGAAATACAATGTATCAGGGCCTATCTCTTATCACTGTATCTTTTATCTATATAAATCTATCAATCTATCTGTCTTACTCTACATATCTGACTCTATCCGGTATCTATCCCATCCTATCCTATCCTACCCTATGCTATCCAATCCTATCCCATCTACAGTTTCACTTTGTCAAGATCTTTTATGAATGCAAGAGATCAGCTTAGGTCTAAGTAAAATCGTGTTTTTGTAATAAGATATAATTTAAAAACAATTATTAATCATAATATACCAATTATTAGTAAGAGATTATCATTATGAAGATAACTTTGTCAATAAAATAGGACATTCAAGTTCCAAGAATTTGGCAGAAATTGTTGGTGCAACTTGGTGGTATATGTATGACAACATTTTAAAGACCATAATGGAATATTGGAAGTCGGTCTGACCGTCTGAGTGGGGGTTTTTTTTCTCTTAAATTCACACAATAATATTTCGTTTAATAGCCTAGAATAATGAGTAAAAAAAAAAAGTTTAATGGAGAGTTATTACTTTTTCTTAGGCTTTAGCTGATATTCTAGAATTATATGTTACAATCATCTTACATTCACAGGAAATAAACTGACATGTATGTCTCAGAAAGTGCAATATCATAAGACTGACAGATCCTCTGCAACTTTGGATCCCTAAATTTTGATACATGGACCAAGAATGGGTTCCAGGCAGACTAGAAAGTGGCACTACATCCCACATTTTTGTCGACCATTAACAAGATTAAGGGCCATATATATAGCAGATTGGACTGTTGCTAATTACTTTTCACTCTCCACCCCCTGTTCTTATCAGCAGCACAATCTGTGCTGTTTTCTGAGTCTAGTTCTCTAGTAGCTGTCATGGTTCCAGGACTTCGATGAAAATAAAAAGTAACCAATAATCTGTGATACAAGGAAATTAATCCAAGCATAGCACTTTCTTATAAATAAGTTTTGTTCTATATTGGTGCTTCAATTTGTTTGCTTCCAATATCTGTATTCATAATGTAACCTTTATTAAAGATTTATATCACATTTTTGGAAGGCTGTAAAAGAAATTGGATTTGAGAGTGAACCAAATGAAACCTGCTTATATTCATCAAACCTGTCACTTCCACCTTTTACAATTTCCAACAGGCCAGTAGTACATAACGAAAGAATATGCTTTGAATTTACAGTGACTCTAAAAGTTGGACCTCCAGAGGAAAATTCATTTCTTTCTGGAATTCTGACATGTTTGGTGAAAGTCAGTCCATGTATTTATCTTTATTTCCTCTGTGTGAAGCATACAAACATCCCTATAATTAATTGTCAACTTCCCAAACTTTGGAATCTGTCATTATACTCTCCCTGAGTGCTGTTAACTTGTGTTAAGATGTACTCCCCAAATACAGCTCACAAAACAGCCCACATGGGATTTCATCCAGGTCTCTGAGGCAAGCAGTGAGTTGATACCAGATGTGAATGATTAGCTAAAAGGAGCACCATCTTTATCTGCAATGTATCAGTAAAATTATGAGGAGCCCCCTGTAAGGCAGGAATTCTTATCATTAATTAGGTGTATAGTGATGATAAGGATATCCAGACAGTGCATTTGGACAGTGCAAGAGGTCATGCAGGTCATGACCTCACTTAGTGCTCTGGAACTAGCAGTATCATTATCTATCTATCTATCTATCCATCCCATCCATTGGCTGGTTGGGGGGGGGGGGTTAGCTTGTGGGGAAAGCCTTGGGTGTAAACAAAGGTTGATGACTACCTTTGGTGTAAAATGTTTGATAGTTGTAGACTTTGGAACAGCTTTTGGCTGCAAACACTATATATAATTACTGGAATTAGATGTATCTTTATAAACATTGATATATTTTATGTTTAGTAATCTTTCACATACTTCCATTCGTTTTTCAAAGCAGTAATATTGTCATTGAGGTTTTTCTGAATCATATTAACCACCGCTTCAACAGTATATGACATCATAACCAAATTGTGGCTGATATCCACAATATTTTATTTCATTTATCCGTCCTCAACATTTATTAATAGCTTGCTCATATTTCTGACAACAATTACATGATGCAACACGAAAATCTGGCAGTGCCCTGGCTGAGGGGGGGGGGCAGATCTGGCCAGAAAACTCACCCGGGAGTGACCCATGGGATTTGGATGTTTTGAGAACTTCCTGTAAGCCCACAAGTATTACAGCTAATTACCGAGTAGATGGGCTGAATACAAACCAAAACTGAGTAAAGATAATCACAAATCTAACAGATAATTACAAGTATCTCTTCAATTATAGTCGAAACGAACAGAATGAAAGTCATCCTGGGAAGAATGATACAAAGTCACAAGATATAATATTGGCTCTTTGCAATTCAGTTGGCCCTTCATCATGTTTCACAAAAGTATGCACCCATTAACTGTTAAAAATAGCATTAAATTTTAACTTTTTAAGCTAAATTATAAATATGATAGTACTATTGAAGTGCCAGCCTCATAAATGATCAGTGGTTGATTGCTATTTAGGAGTGTAATATGGTTGTCACTTATTGGTACACTGCACTCTTATGTCTGTTGGTGCAAATAATAATTTTCACGTCTTGACTACATAATACGTCACCTGACAATGTTCCAGAAACACCCACAGCCGCAAACCTTCATCATTGCTGATAAATAAAGGAATAAAGAAGGAACCAAAGAAAGAAAGAAAGAAGGAATGAATAAAAAAAAAGAAGAAATAAAGAAGGAAAGAAGATCCTAAAAGCAAGAAAGAAAGAAGAAAGAAACAAATAAGGAATAAAGAAAACAGAAAGATAGAAAGAAAGAAAGAAGGAAATAAGGAATAAAGAAAAAAGAAAGATAGAAAGAAAGAAAGAAGGAACAATAGAACGAAAAAAAAGGACAGATAGATGGACATTTAGATAGACAACTGGATAGAGAGCTACACAGATGGACAAACGGATAGACAGATAGCTAAACTAGATTAACAGATAGACGGACAGATAGATAGCCAAATAGACAGATAGGCAGGTCGATAGATATAAAACAGATCGTCGAGTTGGTTTTGTTTTACTTTATATACTCAAGATATCAAAGTCACAGTAACAAATGTAAATTATGCTGATGACACTGTCCTTATGGGTTTATTGAACAAAAAATCATTAGATGAAGATTGTATTGAATATTTTAACGAAGTACCCGGTACTACAGTTTCACAATTGGTGTAATTCAAATTTTCTGAATTTAAATTTAACTTAAAAAAAGAATTAATTGTCAACTTTAGAAAAGACAAACATATTGGTCCACCTGTTGTAATTGATAACAAAGAAGTCGAGGTTGTTAATTCGTATAAGTATCTTGGTACAGTAATTGATGACAACTTGAAAGGTGATGAAAATATTCTCAGAATTGCAAAGAAAGCTAGACAACATTTGTTTTTTTCTCAGAAAACTAACAAGTGTCAATGTTAATAGAAAAATCCTCAATCTGTTTTATACAAGCATCATTCAGTCTATTATTACTTTTTGCATTATTTGCTGGTATGGAAATTTAACAAAATTGAATGTCAACCACCTTGATAGAATTATAAAACCAGCTAGAAGATTGGGGTGTAATGAAATCGACAACATGAGTGAATTATACACATGCTTCATGCAAAAAAAAGTTAAATTTATTATGAAAGACTGTAAACATCCTTTAAATACCTTTTTTCGCTTTCTTCCCTCAGTCATTAGACTTAACTCAATTTTTTGTAGAACAGATCGTTTTAAAAAATCATTTGTTCCATCTGCTATTTGTTTATTTAACAAGTCATAATTTTTGTATTCTAGTCATACCTCATATGTTTTTGTTTTTACATGTTTTTACATAATTTTATTGTTGTTACACTACTTGATTTTCATGTCTGCAAAACGAGTTTCCTGAATAAGGATTAATAAAGTTATTGTCATTGTCATTGTCATTGTCAATGTCATAGAATGAAATAGATAGACAGATAGGTAGATAGAAAGTTCGAAAGATTGAAAGATAGAAAGACAGAAAGAAAGATGAGGCTCTGGTGGGGTTTTGTGTCCCCCTGTCCCTTGGCCATTTTACTTTTGAATTCCCTGTCCCTTTGCAATTTTACTAATGGTACTTTTGAATTCCTCGTCCCTCAGCGCTGAATTGAGTTTTACGTCCCCCTGTCCCTTGGCCCTTTTACTTTTGAATTCCCTGTCTTTTGGTCATTTTACTTTTGAGTTCCCCGTCCCTCATACCCCCCCCCCCCATTCAGAGCCTCAAAGATAAACCAAAATGGAAAAAAAATAAAGGAAGAAGGAAACAAAGAAAGAAAATGAAGGACAGATATGGACAGCCAGAGTCCAGGGGCGTAGATCCTGGGGGGGAGGGGGATGGGGGGGATGCACCCCCCCCCTAGGATGAACCTGGGGGGGATGATCAAATGATTTTACCCCACTAGAATTTCAAATTATTAATAATTGGTGTTGACAATTATCTGTCATATTTGGCAATTTTCCATGACGCCAGTTACTTGTTGTGTGAAAAAAAGGTCTCAAAACTAACCTTCGAAAATCTATAATATATTGGTTTTTGAATTGAGTATAACGAAACGGCGCGAAATGCTGGATCTGCTGGATCACAAAGAACTGTTCAGCTAAGACCGGAAGTATGATCATGAAGGGAATGGCTTGCTTGGCGAGATAATTGTTCTATCAATCTTTGGGCATTTGAATCGAAGGGAAAAGTTTACAAGGAATTCATTATGATGTGAGTTCATCAGAAAGACGTGTATGAAAAAAGAGGGAATGTGTATAATAGATGGGGTGAGGATTGTCAGGGGATTTATACACCTTGGACAACGTATCACAGTGAAGGCAGCCAGAGGCAGATCCAGATTGGGGGGCTGAAATGGGCATTGTGTGAAAAGAGAAATTAGGGTGTTATGGGCGAGTTGGTTTTGTGGATATGGCAAGTTATATGTTTTTGAGGCATATGGAGGTGTTTGAATGGGAAGGATTTTGATGGCGTCCGAGCTGGGACCCCAAGTGGTTAATGTGCCACTGGCATTACACTCTTATTTAGATAGATAGATATCAAGTAATAAGTACAGTTCAACCCAAAATAAAGTGTGACTCCCACAGCAGGAAGGAAGAATCAGCCACCGCCACTACCGTATGGAGTGACATCATCCCAACTTATTCTGGCTTGTAATAATTATAAGGATAAGTTGGGCGACTGCCTTTGTCATATATCCATTGTCGAATCATAAATTCTATATCAATATTTATGCCGTAACTTTCTGTAATCAATCACTCTTGAGTCTTTTCCCAAGCTTGAGGGTAGCATCAGTTAACATACACTGTGTTCCCAATTATTATGCAACCATGCTTTCTAATGATATCTAAAAAAGAAATAACCCTACTAGGATATCCTTTACACATAATGATAAATGTGTCATGGACTCATGGAGTCAATATACTGTCAGTTCTATATATATAGCATAACTTCTAATTGAAACTAGTTGATTCTATATAAATAAATGATTCTATAACTTATTTTGCTATTATAAACAAAGCATGTACATGTAAAGCCATTTGCTTGTCACTAAATGTCAGACCCCTGCCTCATAGGCTTTGGCCCCATGGGCCTCGGCCCCCTTACTGCACTTCAAAATTGTTATCTCTTTAGTGTCCTATACTGCTTATAAATCCCTTACTTGCTTCTCCCAATTTAATGTTTTTGTTTGTTAAATTACATGCTAATGAAGGACATTTCTGTTTTGTAATAACACTTACTAAGAATAAAAGAAAAAGGAACTTATGAATGGAATAAAAAGAGAAGGTTTTTGGTATATTGCAAGAGACGACAAACATATTATCAATGAAGCATAATCAAATTTTTAACACATAAACTGTAAATTGTAAATTGAGAAAATTTCCTTCTGTCTTTGTATAGATCAAAATTCCATATTTATTCATAAGCTTTAAAAAAAATTTAATTATTATTATTAATCTTTATTTGTATATAGAATATAAAGTTACAAAATAATTAGAAACAAACATAATAATAAAAGGCAAATGAAAACAATTAAAAAAAATTAAAAAAAAGGAAAGCTAGGCAAAATATAGGATTATATATATTCCTCCAGATGAAATGTTGCTCAGCATTGCCTCAGAGTGAGAGGGGTGCACACTTGACTGTTAAGCAGGGAGGAGGGGGGGGGGGTTGGGATGTTACTAATTAGAGATTGTTTGGACCACAAGAAGCATGGCCAAGTAAACAACCCATGATTGGACAGCCCTCTCTGGCCAGCATTTTGGAGGGAAAATTGGAGCGGGAAAATTGACAGCTTATCACTGGAGGTGGCCATTCTCTCATTGCCTCTGAATTGGAACAGTCAACTGAACAGTGAAACTTTCTTGGACAGTTTTCTTTGGATATTGGCTTTATGTTCTGCTTTGCTGCATCATGGATCCCGATTCTTTGGCAGGTAGAAGGCAGACAGTAGTCAAAGGTAAGTTAATTATGAATTGTCACTATTTATAAATGCTCCCTTGCTTGCTCCCTTGCTTGCTTCCTTGCTTGCTTCCTTGCACTCCCTTGCTTGCTCCCTGGCTTGCTCCCTTGCTTGCTTCCTTGCACTCCCTTGCTTGCTCCCTTGCTTGCTCCCTTTCTTGCTTCCTTGCACTCCCTTTCTTGCTTCATTGCACTCCCTTTCTTGCTTCCTTGCACTCCCTTGCTTGCTTCCTTGCACTCACTTGCTTGCTCCCTTGCTTGCTTCCTTGCCCTCCCCTGCTTGCTTCCTTGCCCTCCCTTGCTTGCTTCCTGCTTTCTGTCTGGCGTTTCCATGCTTTTTAATATATAATTGTAAAGACTCCCCCATGCTCACAAAAGGCTGCGGCCGTTGATGCTCCTGCAACTTCAGCAGGATACTTGAAATTAGCACAGTTGAGTTAAAGTTGGCTCAAGTGTGAAAACAATTTTTTTGGCATCTAAGTTAGCTTTTTTTTGCAAATTTTCCAAAACAATTAATTTTGGTAGTAAATGAAATTCATATTATTAATCCTAAACTACTCCTAAACCACAGTTTGTTTGATCATATTGGCATTATTTTGCGAAATAAGATGAAACATCAAAGTGTGCAAGTAATTTTTGTGCTGACTGTATTGCATGTATAATTTCTATATTTATGATATTCATGAATTCTTCAGGAGGGGACTTCTTTCTTTTTTTCTCCTTTTTTATCAAACTTTCACATGTGGAAGTGGGTAAATTGACAGGGCCCTTTGGCTGCTTAATGCTCTGATAACCCAAGGCCCTAATTACCTTATTCTAATCATATTTTTAGATGGTGCCATTTTGATATTTTGTGACACTTGTATTTCAGTGTAGTGATAGAATTTCAGGGGAATGCAATGGGCTGTAATCAAAGCTAATTACCCCTTCTTGCTATCAGTGACCTCCCAGGTCCAGCCACTTGCTCCAGAACAGCCAAGCTGTAAGCATCTTCTTCAAAAATTCCCACTCACCTCTCCCCTTTGCTTAATGAGGTGTGGCCATCTTAGTCTAGGTAGTGGGAGACTTAAATATTTTTTTGCTTATCTTTGATGCAGTAATCAGTTCTCTGTTCAGTGTTGGTCTTATCTCCACTCTGGAGTCTCTTAATTTCTATGCTTGTATGCTTGAATGTCTTTGTACTCTTTTGGTACTGTATGCTATACTATTGTATGTATGTTGTGTATTTGATGCCTATACTTATCAGAGTATTAAAGTCTCCTTTTTTGGCACAATTTGGGTTTTGTCAATTTACAAGTTTTTGGAGTATCAAGTTTTAGAGTATCAGTTTAGATTTAATGAAGTCAGCACTTCTATCTGCCGCATATTAGTTACACAAGTACAACAAAACTTTATGCACCCCATCCCCTTAGTCTCACATGCCAGAGTTCACAAATCCTGATAATGTGGATATCAACTCCTTTGATTTCCACAATCTGACTAATTATCTTCTTTAATCTATAACACCCAAATCATCACAGCATTACTGCATCTAAATTTATGAATGGGAGGGCACTACCTCTGGCATATTTATCATTAATCACTGATTATTGTCACATCTCCTTGCCTAAGCCCCATAAAGAAGATTGACAGAGATAGCTTGTTGCACTCAACTGACCTTCTATAGGGTGGGAATATCTCAATAAGGGGATGAAAAGGTTGGGGGGGGGGGGTTCTCCTTGCTCAGAACACATGATTATGGCAATTAATTATAAGGTTATAAAGAATATGGTATGCATTTCCAGTGGCATCACCAGGATTTATTTCAGGGAGGCATGGTGGGGCCAAGCTGTTCAACATGGGGGAGGGGGCATGTGACTTGAAATGACTTATGCGACAACTGAGGGGGGCAGAGGGGGGCCTCCCCTGCCCTGCCCCCTGGTGACACCACTGTGGATTTGCAATACACCCTTCCAGCTTCAACAAAGTGTACTTTTAAATTCAGAATTCCACTAAGATATCTAGCTTTCCACATGCACCTTGTATAAAGTTTTCTAATTTCATTTCAGTTACAGTGCAAGAAAACAGTGCTGAAAGATACACTGTAGGCTAAATCAGAAAATGATACACCAAAATCGCATGGCACAGAGTCAAGAGCTAAGGTATTGGTCACTATTGCATTGCCACTTTAAATCAACTATAATTGAAGTGAGAAGAGATCACCTTTTTGGCCTCCTATGACCCACTAGATTTAGTATAAGTTGATGATACAAAGAAAATTCTGATATGTCGCAAATGAGTTATAAATATGTGTTTGATTATGCCAATGCTCTCTTCTGGAATGTACATTGCACCTACTGGCAGCTGTTGTAGTAACCACATCCTTATTATAATAATGCACTTGTAGAAATACAAATCATTTCCTCAATAAGAATGTACTCTACTCACAAGTCAGCTTTCATGCTCTTTCCCCCAGAGCGCTTCATCAGCCTTGAATGAAGGGAAAGATGGACATTAGGTGGTGTTCATAGTTTTAGTTGTTGTTGGTTCAATTTTAATATATACAATCTACCATCCTATTTACTCTTTGTGTATTTTCTTTCAGGTTAAAAACAAGAAGGCAGAAGAAGCTCGTTCTTCAGCAGAGAAATTGCACAAGGACTAAGGTACGCTTTATTACCATTCAAATGTATAATTGAAATTAATGTAGAAATAATTGAATTCGCCAATCCTCATCCAAACTTTTTTTTTCTTCTCTTGCCATAATATTAGCAACTGAGATTTACCATTCTTGGCTGGCAGCTGAGGCACATAAACTATAACCTTAGATTATTAATGTTGCGATCTGTCAGGTCCTCAAAACCAAGTTATTTGGTCACTTATTGTGATCGGGCTACGTTATGGCTCATTGTTACACAGTGATCAGGCTTCTGTTCTGCCTTGTCCTCAGAACCAACTTTACATTATCACAATTGTGATCCGGCACCATGCCTAGTGGTTGTGGCAGTTACATTAGTCTGTGATCTGTTTTGTCCTCAAAACCAAATATATACTGTCACCACGAGTGATGGAGCCATGTAGCTAGTGGTTATGACAGTGAGCGATGTTACATTATTCATGTTTATACCAGTGTTTTTCTGGGACTAAACTCATTTGATGATCTTTCTGATGTCTATAATTACTGGCAAAAGGAATAGAAAATGAAAAATCTAAAATAAGTAGTGATTGTTTAATGTTAATGTTGCGATCTGTCAGGTCCTCAGAACCAAATTATTTGGTCACTTACTGTGATCGGGCTATGTTATGGCTCATGGTTACACAGTGATCAGGCTTCTGTTCTGCCTTGTCCTCAGAACCAACTTTACATTATCACAATTGTGATCAGGCACCATGCCTAGTGGTTGTGGCAGTTACATTAGTCTGTGATCTGTTTTGTCCTCAAAACCAATATATATTGTCACCATGAGTGATGGAGCCATGTAGCTAGTGGTTATGACAGTGAGCGATGTTACATTATTCATGTTTATACCAGTGTTTTTTTGGGACTAAACTCATTTGATGCATGATCTTTCTGATGTCTATAATTACTGGCAAAAGGAGTAGAAAATGAAAAATCTCAAATAAGTAGTGATTGTTTAATGTTAATGTTGCGATCTGTCAGGTCCTCAGAACCAAATTATTTGGTCACTTATTGTGATCGGGCTACGTTATGGTTCATGGTTACACAGTGATCAGGCTTCTGTTCTGCCTTGTCCTCAGAACCAACTTTACATTATCACAATTGTGATCAGGCACCATGCCTAGTGGTTGTGGCAGTTACATTAGTCTGTGATCTGTTTTGTCCTCAAAACCAAATATATATTGTCACCACGAGTGATGGAGCCATGTAGCTAGTGGTTATGACAGTGAGCGATGTTACATTATTCATGTTTATACCAGTGTTTTTTTGGGACTAAACTCATTTGATGCATGATCTTTCTGATGTCTATAATTACTGGCAAAAGGAGTAGAAAATGAAAAATCTCAAATAAGTAGTGATTGTTTAATGTTAATGTTGCGATCTGTCAGGTCCTCAGAACCAAATTATTTGGTCACTTACTGTGATCGGGCTACGTTATGGTTCATGGTTACACAGTGATCAGGCTTCTGTTCTGCCTTGTCCTCAGAACCAACTTTACATTATCACAATTGTGATCAGGCACCATGCCTAGTGGTTGTGGCAGTTACATTAGTCTGTGATCTGTTTTGTCCTCAAAACCAAATATATACTGTCACCATGAGTGATGGAGCCATGTAGCTAGTGGTTATGACAGTGATCGATGTTACATTATTCATGTTTATACCAGTGTTTTTTTGGGACTAAACTCATTTGATGCATGATCTTTCTGATGTCTATAATTACTGGCAAAAGGAATAGAAAATGAAAAATCTAAAATAAGTAGTGATTGTTTAATGTTAATGTTGCGATCTGTCAGGTCCTCAGAACCAAATTATTTGGTCACTTATTGTGATCGGGCTACGTTATGGCTCATGGTTACACAGTGATCAGGCTTCTGTTCTGCCTTGTCCTCAGAACCAACTTTACATTATCACAATTGTGATCAGGCACCATGCCTAGTGGTTGTGGCAGTTACATTAGTCTGTGATCTGTTTTGTCCTCAAAACCAAATATATATTGTCACCACGAGTGATGGAGCCATGTAGCTAGTGGTTATGACAGTGAGCGATGTTACATAATTCATGTTTATACCAGTGTTTTTTTGGGACTAAACTCATTTGATGCATGATCTTTCTGATGTCTATAATTACTGGCAAAAGGAATAGAAAATGAAAAATCTAAAATAAGTAGTGATTGTTTAATGTTAATGTTGTGATCTGTCAGGTCCTCAGAACCAAATTATTTGGTCACTTACTGTGATCGGGCTACGTTATGGCTCATGGTTACACAGTGATCAGGCTTCTGTTCTGCCTTGTCCTCAGAACCAACTTTACATTATCACAATTGTGATCAGGCACCATGCCTAGTGGTTGTGGCAGTTACATTAGTCTGTGATCTGTTTTGTCCTCAAAACCAAATATATATTGTCACCACGAGTGATGGAGCCATGTAGCTAGTGGTTATGACAGTGAGCGATGTTACATTATTCATGTTTATACCAGTGATTTTTTGGGACTAAACTCATTTGATGCATGATCTTTCTGATGTCTATAATTACTGGCAAAAGGAATAGAAAATGAAAAATCTAAAATAAGTAGTGATTGTTTAATGTTAATGTTGTGATCTGTCAGGTCCTCAGAACCAAATTATTTGGTCACTTATTGTGATCGGGCTACGTTATGGCTCATGGTTACACAGTGATCAGGCTTCTGTTCTGCCTTGTCCTCAGAACCAACTTTACATTATCACAATTGTGATCCGGCACCATGCCTAGTGGTTGTGGCAGTTACATTAGTCTGTGATCTGTTTTGTCCTCAAAACCAAATATATATTGTCACCACGAGTGATGGAGCCATGTAGCTAGTGGTTATGACAGTGAGCGATGTTACATTATTCATGTTTATACCAGTGTTTTTTTGGGACTAAACTCATTTGATGCATGATCTTTCTGATGTCTATAATTACTGGCAAAAGGAGTAGAAAATGAAAAATCTCAAATAAGTAGTGATTGTTTAATGTTAATGTTGCGATCTGGCAGGTCCTCAGAACCAAATTATTTGGTCACTTATTGTGATCGGGCTACGTTATGGCTCATGGTTACACAGTGATCAGGCTTCTGTTCTGCCTTGTCCTCAGAACCAACTTTACATTATCACAATTGTGATCCGGCACCATGCCTAGTGGTTGTGGCAGTTACATTAGTCTGTGATATGTTTTGTCCTCAAAACCAAATATATATTGTCACCACGAGTGATGGAGCCATGTAGCTAGTGGTTATGACAGTGAGCGATGTTACATTATTCATGTTTATACCAGTGTTTTTTTGGGACTAAACTCATTTGATGCATGATCTTTCTGATGTCTATAATAACTGGCAAAAGGAATAGAAAATGAAAAATCTCAAATAAGTAGTGATTGTTTAATGTTAATGTTGTGATCTTTCTGATGTCTATAATTACTAGCAATCACCTATAGTGATTGGGCTACATTATAGCTCTTAGTTACACTTATGACAGTGACCAAAGTACTTAATCATATTTGTTAATTTTAGGAGAAGCATTATGCCCAATTTCATGAGAAGTGGCTCAGTGAAACTCAAAATGTATTATAATCATTTATGTTTCTTGATCTAAAATTGCGGACTAAATTCATTTATGTTTGCCATGGATACACCAAACTAAAGATCAATACATATTATGTTGTTTTGGGGTTGCAATAGTGTCATTAATCAAAACACGTTTATTGCAAGGATGTTATTTCATAGACCTCATTAGCCACCCATTCTGAAAAATGGCTTCTAAAACCAAGTTTTGCCTGTAGTTTTGGCTCTAATTTCTTGGGTCTATGATTTTTCATTTACATTACTGTATAAATCAGGAAAGCAATGTAATGAACTGCTGTACTTTCATATACATTTTCAAACAGCTACATAGCTACACCAAAGGTTGATGACCAAAGGTGTCCAACTGGCAATGGTATGGAGCGAAGCAGATTCCAATAGGATCTATTTTTGGAATGGCCATTAAAGGTTGTTTGTTTATATCTGGCTTACCCAAGTTACCTACTAATGGAGATTTGCCTCATATGACAGACCTACAGGGCTGGCAATTTTTAAATACTTGGCACCCCTGTCTGAAATGCACATTTTGAGATGTATAATCCTCACATCTGGGTAAGGATGTGACAAGCAGTTGTAAACATGTCATTTAATTGCCTTCTGTGGTTGGACCAGCCATCCCAGAGATGGCCATGTGGGGGTAAAATCTTAGGCTAAAAATAGATTCTACTGGAATCTGTGTGTCACATAGGGTATTGCTGGAGTTGAACACCTTTAGTCATCAACCTTTGGCTACACCCATTAAAGTCCGCAATTTTAGATCAAGAAACATAAATGATAAATCCATTTTGAGCTTTTCTGTTTTCTTTGAAAACGAAGAGCTTGTTGTCGCCCATTCAAAGTTGTTGTCATTGTCATCCTAGCTAATGTTGGGTAAGTGTCAGAATTCCACTAAGGGTTATTACCCAGTGAGTGTGGATCAGGAAAATGTGACAAATCCTAGATAGCTGCGAAAAATAATTAATGGTATTGAATGGTAAGAAACACAATTAATTGACCCATGGATGTAAAGAACAATGTCTTGATGAGTCTTTACAAACGTACATGTGTACATTAGCGTTGAAGTTGACTTTTGGTCCTTGAGCCACTAGCTTTTTGCTAAATTTTTATTTCCTCTTTGTCTAACAGGAAATACACTCAATTACCATCAGCTGTTTTTGGCAAAAAGGTATATTTTGAATTCACACTGGACTTTAGAATCACCGTATTGTATCATCGACTGTTCTTTATGATTTAGCATATTCAGGTGATGAATGGTACATACTAGTGAGATAAAGAAGCTGAATGTCAAATCAAATTGGGAAACCGACAATTCTTCATTGTCAAAAAATATAAACCATGAGGACAACTTCAAGGTGAATACAATATATCAGGTCATTAAATTCATGCAAACACTTGTTTGTGAGGCATGGACCTGTGACTTTTTGTCAAATTAAAAATGAAAAAATTACGATAATATTTGAAAAATATCAACAGTTACTATTTCAATAAATAATGGGTTGTGTGTATATATTATTGTTTGTGTATAACAGGTTGATGAGGCACAGTACAGTGACTCAAAATAAGTAATAATCTATTATAGAAATTGTCACAAAACAACACCTCAGGGTATTGAATATATGCATACAGTTGGATAATGTGTCTATGAACCACAGTACAGTGACTTTTTCCTTAAATATGACAATATTTTAATAATCTTATGCAAAACATCAGATCTTTGAATAAATATTGAGTTATGTAAACATATTGTTTGTATCATAGGTTGATGAGGCACAGTACAGTGACTCAAAATAAGTAATAATCTATTATAGGAACTGTCACAAAACAACACCTCAGGGTATTGAATATATGCATACAGTTGGATAATGTGTCTATGAACCACAGTACAGTGACTTTTTCCTTAAATATGACAATATTTTACTAATCTTATGCAAAATATCAGGTCTTTGAATAAATATTGAGTTATGTAAACATATTGTTTGTATCATAGGTTGATGAGGCACAGTACAGTGACTCAAAATAAGTAATAATCTATTATAGGAACTGTCACAAAACAACACCTCAGGGTATTGAATATATGCATACAGTTGGATAATGTGTCTATGAACCACAGTACAGTGACTTTTTCCTTAAATATGACAATATTTTAATAATCTTATGCAAAACATCAGATCTTTGAATAAATATTGAGTTATGTAAACATATTGTTTGTATCATAGGTTGATGAGGCACAGTACAGTGACTCAAAATAAGTAATAATCTATTATAGGAACTGTCACAAAACAACACCTCAGGGTATTGAATATATGCATACAGTTGGATAATGTGTCTATGAACCACAGTACAGTGACTTTTTCCTTAAATATGACAATATTTTACTAATCTTATGCAAAATATCAGGTCTTTGAATAAATATTGAGTTATGTAAACATATTGTTTGTATCATAGGTTGATGAGGCACAGTACAGTGACTCAAAATAAGTAATAATCTATTATAGGAACTGTCACAAAACAACACCTCAGGGTATTGAATATATGCATACAGTTGGATAATGTGTCTATGAACCACAGTACAGTGACTTTTTCCTTAAATATGACAATATTTTACTAATCTTATGCAAAATATCAGGTCTTTGAATAAATATTGAGTTATGTAAACATATTGTTTGTATCATAGGTTGATGAGGCACAGTACAGTGACTCAAAATAAGTAATAATCTATTATAGGAACTGTCACAAAACAACACCTCAGGGTATTGAATATATGCATACAGTTGGATAATGTGTCTTTGAACCACAGTACAGTGACTTTTGGACAGCATCATTAAGACAATAATTTGTGCATGTGAATAATCTTAATACAATATTCCACAGTCTGCTGGAACAGGCCATGTAAATGAGCACACGCAGCATGCAAATGAGCATGATATAGCAGAAATTTTTTTTTTCTTTCATACTGTGGGAATCTTAGATTAATAACAATAACACTAGATAAACAAAATGAATGTTTATACTTTTAAGTTATCAGCACCTCTGCATGTTATACTGTAACAATGGGTGTGACATAACTAGTTTTGATAATCAGTCACAAAAGATATAAACAAAAATTAAGGTTTATGAAAAGTTACCTAACCAATCAGTTAGAATTAGTTGGCAATGACCAATGTTTATACAAAACATTATGTAACCAACCAGTTAACATTTTTGTAGAATCCAAACAATCCAATTCAAGGAGTCCCTCTGACACTTCGTGTCATCGGCAAAAATAGGGACTCATGAAGTCTGAATATTCCATGTCATTAAATTTGACGATCAGTAAACTGTTGTTTATACTTATATTTTGTAAACTAAGTTTGTGCGGCACAGTACAGTGACTTTTTACCAAAATGAATAATATGATGATATTCTAATAATCTTTAAACAAAATTTCAGCCCTTTAAAAAAATAATGAGTTGTGTGGGACCTGAAATGTATCAATCAGCCACAGTAAATTTTTGCATACAATTGCATAATAAGTTTGTAAGGTGTAGTACAGTGACTTTTTGCCAAAGTGAATGATATATTTCGTAATACCGGAATAATCTTTTTACAAAATATCAGCTCTTTGAATAAATAATGAATCGTGTATACGTGTGGTTTGTATAATAAGTTGATGAGCCAAAGCACAGTGACTTAGTTCAAAATAAGTAAGACATTATCATATAAATTGTCACAATACAACACATCAGGGCATTCGATATACGCATACAGTGCATTAATCAGTTTGTGAAACACAGTACAGTGACTTTCTGTCAAAGTAATTTATACAGTATATTTCTGTTGACAGATACATACAACATTATTGTCCCAGTTTGGATATTCTCAGGTATGTGCAGCAGGCATAATAAATGAATGATTATTTAATAAATATACTAACAGTATAATAATCTAATACAACTGGTCACAGTAAAACGCGGATCTGAGTTATATTGCTGAACGGACAAATGGTTGCAGGATTGGTGGTGATAAAATGTATATGGGGCCAAATTTCTTGTTTGCTGCGTTGAAACTTATAAATACCTGTCCTGACAATTTGTGTAAAGGTTCAATGAAAAGCTCTGTTTGACAAGTTCTGGTTTAAATTAGACACTTGTCTCAGAACACCACAATTGATGTTGGAATGGTCCTTCCTCACCTTCTTCCTTAAATAGTCCTGATGATATATCTACCCATGGACTAAGGACTAGTACCTCAAAATACAAAACGCAAAACCTCATATGAGACAAAAGAGGGACTATCACAATTTTGCATTCATTGCTTGCTTCCTTGATTATCATCAAATAACCACAAATTTTCATGTGATTTCATGCACATTTCTTGTTTATTTCCTTGTGTGACTATCCTCGACAGTGAACTTGGGGTTAAGTTGAGACCATTTAATATCAAGGGGGGGGGAGCTTTGAGGTTTTGTTTAAAATATGTAATTGCTTGCTCAGTTTCGATGAAATGAATTTTCTTTCTGTGCAGTCTTGAAATTAATAATTTCTGGTGGGGGTTATTCTTTAGAAGGTGTTGATTAAGTAATGAATATTTAGGGACTGTGCGCGCTTGAAATAGATAATTACGCTCTTCATTATCAGATAAAAACCATGTGATTACCAATTGCATATTTACCCTAGTTTATAATGTTAATAATCTGAAAATAACCTCACAATCATATTTTGACAATTTTGTCAGGTTGGTAGTTTTCAAACTATGACCTATGCCAAGTGCTGTAACCTGCTTAGATATTATTAATGCCAAGTTTGAAAACATTATGATTTATTAACAAACAATTGTTTCTTTTTCAATAATGAGGAAAATCAGCGAATGTATCTTCATCATGCAACATTGGTCCATGAAATATAATTTGCTCCTGGGATCAGTGAAAGTCATGGTATGTTCCTTGATTGATTTGTATGTATATCACAGTGTAAGACTGTGAAAAGAGCTCAATTCAGTAACCATCTATTGTTGTTCAGTCATTTTTTTTTTTTTTTAGTATAGTGATGAGGTTGATAAGTCGAAATCTACAAGGGGCTTTCAAAATGTTATGTCCAACAAATCATTAATATTTGGTAGATTTGGCAAATTGACATAGAGACCTGATACTTGGGTCTTTTTAATTTTAGGTAATCAGCAAGTTATCCACAAAAAATTGTGCCATAGAAATAAAAAACAAATTGTTGATTAGTTTCCATGGAAACCAGAAGTCGATGAAATGCGGCCCAGATTTTGTAGGACTCTCTTGCAATGAGTTTAACACTACTACAGTGTGGCTTTCTGACTGACTAAATTGAAGTTTACAGACAATTTTTTAAAACACAGTGGACTAAGAATGGAAAATGATTTGCACTGGAAAAAATGGTATTGTCTTCATATGTCAACCAGCTGCGGCTAATTGGATTTTGTTCATGAGGTTAGCAAATATTTTGATATGGATTGCAAAATTGGCGAAAGAGGCTATCGGTAATAATTTTCTTTAATTTGATTGCAAAAAATCTGTCTGACAGAGAATAACATTCTAAAACAAATATACAAAAAGACAGTATGAGTGTTAGAGCCATCGAAAGGTGGCACAAACATTTTCGGAAGGAAAGAGAGACAAATTAGACAGCCTGAGAACAGGATGGCTACACAACTCCATAAATTGACCTCAACATGTAGATTACAAAGGATGTTGTTTTCTTAACAGATAAAAAGTATGAGGAAATGTTTCAAGTATCCAGTTGATTACTTTAGGGGAGTTATGAAATAATAATTCCTGTTTTGGATATGGATCAGGGACTGTTTTATATCTCTTGTCATAATTTTATCTTTTACAAGATACATTGAGTTAGTGTCTATTTAAAAGCAACTCCGGGCCGCATTACTTGTTATTTCCATGGAAATCAGTTACCATTTACTTTTAATTTTATGATATCAAATTTTGCGATTATTTGTGAATTACCTCAATATTATCTGACCAAAACATCATGTCCCTAGGTATATCAAATACAGCTCAAGTTATGACAAGTTGGACGGAACTTTTGGAAAACCCCTCGTACAATTATATCATGCTGATAAGACTGCTTAAAAGAATGTCAGTAACTTGGCACTCTATCTGTAACTCCTGTTTAAATTTTTTCAAACTAGTCTATTTTATCCTGTACAATGTCTCATCCTTATCTTTTAATAACTTGAATTTCCAGAAAGTCATTAGCCAGATGTAAAGAAAAAGAAGAGGAACAAGCCACTTGGCTCATGCAGGTAAGATATTCCAAATGTTTTGCTTGATATTTCCAACCAAAGTGACCATTATACATAAACTAGAAAGTTTCTGGAAACATGGCTGGAGGAGTTTAATGCCTAGGGTTTAATGGTCCATACTACTGGTAATCATAAATATAACATGAAATAACCGTGCTAACACAACTATTATATGAGATTCCTGAACGATATCACTCATCACTGAGCAGTTTACATATATTCCTGTTTAATTTTCATACAACTTGATGGGATATTGTGCATAAGCTGTATTAGTCTCAAATTAAGTTTGCTTTCTGAGGTACTAGACCAAGATAGGAAACATCCCGACTCATATAATATTATTCTACAGATATGTAAATAAACTGCCACAAAAAAGAGATTAAATGACTGAAATTTTGCAGTAAAGAAGTAAATACATGTTACACGGCTAAATCAACCTTTGGTCATATATTTTTTTCATGCATCTTGCATATCTAAATATTATTTGTTTTATTTCAGGAGAATGTGGCTGAAACGTGTGCGGAAGAAGAAAGAACCTGAGATGCTGTTGAATGAAAGGGTTATTCCTTGTTGCCAGCAGAGGGAGAGTCATTCACGTGTAATCTTTTGTATGAAGGTAAGTTGTACTAATTTGGAAGAAAAATAATTAATTAAGTGCTACAGAAATATCTGCCAAGTGAGACAGCAGGCGGGGCACAGTGAGACGGGGAAGTCTGCTACCACAATTGCAAACCCTCTAGGCATGCAAAATAACTTTATCAATGGATATTCTAAAAAACTGATATATCCCATCATTAAAAGTTGGTGAGGTGAGTTTCTAGTTCCATTTTTGTGCAATTCATGTCGGTGGACAAGTGTTTAACATATTTAACCTGCCGCACCTGTTACTTTCTTATGCCTTACTAATCAAAAATCTTTCCTGATGTTTCCTGCTTGATATAACTCTCTAAAACAAGAGGTCCGTGACAGGCATCTCTTTTTCAATTGTGAATTATGAGTTATACCTTGCACTCAAGGTGTTTTTAGTCTATTCTGTGGTGTCTCACTGTGCATCGTCTCACTGCACCCCACACAGCATTCTTTATTAAATTTGAAAATTCCATGGAGACCCATGCCTAAATCAGGGATTGCCAGCATCGCAAAATAAGTAAAAAAGCCATTGTTTCAATGCCTGGTGATTTATTTGCATTAACTCCTGATGCCTACGCATCAGAACAAAAAGTCATTTGGCACGATTATTTACTTATTTAGGCTAAAAACCAAAAGCTTGAATTTACATTCGCCCTATTCTGTGAAACTTTTCCGGAATTAGGTTTACCTTTCATTTATGTAATTTTTGTTCAACATAACAGATGTTAGTTCTGTAAACAGTACCACTTTGATGCTAGGGGCACTGTCTCGCTGTGCCTGCCGTCTAACTGTGCCCGGCTCTCTCCTACAGCAATAAAATTGTCATCATCTCTAAAAATACCTCAGCTATTCATAAAATGTAATAAATTTTGTTGTTTTTTTTGCAGTTTGCTGAGAGTATCCTTGCGAGAACTGATCCTTTAAACTGCATAGATGTCACAGAGATATCAAATGAACGGCACGGATTGCAAGATTACTGCTTCAAGAAGGGAATAGCTGTCTTCTAAAAGTTGGTTGAAAAAATTTCGAAGTGTGTGTTTTGCTCATACGGACATTGTCAGAAGTTAGGTTGTTGAGTATCGTGTATCATTATATGAATGTGATAATTATCTTAGATAAAAAAGATATATGATATTCATTAGCCAATTATCATTATGACTGTTTTTGGTAACATCTTCCATTGATATCAGAAATGCTGCAGTACAGTCGAGCACGGAATGAATAGTGCATCTTAGGTACAAGTGTAATTTCATGTAAATGAAAGAATTATTTATAAGTCACCAGAATATGTGTTGTTGAGAGTATTTGAAAATGTGCGCTTTGCCCATATGGCGACATCGTCAGCTGTTAGGTTCTTGAACTTTCAATTGTTTATCATTATGTAAATGTTACTATTATCTTAAATCAAAAGATACAATTAATGAGCTTATTATTATTATGCTCAATTTTGTTAACATCTCACATTTAAGTCAGAAATGTCACAGTACAGTCCAGCACGGAATGAATAGTGCATCTATAGGCACAAGTAAATCAAACGCAAGTCAAACTATTATTTAGCAGTCTTCCGAATTTTGGTTGGTTGATATAATTGAAAGTGTGTGCTTTGCTCATACGGACATTGTTGAATTTTCAATTGTTTATCATTATGTGAATGTCATAATTATCTTAAATTCAAAAGATGTATGATGTTAATGAACTAATTATCATTATGACCGTTATTGTTAACGTCCTACATTTAAGTCAGAAATGTTGCAGTACAGTCCAGCATGGAATGAATAGTGCTTCTATAGGCACAAGTATCGTCTCACGTAACTCAAACTATTATTTAGCAGTCTTCTGAATTCTAGTTTGCTGATAGAATTTGAAAGTGTGTGCTTAGCTCATACCGACATTGTTGAATTTTCAATGGTTTATCGTTATGTGAATGTCATAATTATCTTGAATCAAAAAGATGTCTGACGTTATAGTCCTTGTCATACTTACGTGGAATCTCAAGTTTTTTTTCTATGCTGTTGAACTGTGATGTCAGAGATGACTCTATTCTAGCATTGCAATATATGTAAATTAACTACAAGCTGTGATGTCATTTCAAACTGGGTCAGATTCCCCAGCTTCTAACCAATGCGAATCCACCAAACTGAGCATCACAGTTTCAACTCAGTGTCAGAGTTAAAATTGAGTCTGGGAAAAACCCATGCAAGTTTGACATCACAGCCTCTCAGCCAATGGGCTGCCAGAAAAAATATACATAACATAAGCCATGTGTTTACGAACAAATTGTCAAAGCCTTCTGTTTATACCAACTTCCATCAAAGTTTAAAGTTGTAAGTTAGCAAGTTTGTAGATTTATCAAACAACTCTGTGAGGATTATAACAGTTGTTTACTGTGAATGCTCACAAAGCTGCCATTTGGTAGGATTAGCCTGGTGATTGCTGTGATAAATCATTGGGATCAAAAATGTAATGCTTCCTTCAATATATCAATGTTTGAACTGTGATGACGTAGTTTACGGTCAGCCCATTGGCTATCAAGCTGTGATGACGTAGTTGTAGGGCTATCCCTGATAAAACTCTTACTCTGACACTGTGTTGAAACTGTGACGCTCAGTTCAGGAGGATCAACATTGGCTAGAAGCTGGGGAATCTGACCCAGTTTGAAATGACATCACAGCTTGTAGTTAATTTACATATATTGCAATGCTAGAATAGAGTCATCTCTGACATCACAGTTCAACAGCATTGAAAAAAAACTTGAGATTCCACGTAAATATGACAAGGACTGTAATGAGCTAATTATCGTTATGGCTGTTTTTGCTAACGTCCTACATTTAAGTAAGAAATGTTGCAGTGCAGTCCAGCACAGAGTGAATAGTGCATCTATAGGCACAAGTGTAATTTCATGTAATAAAAGTTTTATTTAGCAGTCATCCGAATATATGTTGACCAGTCCAAGGAATTTGAAAGTGTGTGCTTTGCACAAATGGACATTGTTGAATTTTCAATTGTTTATCATTATGTGAATGTCTTAGTTATCTTAAATCAAAAAGATGTATGATGTTCATTATGACAGCTTTTGGAAACATATTACATTGAGAAATGTTGCAGTACAGTCTGGCACAGAAAGAATAGGCCATCTACAGGCAAGGGTAATTTCATGTAAAAGGATTTGAAAGTATGTGCTTTGCTCGTTTCGTGGAAATCAAACTATTACTTGTCTGTCTCATCAGTCATATGATAGGTTTGAAACAAAGTCTGTTGACACTCAAATTTTGCTGAAATCAGTGGATACCTTGAAGGTGTTGCAAATGTAACATTTCTGCACAAAGTAATTTCAATTGCAACTATATAAATTGGATCTTCTAATTACCTGTATACACTTGTTCCTGCCACACTAGTATAAATTAATTGACTCAAGTAATTAAGACAAGACAGTGGGAACACAGAAACTGACCAGTTACAAAGTAGTTTACCTTTGAGATAGTATCATTGTACAGGGTGGCAATATAGTATCATTGTACAGTGTGGCAATATATATGTAATTTGCCTGATGTCATGCTATAATGGGTGTTTTTTAAGTAACTTAAGATAATTCTTTTTCATCCATAATAGAACTTACCATTCTTGCACTGAGCAGATGTGTGTCTTATAATGATGTATATATGGTATATGACTATATGTGTTTTGTAATGTGTGAGAAATTTATAAACAAGCAAGCCGGCATTGCTACTTGGGCTGAGTGCTTCTTATTCTGAATTGTGTCACTAAATAAGTTTATTAACCTTTACAATTTCATTTTTGAAATTTTGTGTCAACTAACCTTTTTTATTATTGATTGATTGATTTGTTCGGAATCACAGACAGTTGTATGCATACATATTAAATTATTTTCTGAAACCTAGTTGCATACTATCTCACAGAAAGTTAAATGAAAGGTATTCTTCATTAAATGAAAGGTTTCTTATAAATGCTCACAAAGTGCAGTAGAGGCTTACCTTATTTGACATACTTGCACTTATGATTGCGGTTCACCCATATGGATGTGTAATGTGCATTTTGCATGGTGTGAAATGTAGTTTTAATGTTGGGAATTTTCTTTTCATCATGTGTGTTTGTGTGAAGTTGAATACAGATATTTGGTGGTATTTTAGTGCTCATTTCATATTTTTCATGGTCACGTTGTTAGATAAATTGTGTGCTGTTGTGTAACAGTCAATCAGTGAGACTTGGTTTTCAATGGCTTAGTTGGTGAAGCATACATGTATCTAAAATTATGTGATTGAGTTAAAAGTTGTTAATTCTGCTTTCATTCCTCATTCTGATATTAGTGAATAACAGTCAAAGGGCAGATTTTATCTGAGATTGTATTTTTCGTATGGACTACACATTGTAGTTAGGAATTTGCTAATGAATAAAAATGTAATTTTGATCCTTTGTTTATGATTCCTTTTTTGCTTCTTTTATTGTTAAATTGCCTAATAAAATACTTATACTTTCAATGAATTTCTCTGTGTTCTTGAATTTATTAATAAAATTTCTTTTAAATCCTAAAATTGTCCACAACCAATCCAATCAGTGGCAGGTCAAGGGGACAGGTCCTTCCAGAGACTAAAAAAGCATTTTAAAGAAACAACAGTGTCTGAATCCGCCATTGCCAATGGCTGTAATCTGGTCATATTGCAGAGAAATTCCTGGGCTAGTGTCGGCGATTGTTGAATAAAATCAAATTGGCATGACTTACGAAAAGAAAAAAAGAAGAAGACAAATATATATTTACAAGAATCTATATGGAGAACGACAAGTAATTATACAGGGAGATCTAATTGTTCCTTTGAAGCAGCTAGATGCACTGATTATGTCAAATAATTATGTTCAAATAGAAATAGTGCCAATCCTATCAAAAAAAAGGTATTTTATATAAAATATTTTAAAAAACAGAAGTACGAGGTAGTCAAACCAACCACCCAGCTGGCCAAGTACAAGATCCAGCTGGAAGTCATTCTAAGTGTATACAGCTAGCTGTTGGAGTGAGAAACTCAAGCTACAACCAGCTGGTTAGATAGCCAGCTGGATCATTCCCAGCTGGCAAGGTCCTAATAATTTGCGAGCTGGGTAATTCATCCAGCCAGCCGGACTGGAGGTGAATAATAGATAAAAGTGAATAATGGTCATGGTGTGCCCCTGTGGTACATGCTCGTTTTTACACGTCCACGAATTCGAGAACACGCAAAATAATGAAAAATATATACACGGTAATTTCTGACCAGTGCTCAGGGACACAATTGCTATTTTTGTGGTATAGGTAATTTTTATCCAAACAAAAGAGATACATTTCATGATAATGAAGCAGGTGACACATATAGTGACCCCAAGGCACGAAATATTTTAATAATAGGATCAAAACAAAGAGATAGAAAGCATGTAAAAGGGCAGTAGTTAGCCTCCCAAATGGTCCATCAACCAGAAGGCCTCGGGAAGAGCAATCTATGCAATCTAGCAGTTACAAGGTTTTAAGGTTAGTGCCTATATCATAAAATAATAATTTATAATATTATATATCAAATTATGCAAATTTACCTGGACAGAAATTCCTGTTTCTCCTGGTTTCACACAGGGGTGCCGGAAGGAAACGAGGGCGGCAGGGGCGGTCGGTCATGAAAGGGCAAATCTTATTTGCGACAAAAAATTTAATGTAGCGGCAATAATAATTTTGAACATAAACTATATATATATATTTTTTTTTGCCTAAATTCACTTTAAATTAAGGACTAATAATGTTTTTTTTTCTTTGAGATGAAAAGGGCAACCTTGCCCCCCCCCTGCCCCCCCCTGTTCCAGCAAAGAAAATTGGACTTTTTCAAACTAAGTTCATAGGAACGAGATAGACGATGGAACCTGCACTGGATCAATTACCCGGATGTCTGAGAATCTGTACCACGATAATCCCATCAAAGTTTTTAAATAAGTTTACAGTGTGCACTCTTTAAAACAAATTCCCAAGATAACCAGGGGGGAGGGTTGGTCTAGTGGTAGCATGCTGGACTGCCAATCGCTGGGTCCAGGGTTCGAATCCAGCTCTTGCCGGGTCACCTTGGCCTATGTTGGACAGCTGTTTCAATCATCCTTTGCCTCATTGCCGTGTCCTCCTCCTGTCCTAATTATGCCCCAGTCTCACGGCACATTACGGAGCACTTTAGGCGTTGGCGTGATGGTATTTCCTGGTAATTTGGATGAATTTGGGTGATCCGCCGTCGACTTTTCACATTCCCCCAGGGGTAGTTTTTGTTCCCCTCATGGGTTCCTAGAAATGGAAAAACTGCGCCTTGGATTTTTTCAGTGAGAACGTCTCAAAAACATCTCCGGTGGGATATTACGACATCCCCTGCGCCTGAGGGGACCTCTCCTGCTCCTGCGGGGACCTCTCCTGCTCCTGCGGGGACCTCTCCTGCCCCTGGGGGGACATTTGCAGCCTCGCCGGCAGTTTTTGACATCCCACCGAAGGTCTTCTGACATCCCGCTGACGATCTTTTGACATCCCGCCGACGATCTTTGACATCCCACAGGCATTTAGATCTTGCCCCCCAGGCATTTAGATCTTTCCCGCAGGAATATGATGTTATCCCGCCGATTTACTATCTTATCCCGCCGTGATATGCTTTTAATTAATTATATAATGGTTTTATAAACATTGTATGTCGCCGGGATGGTCACTCAGGGGGCCCATGCAAGGTACCAAAAATGAAAAATCAAGAAAGAAGTCAAAATGTCGATCTTTGTGACCAAGTTTGTGACCTTGTGATGCAATGAAACTTTTAGATAAGGGCCCCGATGTGAGGGGGGCCTATGTAGAAATGGGCCCCTCCACCTTTGCATAAATGTAGTTGTACCAAAAATAGCAATGTGGGGGCCCATCGACTTATTTTGCCAAGGGCCAAAAACGTCGCCAGTCCGCCCCTGATTGGGCTGTGACTTCGATTAATAACATTGTAAGTATAGGCTATGAACTCATAAAATTGCTTATGACTCATAGAGAATGACATGGTATGGATAGGGCTATGACCTACAAGGAACATTTTAGTCCAATTCTGGAAGCACTTGTCATTCGTCTGCTGTAACAGTCATCCATCAAGAGTGTCCACTTGCTCTGATCCTCCAGACAAATAATCTTGTTACCAGACATTTTCCACAGCCTCTCATAATTATCACCAGGTGAACATCTTAATGGAAACAATGTAGTGGAGCTTTAAAGCTATAATTAAAATTTGTCTAAGAAGTAATGTCTGTATCATTTAATCAGATTCTCAAATGGAGCACACTCTACTGATAATTGATCAATCAGTCCAGGGAACCAGCATGACTCTCATCAATAGTTTAATCCTTCTGGGATCAAGTTTATCCTCCAGGAAATTGTAGTGATTTTATTGCATTCCATTTCAATTGCTTTCTAAAAGCTTGCCCTGCTCGGATTTGAAGTGAGTCAATTATTTCCACATCATGGAGGAATTTGGTTCATGTTCATTCGAATTATTGAGACACAATATATCAATTAAGATTAATTTACAGGCCAATGTGCAACTGTTTTGAGCGGTGTGTGCGATAATGGTCAGCCACATCAGACATTACTGGCACTTTTTGCAAATGTCTGACCATTCTCAAATTCAGGTCAGACAAATTTACTGGCAAAAAATCTCTACAGGAAATAGGCATATAAGGTGCTAGTCCTCTCCGATGTTGAATTGTATTGTAAGACCTCAAGAAACTTAATTGCAATGTCGCAAAACCACTTTTAAAAATGAAAGAACAATATTCCATTAAAACGCATTTCAACCATTTGAAAAATTATAGATTAAATTTATTATGTTGTTTGACAAAACAGTAATTTGTCTGACCTGAAATCTCTTTCAAAATGTCTGACCAAAGTCGATATGCTTTCGCGTGCACTGGTTGTTAGGGATATAATTGAGAATGTGCTGGGCATGTACGAAATCTGTAAGAAACACAGAAAGACCTGCTTACATATGTGCTACCTTGGCCATATATTTTGCTGTTTTGAGTTATCATTCAGGGTCTACATAAAGTTTCAACAAATATGGCTGAATGAATGACTTGTGGACAGGGGCGGACTGGCCCTATGGGCCAGAGGGCAGTGCCCTGGGGCCCACCACCTCAGGGGGGCCCACCAGCAACTTTTAAAAAATCTAAAATATCAAAAATTATGTAAAAGAGGTAAAAATCGAATTCTGAGCCCAATAGAAATATAAAAAAATCTTCAATTAAGACTTGACAAGCGTAATAAACAATGAAGTAATGGGCCCCTCTCTCAGTGTCAGATATGGTCTAGGTCCACCAAGAGGGCCCTGAGATTACGCCTGAACTTTTGGAGGTCCACCTTGTATTGGCCCCCTATATGCCCCCCTTTCTGAATCCCCGACTCTCTGCCCTTTAATTAACTTTATAAATCAGAACGTGTTCCTCTGATTCCGGCTTTTTTAATTGTTTGCATGATGATAATTTCAAGTCAGTGATATCACACAAGCAAGGGCCCAATCCCTGTTATTGCACAGAAGTTGCCAAATTTCATCATGTATATACTCTGTATAATTTCAGGTTAGAGCAATCTATGTTCTGCAAATACAATGGATTTTGATGGGTATTAATAAATTTCAACATAAACTTGAAAATGCCGCTATTGTGATAATAGGGGCCCGCCAATGATTTTGCCCAGGGGCCCACTATAGGGCCAGTCCGCCCCTGCTTGTGGATTTTTCACTATCTATCTAAAGTAAATCCCTCACTTGCTTTTAAAATTTGCGAACCACTTAATTTTTCCCAATAAATGCTATGGTGATACTTTTAAAATGAAAAATAGCAAATAAAGAAACACATTTTAGTTCTCATCCCCTTAAGAGGCAATTAGGTGAATTGTTATTGTTGTGCTCACAGAACCATGCAGGCAGACAAAAACAACCAGGCAGGTTTGACCTAGATGGAAAATTTGAGGGAAAATACAAGGGAAAATAAGAGGGATAATATGAAAAGCGATGAAATAACAGTTTGACCTAATTTAATTAAATAGAAATGTTCAGGAGTTATCTCTGTGGGCAGTTTTGGTGTTATTAGGGACAATTCATGGCTAGCCATAGAATTATTTTTTGATAATATTCAGCATCAAAATTTTAAGGCCAATCATGTAGCAGGAGATTAGTCACATGACACGCCAATAAATAACGATATTGGTGTCTTGAACTTGCTCGTAATAACTGCAGCAACATTTAGTTTTCCTTGCTCCTTTTTGACTGGCGAGAAGTACCATTATTGGAACTGGTACAGTGGAAGGCCACCAATGCATGACACATTTGTGAGCAGGCCAGGGGGGGATCCAGAAAATTCCAGGGGGGGGGATCTGTCCATCGCAGAGCGAATAGCTCGCGATATAAAGTGACTGCGCGCTGATAAAATTAACATGTAAAAATATATAAATTTTGGTTTGGTGGGGGGGGGGACGCATCCCCCCATCCCCCCCCCCTGCGTCCGTCCTTGGAGAAGGTTGGTGAGAGGACTTAAATAACTGCATAAGAAGAACTGTGTCCTGTCATTACTTCATATTCACAACATCGATCTTCACCAAAATCGAACAAGTTCTTCATTCGGACCATTTGAAATAACTGGCAAAGTTTCAAGAGAAACTGAGCAGTAGTTTTTCCTCAATCGTGTTTATAGGCTGACAGATGGATAAATGGATGGACATCTGTACAGGAAAAAACGGTCTGCCTATCCTACGGACCTATGGCATGCCTGAATAGTGAGACTTGTGGCAAATGGGACAATTGACATGGCTCCAGGTGAGATGATAATGACTAAAGAAACCGAGCACAAGCTTTATTGCAATATCATATTGTATAAAAATATGGCTATGGGTGATCTGATGTAAGCATGCATTTGTATAAATTCTTTGGGTCATCGCTGAGTGCCTGAGGTCAATTTTACATGGAGCCATAAGGGAAAGGGGGCACAAGGAAGATTGAGAATAAAGTTTGCTGTTGAATTTTTAATCCTTTTCTCGATTCTGTTTAATTATTGAGATAAAAAAAGGTGAAGCCAGGTCGATATCTGCACGATGTTGATAACTTTTTGAAATACTGAAGTTTTGAAAGCAAATGGGATGACATAGCTATTTCTCCAATTTTGAAGTAAAGAATAAACCAAATTAATCCCAGATGGCTTATAAACTTCAAAATGTCCACTGAGTAGGATTTGAAAAAAACGAACAGCAGTAATATATTAAAGCCTTGTTTACCTCTTATGACATTTTGCTGCATTTTCTGAGGACAATTTGAATGTCATATATACTTTGTAATAATTAATGATTGATAAAGCTGAAGATATGAGCACGACAATAAGCACAAATTCATTCCATATAATAAATTCATAGCATCAGCAAGGCCCGGACAATGTAGGAGTTCCCACGTTGAGAACTGCTTCCAATAGATTTCCGATGGCGCAAGTCTCCAGGACTGTTCAATTTTGAAGCCCATATTCCTGAACTTAAAGAAGACCAGACGATGGACCCCAAAGTCATTGCACTTGCTCATGTTTTCTTCATTTATGAAGGTAAGTGGCAGTAAATGCTGTTAGAAATTGCTGCTGATTACCTTCACCCTGCTTTCATGGCTATGTGCATTATACACTCTTAATAAGAAGTTTGTATATGGAACCTTTGAAGGTTTTATAAGCTGGTATAGATAAAGAACCCTGAAGGTTCATTATTCAACTTTTAAAAAGGTTGTTCCAACAGCAAACAGAAACAACATTTAGATACTCTAGCTGCACTGAACTCCTGCAATGGAACTCTTTTCTCTCAAGTTGGGAGGACAGGGTCCTATCACAGGGCCATCCGACCAGTATTGAACCTTTTCGATTCAGTTGAGCCCTTAAAAATGTAGAACCTTTTTTTCGGCTGTTGGTTCTTTAAATATACCTTTATCAGGGCCGTATTAACCTATGGGCAAACGGGGCACTTGCCCCGGGCCCATGACCTCAGGGGGGCCCATGATGAAGCTGAAAAGAGTTGCGACAGTAAAGAAAGTGCGTCGGGTAACTGGCGCGAGAATGTACTTTTCGGAATTTCAGAGGGTTTTTGGGGCGCGAGGGGGGCCCATTAGAAACAGCTTGCCCCGGGCCCAGAAATTCGCTAATACGGCCCTGACCTTTATGAACCTTTTGTGTTAAGAGTGTATTGATCATAAAGACACTGGTTGACATTCAGATGTATGAGATAGCCATGAGTGATATTTCTTCATGCATATTTATGTGGTATTGAAACATGGTGCTCCCTTGGAACAGTTTAAAAAATAGCATGCAATGCATGCACCGTGGCCTCGGGCAATTCAGTTTTACCTCCCCCTCCCCCCATCTGTCCATCTATATCTATTTTAATTTGTAAACTCGAGTACCAACTGAACTTAACTGTGATTGTCAGGTCAATATATATGAAGATAAAATCATTAAAATGCACTAATACTATTGTGCATGGATCTGCCAGGGAAAGAACATGCAGCGCCATCTATAACATACCTGAGCACAAGACATTATGTTTTCTTTAATTTTTGTGTATTAGAAACGATTTATGCTTACCAAACAAATGTGAAGACTTAGGATTATCTCTGTTATGTACACTGACGCGTAGAACTGTGTGAATAAACAAATAGTTTATCATATCTAGTAGCCCAAAGTTTGCACCTTTTGTGACCACAAACTAGCAAGTGACTGCAGCATATATACCAGATTTGCCTTTGGTCATGTACACCTTTTACAGTGCGCTTGCCTGCCACTGCGGTAACGTTGTTTACAGCATGCTCACATGCGCGTGAAGTCGTTTTTGGCGAGGTAGGTGATCAATGTTGCTTTGTACTATTGAAGTACTTCGTTGGTTACAGTGTAACTGTTACACAGGTGGTGTGTACAGTCAGGAGGTGCAAATCTTAAACAGCTGTGTGATCATTTGGGATCATCACTTTGGTTTGTCATTTTCTGTATAAAACGTTTTTGTCCCCACAACAATTTGTTAATTCTATTTCCTGTTTACATAGAAACCGTTGATGACGACTAAAGGGACCTCGTCCCTCGGCCACAAAAAAACTATCAAAATATCAATGGAGAATAAGTTGCTCTTGGTTCCAGGTATATCTATCTATGTATAATATTACTGTTCACTAGAAACTCACAATGTTGGAGACATGATGACATTGTTTCAACCTCTCAGCTAGAGGTCTTGTTCACATGTGAATGAAGCACAGGGTGACTTGATGTGTTTGTTGTTGACTTGTTGTAAACATTCCCCCCTATCTACAATCAACTCCTGAGCGTTACTACAGGGAAAAAAGAAGTGCAACGAAAGGATCATATGACTTGTGGCCCAAGTGGTCTTGTGATGAGTGATTTTTCTACGCACCATTGAGCAGTGAATGTAAATATTTGCCAAGGTGAAGACAACAATCAATTAGCTATTTTCATTTGACAATAAAGAGGTGATCAAGTTCAACAAAGCAAAAATGACATAGCTGATCACAGTTAGGACAATGTACCAGTCTTGCATTGAAAGACAGTGCACTGTCTCCAGTCCAGTAAAAATTACTAATAATTGTATTATTAAATTTATAAGTTTGATAAATAGCTACATGTGAATGAATCCATCAATCATTATTTCTCTATCAGGTTAACTCAGCGGTAGTGTGATGGGCTGCCAATCAGGTCCAGGGTTCGAATTCAGTTATTGCCAGGGCGCCTGGGCCTATGTTGGATTACTTTTAAATCAATTTTCCTCTCGTTGCTGTGTCCTCCTCCTGTCCTAATTAGTTTACCAAGTACGTAAATACAGGAAGTAAAGCCCCATTCATCCATCCATACATGTTTCTCCATCTGTCTATCTATCGATAGAATAATAGATCTATTACTGTATCTCTCTCTATATATCTCTCAATCCCTCCGTATCCATCGACTCTATATCTATCTGTTGTTAATTTGTCTCTCAATATCTGTCTCCCTGTCTACCTCTGTAGTATCTCTCTTTATCTATCCATCCAACTATACAGATTGGTCAAGCTTTCTATCCCCCCCCCCTCACCCTATCTTTCAACAGTGGCCCTTGTCCATTTTTTATAGATTTGTTGAATGAATTGATATCTCCACATAGACGTATCAGAGGAGGGGCAGCCCCCCCCCCCCCCAAAAGTTTGGGAAACAGTAAGATTCACGTAAAAAGGCTAAACTATCCGGGCAGATGATTAAGTTAATACCATTGAAAATTAATGGTTTCCTGGCAATTTAATTTGAAATTGTATTAAATCTAGATCCCCCCCCCCAAAAAATTGCGCGCCGTACGCCTATGTATCTCCAAATAGTGAGATTTTAGTTGACATGCTGAAGTTCGGTTTTCATGCACTTTTTACAGTGCAATGTTAGGTACTACGACCATTCCAGGGTGTTGTGTCAAATAATGAAAATGCTCAGGTGTGATACACTGTCTGTGTTCAGAGGAGCATGAAAATTTGTGACGTGGCAGAGCTACTTGAGCAACAAATACATTGTCATTTCGTTGCACTTCTTGTTTCCCTGTAGCAACAACAACAAACACATCAACTCATCCTGTGCTTCACTCACATGTGAACAAGACCTCTAGCTGAGAGGTTGAAACGTCATGTCTCCAAAATTGTAAGTTTTCAGCGAACAGTAATATTATACATATCAAAATATCATTACAACCATTGTTTTTAGCTCATTTTAAAACATGCTTATTCTTACTGTACAGGAAGATCATAACTATAATACTAATTCCTATGTTATGAAGTAACATGAGAAAAACAAAGCTAAAAAACACATGAATGAGGCTACATGATCATCTTATCCAGAAAGTTTCTTGGATGCGGACATGTCAGGTATTGTGTCAATTTTGGCCCAATTCCAATAGTTCATTAAAGATGTATTAAGATTTTCACGTTCGAAAATTAGATAATTGCTATTTCGACACTCATTTTCTCAGTCTTGAACCTGTCGACAGTCCCAAACTTCAAAATATTGCATAATGTGAGGTTATACCATGGGTAGGTGCAGTACATCCCCGGTATACTCCCCGAGACACAGCTCACAATTCACTATTAAGGTGGCTAGCTACTCATGCTAAATGGTAGTTAGCGCACATTGACGCGCAGCCAGGCAGGCCCTATCTATCGTAACGTCACCATAGCAGCTGAGCACTGCTGACACTGTTTCAGCACATTTTTTTAATTCTGAGAATTTGAAGTGTCGGCTGCTTCGTTTGCCATTTGCGTTACTTCTATTAGGGTTAGAGTGTTCTCGTTTTGAGCATTAGATGCGCTATGAAAAGGACTACATACAGCATGATACTCAGAATAGAGCCTTTTTACAGGCGATTTTCGGCAAGCAGGTCTAATTTCTGAAAAATGACTTGGCGATATAAATAAATTTTTCTAAAAATTTTAAGTGTGGTAGGAAGGCTTGTCTATATCAACATATTGTTCCCCACTATTTTTGGAAGTAAATGACAAAGAAATAAAAAATCCTATCTCATCAATTTTTTTTAGCACTATGGTTTTTTAAAAAAGTTACAATTTTCAAAATCAAAACTTTTATTCTGAACCCCTTGAAAAATACTTTAAATTAAATATATCTCTCTTAAATTGTGATTACCGTTACCATAGAATTGTCTTCTTTAATTTCAAGCTTCATTGCATGATATCAGATGCATTACCACTGAATGGCAGGGCTAACTTCACAGAAAAAAAGTTAAGAAAAAAATAGAGCTTTTCACGTTTTGCGTGCACTGACTTTCATGTACATAACCTCAAATATTATGAAAAAAAGGCTGGTAGCGAACAAATTTGTTTACATATCCTTGCTAGAAACAATATTTTGGATCATTTTGTACTGTTTTGAAGAAATTCTATCTTGGAAAGTTCACGAGTATCGAGCCACCTTAAAAACAAATGTCTGCTATAAACTACTGATTTTAATGAGCCATATCCAAAGGGAAGCATCAGAGAATAATTTTGAATAGCATGTAATGGGTGCAGCAGGTTAAATAAGTCGTGCATGTGTCCTGTGCTATGAGTTTTCTAAACATGCTCAAAAAAGGACCTAAAAAATCACCTAGCTAGCTGCTTTTATTGGAGTATAACAGTTTTTGTAGCAGCAATTGATAGAACAATTCTGCAGGTTCAGAGGCTTGGCGGTTATGTCAGCAGATGCCCTGTCTCACTGTGCCCTGCCTGCTGTCTCACTGTGCCCCGCCTGCTGTCTCACTGTGCCCCGCCCACGGGGCACAGTGAGACACTTTACGAGCATGGACGTAACTTAAGATTTCTCCAAACCTGTAAAAGGTAGGAACCTGAAACTACTGGACAAAATACCCAACTTCATTATCTATAATGTTGGCCTGAACTCTTAACTGCCAACATTTCCGAACACTTGAAAATAAAAAAAAGTGCCTCACTGTGCCCCGCTCTCCCCTACACTGAAACAGATGGTGCTAGCTATATTGTCTTTGGAATATCAATGCCACAATTGAGAAAACATGCAACGTTGTGTTCACATTGCATATACTTTCTCTTTTTCTATTTCGCCACAATATCAAGTAATTTTGGTCATCTACGAGTAGTTAAAAATTGTCAGTTGTAAATCACACAATGAGTTGGAGATGACCTTTTGGGGCAAATTGAATTAGTCAGTGAAATTTATGTTCATTGATATACTGGATTTCAATTGACCTAGGGGTCTCATCAAAATTACCACTTAATTCCAATATATATATATTATATATATATGCATTTTTGAGAGATACGACTTATTTATTCATTATTTTCAGTGACTACCATGGAGCTGGATGAATTCCAGCAGAGGTCATTAGCTCTCTCATTCCAAAACACGACCGTTGAATTGCGCCCTGAACTTCCCAGTAAAGCACTTGTATGTGCATTAAAATGTTACGATGACCAAGAATGCATGGCTTATGACTTTGACCACACTGCAAAAAATCCCCGTTAAATTTTACAGTTAAATTAACTGGCAACTTTGTTCCAGGTCTAAGAACTGTAAAAGTACTTATAAACCTGAACAGGACAATGAAGCGTAAAATGCAGATTGTACATTGAACTGTAATTTTGCAGATTCAACAAAGTGATATTACGGTATAATGTACATATATGAAACAGTTTATTTAAAGTATATTTTACAGTTATATCGACTGTCAATCATAGAATGTAAAGAATGCAAGGAGCAGTATAATCTACTGTAAAAATACGGATAGTATGCGTTATTCTTACTTATTGCACAAGTGTGAAACAACAGACTAAGCATGTGATTTAACTGTCGCGTAGCTGTAGGGATGTACCAGAGCTGGAATCTCTTGCTTTACAGCAGGGAAGCATATCCATCAATTATACCCAGCAATTAGTTTACACACGTTTGCTCACAAACCATAAATAAAATTGATGGATATTTTCCAAGAGAACCTGGTGTCAAGTTTATCGAAGTATGTTGTATTGATGCAGACTGCGCCTGGGTTATTTTGGTTTTAATAGTGTCATTCTTTAGATCACATCATAAGACTCACACAAAAGTCAATGTCATATATAAATGTAACAACTTTTGCATAATGACAGCATCTTTAAGATCATATGAATGAGGATGTTCCCTTACCTTCAGATAAGTTATAAATTAAGTTTGATTAACAGCTGTGAAAAGCATATGTTATAGATGGCACCACATGTTCCGTGGTTGAAGTCCATGCAATCTCTTGTTTATAGTTCCTAATCTGAAGAGGTGTATTGATTGTTTGGCCAATTCAAATGTTTTGTCTGCATATTACAAGTTGCCAGTAAATTAACGGTTTAAGTAATTGTTCATTAACGTGAACTGAATGTTAAATGACATGTTGCAGTAAATTCATCTTGGAGTCATTTTGTAACTGACAAAGAACTGTAAATTCACAGACAAAGTCTGTTTAAAAAAAATACTGATAAAATAACAATAAATTAACGGTTCTTTTAGCCAGAAAAACACGGCCATTTCTTACAGTGCAGGTATCGAAGTGCACCTTGATGAGCACGATAAACGGAAATGCTAACACAACTTCTTCTGTGTTTCTGAGGATAAAAGGTTTGCGAATATATTTCTCTTCCTAGAGCACTAATTGAGTTCTATAATATTAGGCTACTTTATACCCTCACTCTTAGAAATTCCAGTTTAATTCATAATCAAAGGACAGCAACCCGACACTTTTGATCGCCAAAAAAAAGAACAATTAAAAGAAACCCTGTCAAGCAGTTAAGGTTTACTATGGTTTATTTCTATTTAAGTTTATTGACAAACAGCACCTCAATTACGTTTTTCAAACAGTAGCTAAATGCAAACCCTGTGATTATAATGGTACCTGACTCTTAGGACGATTTGACCTTATAATTTGCAAAACAAAACTTGAAGTAGGCCTACACTGGAATTTCTACATTGCTGACATTACTGAAAAACCTCGTTACTTTGTCACTATCTTTAAATTTTCCCATTTCTAGACTGTAATTTGTAGTTTTGCTTGCTTGCAATGTCTTTCTGATTGCTGCGTTTCAATTAAAAAGTGATAGAAGTCGTGAAACTGTTGGCAGGTAATAAAAACTTCAAAGTTGCAACCAAGGCTGAGGAATTGAAACTCAACTGCGATGAGCTACTGGACATGCCGGATATCCTGAGCCTTACTCGGTGTGAGGAACTGGCAAGATCTGACAAAGCGGCAAATGCTTTGTCTTTTGACGAAACCAACAGGACATGCAGCCTCCAAAAGTGCACTCAGCTTCAGGATGGCATTGTGACTGCTATAGTAACTGCCAGAATTTCCATCATGCTTGAGTCCAAAATTTACCCAAGAAGTAAGTTCAGCATTTTTCTATTCAGAATAACTGCATGTAAACCAATCTACTGTCTTACTATGAATCCGAAGAAGCATATTAAGCACTTGTTCTCATCCAAACTTTGAATTTTTGAATCTGCTGAAAGTTTAAGTCTATACTAATTGATTCAGCTCATAGATTTACTATGTTAACCTAGGTTTCAATTTAAAAGAGGAAGTAAGAAAGTAGAAAAACGCAAGAGCATGTCAAAGAAGATATTAAAAAATACATTTTAGAAAGAAATCAAAAGAGGAAATAAGCATAGATCAAACCAAAGAAGAAAGAAAGAAGAAGAGAAGGAAATAATATTAAAAAAGGAAACAGAAGAACGAAGATAAGGAAAGGAAAAGGAAAGAAGAAGATGGCGTTTCCCGAAGAAAAAGTGAAGAAATCAGAAAAAAAGGAGAAAAAAATGAACAACAAGAACGAAGAACATGGGCTGCGCAGCAGCAAACCTTCAGTGAATAACACACTCAGAAGATCACAATTACACCATAAAATTGATGCGTTTACCAAATTGCATATTGGTAAGCAATAGTGGTCAAGTCATGGTCTTCATAATGTCTATATGGCGCTGCCCTGCCATCTGCCTATCTGCTTGCCAGAGTTTGTACAACAAGGAAAAGGCTTTATTGGGCTAATTTGTACATTTGGTACAGTTTCATGCATATACGAAGTATAGGTTATGAGCTGTCAGTTGGAAACCAAAAAATATAATGCTGTTTTAGTTTTCTCAATTTTTTCAAATGATTCAAAAAGTGTTGAATACACATCAAAAGGCTCTGCTACATAGTATATGTGATATGTGTGGAACATTTCGTTGCTGTATATGCAATAGTGGGCAAGTTTTGGCTCCGATGTGAAAAATAAGTAATTTAAATATTTTTTCTCAATATTACACAAAAAGTATAGACTATCTATCAGTCAGACCATGAAAAGGCACACCTAGACCATGTAAGCCATATTTGTACCAAACTTAATCCATGTACAATTGTACATGCAATTGTGACTGAGTCGTGGACAAGAAACAAAAAATATTTTTTTTGGTTTTTAATATTTCAAAAAGTATATTATATTTTCCATCAGGAGGTATATATTTTTCACTATTTGACATGTACACGAATTTGTAAACCTGCAAAAACGAACATATACACGAATTTATAATTCGTGTAAGTGTGAAATATAGCAATTCACGAATTTGTGTATGTGTGATTACGAACACAGCTTTCAGAAAATTGGCTAAAAACTACTCTAACCCTAATTATATTATATTTACGTGCATTCTCAAGTTCATTTCTTTGCTGTTGAAGTGTGATGTCAGAGATGGCTATTCTCTAGCATTGCAATTTACGTCAATTTTACTATAAGGTGTGATGTCATTTTAAACTGGTTCAGGTCCCCCAGATTCTAGCAAAAGTGAATCCACCAAAACTGAGCGTCACAGTTTCAACAGTGTCAGAGCTAAAATTGGGTCTGGAAAACCCCGTGCAAGTTCGACATCACAGGCTGTCAGCCAATGGGCTGTCTGAAGAACTGTACATCACATAATCCACATGTTTAAAAAAAATTGTCAAAGCCTTATATTTATAGCAAGGTTCGTCGAAGTTTAAAGTTGTGAAGTTGTAAGTTTGCAGATTAATCAAGCAACTCTGTGGGGATTGTAACATATATCGAATGTGAATGCTCATGAAGCTGCCATTTAGTCAGATTAGACTGGTGATTTCAAGTGATAGATCATTGGGATCACATCAACAGTCTTCCTGCAACATATCAATATTAAAGCTGTGATGCGTAATTTTTGCTGTCAGCCCATTGGCTATCAAGCTGTAATGAGGTGGTTGCAGGGGCTATCCCTGATAAAAGGTTGAAACTGTGACACTCAGTTTTAGCTTGTAGTTTATGTACATATATTGCAATGCTAGAGAATAGAGTCATCTCTGACATCACTCTTCAACAAGCATAGAAGAGAGTTGAGATTCCATGTAAATATGACGAGGACTGCTATAACTTATTTTGATTTTGAAATTGCATTTTTCACCAACTATGTTGCTAAAGCAAGGCAAACTTAGGCAGGACAATATGCGTTCAGACCAGTTTTGAAATGGGTCATTCTCAAATTTCGGGACAATTTGCGTCACTCTAGCTCCCTGACAATAATTTGAATGCGATTAATATCTGAAGCATCACTCTGCATCTGTTATTCATATTTCTATTTAGGACCACTGCATTTGGAACAAAAAGTCATTCATTAGACCTTTTTTTGTGCATTATGTACAGGAATTCATGCAAAATCAATGGTTTTTCCCTGTCACTGGACCTGACATGACTAAATCAAGTGTTTATTTTCCTCCTAATGTACCATTATATTCAAAGTTTCTTTGCACAATTCATGAGAGTATAACTTTGAATTTATATTTAGTTCACATTCAAATTTTTTTTGGTCTAATTTCATTGCTTAAATTGATAAAATAAACTTGTCATTAATTTATGTCAATTTTTTTGTCCACTCCGTTACTTGCCATAGCTCGGTTCGTTATTCTTTTTTATGAGCTATTTTCAATGAATATCATCAGAAGCATGTGCGCAATAATACCACTGCCTTGCAGACTTCATAAAACATGTATTCAATAAATTAAGACAAAATATTCATAGAAAATGTTTTTAGTCTCACCAAAATGTCCCCTCCGTTTCCTTCATTTCCAAGCTTACCAAATGATAGTTTTAAAGAGTGATTTCATGTATGTATTGCTGAGTGTGACAGCTTTTAATAGTCTGCAATTATTTTATCTTATCTCCAAAATAAAAAGCAGTAATGGGCGAAAAGCAAAAAATTGTTCCCCTCCGTTACTGTCCACTCCGTTACCAGATCAAAATAAGAAATCGACATTTGGACCAAATAATCTACTGATATGAGATGAAGTGCTCCTGAAAATAATAGTAGCACCAATATTTTATTGTTTTTCCCTTTGTTGTTGTTCCTGCAGTCAATTTTTTACATCAAAATTCCCCTCCGTTACCACATTGTCCCCTCCGTTACTGGACATTTTTGCTATACCTTTTGTCCCGAACTTTGAGAATGGCCCAAATATGTTTCCGAACAAGGTGATATATGAATATAGTCAATACAAATGTATATGCAATCACAGGAAGTCGGCACATTTGATAATTTACACAAATTTTCTTGCAAAATCCTCAAAAATTTTATATAAATATTTTGGGAACCTTTAGACCTAGAGACTGGAAATAAGCACTAAAATGGGTTGGGGCAATTTCTGGGGTTGGGGTAATTTCTGTTCTGATTCTGTTTTCGACTAATTTTCATAAATATATTCAAATTCATCATCATCGACAATCGGGAGGGTAGTTTTGGGATAAAATTGTCTTAATCTTTCATCTTTTGATATTTAGAAATTTAAGAAAATGTACTTTCAACCAAAGAAAAGAATGAATGTTACACTGTTACATAGTGTAATCATAAGTTTGGTATTTTTAGTTTACAGCTGCTTTTATTAGGCCTACTATTTTTCAATGTGTGATAGTAATTGAGCATTTTTTGTTTCAGCGAGCATCGGATGCATATTGGTATCAGACAAAAGGAATATTGAATGCATTTGCCCACATGCAGGTATGAATCCAGGCAGATTTGTAAAAAATTAAATATACGGACACAAAGCTTCATTCTTCAACTTCATGACATCCCAGAGCCCATTGACATTTTACCTCAGAACCATCTACAAAAAATTTAATCATAGTTATTTTAAACAGTAATAGACTGTATAACCATCCTCTATAATCAGCAGGGAAGAGCTAATGCAGTCTGTAAATATGATATACAAAGAGTGGAATGCTGCACTGTGAAAATGGCACCTTGTGAGTCATCATACTGATGATTTGTTGTGATCATACCCAATACTTTCAATGTTAGTTTTGATTTAAGGAGACTAATCCCGCTTGTTGTTGACAGGCAAACGAAAGGATTATGCATCTGATTTTTACTCTAAAATCAGATATGACGAATCAAATGGCCTTTTCTTGATCATGACTAATCAAACAGCCTCTATGTGTCCCATGTTGAATGTAGAAAGATGGCACTTCATTCGCTATCATGAATCAAGAAACTTGTGTGTTTTTTCACATTGAATTGGTATACTGTTTTCACATAACTAATGATTATGGATAGGCTGTAAGGATAAAAAGGCGGCTGTGAAGAAGACATGTATATATGCTAACTTTGAAAGTGCTGTTTTTATTTCTTCAGAGAGTCTACACAAGACGTTCTCCGTCTGTAAACAAATTCTTTCTGAGAGGAATTACGACGGTGGAATATGGTTTGGGAATTATTGCCTCCTGAAGAATTGTTCCAATGGACTGAATGTTACAACTACTCAAAGAATCGTTAACATATTTTACAAGATTCCCGTTTATTAAAATTATTACGACTACTAGGGATCAGTTGATATATTTTATTACCTGAAAATCAAAATTAAGGAAAAGAAGGTCCCAATTTGGTGATGGCGAATATCGAGTGCTGCTTGTTTGCAGTTTGTTAAGTTCCTCACATTATAGCATATTAATTTATGGGGGGTGGGAGCAAAATTATATAATGATACTTTCAAGAGCTTTGTGTGTGATGACTTACAAACAGGAAGATCATGTACATATGTCTTTGTCTAAATTTTGTTTTTACACTAAAATCATCTGATTATCGAATTTATTGGTATTCTCTTGATTATGACTGTAATGTACAGTTCCTGTGATACCCATGGTAAAGTTAGTAGTATGAGTTTGACGGCAATGCTCTACATTATATCCCTTGTATCGTTATTCCAAAAGTACAAGGGGAATTTTTGTGTCTCTGCGACTAAATATATTTTTCTGAGCGATAATAGCATAAATGTAGAGTAGGTCGGGGCAAAAAGCCCGGGTTAGGTGAGAGGCCCCCCCAGGGTTATATCCAAAAAGTTACGCATTCGTTGTGCAATCAAGAACATCATCTGTGTGGTCAATAGAAGGTTCCACCCGACACAAGCTTCACATAAAATGAACTATACAGTCTGAAGATAATCATTATGGTTTTGGGGTTCATTCCAAGGTTGTGATGTCCTGTCATCTGGAGCATCCCCAGCAACATCAAGAAAAAACATGCTTTCATTGCAATAAAGGGTATCTTGAGTTGTGGTCGTTTTTCTGCGTCTATACACCTCCTTGTAACAGCTATCTTTAATACACAAGTTTGACACATGGACATTAAACTCTCCGCAACATTTAAAAGCTGGATTTTCACACCTGCACCATTGCAACACTTTTTTTTTATCCCCTTCATATTGTGGAATGGAGTCGCACTGTATTCCATTGTAAAAGTATTGCAGGCAACTGTCTTATAGGATTTGTTTCATCTCATATTAAACATCATATTTGCAATTGGTATACACTGTAGGTCAACTGCAAAAATGTTCTCCGAAAAGAGCCCTTTGTTTACTATTTTTGGGCCCTTGGAATTCATTCAAAGACCATTGTCATCAGCTTAATTTCCTGTTACCAAGTAAAGTTAGTGTATTCGCAAAAACATTTCTAAGACAAAATTACAACCCAAACCGTGTTGCTCTTGTGATGGTACTTATGCATCCCTGGCTGCAATATCATGCTTCTCAGTGCCTAAATTTATTCGTATTTAACATATTTCTTCTGTTAGCTGTCAGCGCTTAACACAAAAACAGGTCCTGAATGTTTGGTAAACATTGGACTTTGCTGCCCTCTTGTGCATAGTCACTGTGTACCACAGCTGCCTGTAGGTTCATTTCATAAAGATAGCTTTCTCATAGTATCCCATTATGGCTTATTTAGCTTTGATAAATATGAAAATAGGAATTTAATGTCTAGTGTTTAAAGTTTAATGGGGACTCCTGATCAGTAACTATACAAGAATGTTTTTCCATATTTGTATAAGTTTAATTTTAACATGTAATTTCATCTTTCCCTTTTTTCCAAGGACCCTATGCATGCATTGCATACTATTTTGTAAACACAAATTGTTCTTAGTTCAGTCATTTATGGTTTGTGTTTTCAGGTTACTTACATCAGAGAACCATTATACTGACCACACCCCTAAAGAATCTTGTCTGCAGAACATATATGCACAACTTTGGTCTTTCAGGGTATATTTAAAATACTATTAAAAGTAATTATTATTCAAAATTTGTAATATAATCTATTATAAAATACATTTGTCATTATCTATCTATTATCAAGTTCCAATTGAAGTTTACAGTGTATGCTCCAGCAATTGAAAACTAGAATTTGTGTCGCAAGCGGAACACATGCGAGTTCACTATGCGTATGTTGTTTTGCCATTTTTGTGAGTAGATTCTTGGGGAAAATGGTGTGGAATTTGGGGCCTAGATTTTCATACATGATCAGAGAAATAGAACAGACAATAAACTTAGCAGTGGTATCACCAGGAGGGGGGGGCGCACTAAAAAAAAAGTACAAGCGGCTTACAACAAATTATGGCAATAGCAAGAAGGCCAGATCTAGAAGGTATTGAGATCAGTAGCATAGCCATTAGGGGGGGGGTGAGAGGGCAGGGGGGATAACTTGCCCCCGAACAGATTTTGGGGAAATTTCTGCAGATGTACTAGCAAAATTAGAAAGGAAAATGGGGAAATGGTAAGAAGAATGGAGAAATTATGAGCAAAATGGGGAAATGGTAAGCAAAATATGGAAATTATAAGTAAAATGGGGAAATGGTAAGAAAAATGGCAGAAATGGTCAGAAATTGGGGAAATGGTAAAAAAGAAGTGGGAAATTAACAGAAAAATGAAACTGAAAGAAAAGGGGATTTATACGAAGAGTTTTAACAGATTTCCCAATTTTTTCCACACAATTTCCCCATTTTTCTTCACTATTTCCCATTTTTCTGCCCCTGAATGATATAAATTTGCAAAAAAACACCACAAAATTTCCAAAAGGTAACCAGCACCAGTGGCGTATCCAGGATTTTTTTCAGGGGGGGCAAACCACCAAGATATTTCCCCTAATTGTTTTTCGCGACCAACAGCTCTGTCATGTGTCGCACATTGTACAATGTTCAAAAATTCTTTCAGACAACATTTTCAGTGTACCTTCATGAGGAAAATCCCAGCTGGATGTCGTTCGGATGAGACGTTAAATTGGCGGACTAGTGTATCAGTGTCTATGCTGGGCAAGTAAAAGATCCCTCAGATGGGGTAAATGTGTAACATGTTGAGGACTCCCGCTCTCTCTCCCATTTCATCAATCGACCCTTGTGAGCGCCAGAACTGGGCTTAGAGGGCTGCGCCTACCATATCTATCTATCTATCTATCTATGTGTGTTTAAAGAAGAAAGAGATAGAGCTTAAAAAGCTGACAAAATAAACTTGAGACAAACTGAAACTGTGTTAAATTTTGCAAATGCTTGTGATAAGTTCTAGGGAGCAGCCAACTTAATATTATATGTTCTAGTGTGCTTTGATTGGCTGGTTCTCTTGACTTCATTTGACATTAGTTAATTTGCTCCATACTTGCGAAGTCGAGAACGCATCTTGTGATTGCAGTGAGCCAGTAACTGATATTTTAGAAAGACAGATTTAATTGATTAGATGGACAAATAATTATGTGTTTCTATTGTAAGCTCCATGGGAGATGTTGGGGATTGCTTGATAGCAAGATAGATAGATAGATAGCAAGATAGATAGATAGCAAGATAGATAGATAGACAGCGAGATAGATAGTTAGATAGCGAGATAGATAGTTAGATAGCAAGATAGATAGCAAGATAGCAAGATAGCAAGATAAATAGCAAGATAGCAAGATATATAGCAAGATATATAGCAAGATATCAAGATATATAGCAAGATAGCAAGATATATAGCAAGATAGCAAGATATACAGCAAGATAGATAGATAGATAGCAAGATAGATAGATAGATAGATAGATAGCAAGATAGATAGATAGATAGCAAGATAGATAGACAGATAGCAAGATAGATAGATAGATAGCAAGATAGATAGATAGATAGCAAGATAGATAGATAGATAGTAAGATAGATAGATAGATAGCGAGATAGCAAGATAGATAGATAGATAGATACATAGATAGATACATAGATAGATACATAGAGAGATAGCTAGATAGATAGATAGATAGATAGATAGATAGATAGATAGATAGATAGATAGATAGATAGATAGATAGATAGATAGATAGATAGATAGATAGATAGACAGCTAGCACGATGGATAGATAGCTAGCAAGATAGATAGACTGATAGATCGAAATTCAAGTTTGAACTTCACACCTTTTCCAAACAATAGACCAACATCAACACCAGGGTTTCTGTTGGGGTGCTAAAAAAGTGAGTCCTGGGGACTCAGTGAGGTCTGAAAAAGTGGGTCCCCAGCCAAATTTCTGGGTCCTAGTTTTTTTCATATCATGGCCAAGCGGCCATCACCCAATTACAATTCTTGAATATAAGGGAGGGGGCTAGCCCGGCTGGTAGAGCCTTGGGCTCCCAATTGTTGGGACCCAGGTTCGGAAGCTCTCCACAAAATAGTTTTCGCTTTATTGAAACAATTCTTCGTCGCATCCCTCAATCTTCAGATATATGTCAAAGTAGGAACTCCTAGTACAGGGTGAATGTTCTATGAAGTCAGGCCGCAGATACATTTTTACTATCAGAAAAAAAGGTAATCTGCATTCTCTGGAAGATTGGTCTTGATTTTGGGGAAATTTGGGCCAAGAAAAGCCTAGAAAATCCTGGAATTTGATTCCAAAAATTCTGCAGACATCCTGCACTCAACACAATGAGGCTGCAATGCAAGGGCAATAATGTTCTTCTAAAATTGAGTTATAAAATACAAGAACTTTTCTGCTGACTTGACTTGTGTTGTGCTGGTACATACCCCGGCTGACTTGACTTGTGCTGTGCTGTTGATAGGCTAGTAGCTGTTACTCTAACTGTTACTGTATCCACATATTCATAACATTTTGTCAAAGACCAACCACTGGTATTTCACTCTCTGCAGGCTGGCTTGGTAGTCATCAAAGAAACTGAATTGTACAGCAAAAAACATTGTAACAAAGAGTGTGCAGCTGTGGTTCATGTGAAAAAAAATTTTAAAGGAGTGTCATGTTAAATTTTAATTGAGTGGATTGCCTCCCCCCACAGATGGCATTGATTGCTATGAGAAAGTTCAATTTTACATAGGCCTTTAATTATTATATCATTTATTCGCCACATAGCAGCATACATTTAACATAATATATAAATTAATTAAAAAGTGGTAAAAACAAGCATAAAAGAAAAAAACAATTAAAAATAAAATGAGGTAACTAAAAATCTCGAACAAAAAAATTACACTAATCATCCCACACAGAGACTTTCAATAACATGATATTCCTCTTTACTTAGTGGAGACTCACATAAACTATCTTTCATGATAATGACACCTCTTACAATGCTGGCATGAGCTACATCTTCCTCTTTAAAACTATCCAACCAAGGAGCAGCATCAAACTCTGCTCCATACTAACTCAAGGTGTGAATGGCAAATTGGCTAATTGGTGAAGTCTTGATTGCTATTCTGAATTGCCTGACATTGTAAATAATGTTCAAATATGAAATATCAAGCATTATTAATTAATCTATAAATTTGTTTACTTGTATGTCTTTTGATCAGGTCTTATATTATATAATTAATCATAATTTTCTTAATAAGCTGAATTGGCTATTTGTAAGTGATCAGTATCAGTGGTGTGTGTATTTTATTGACTGTTATCTATATTAATTAGTGTTTGATACCTACTTTATTTTATAACTATTTGGGTGGCTGGAACCTAGTTTGTATAGTTTGTATTTCTTTTAATCTTGTTCTGAGTGCTCTTTTTATCCAAAAGTACTATTACTCGTATATGTTTGTATCATTATGCTCACTTTATTTTAGCTATTTATAAAATGTGTATAATCGATTTTATGTATATATGGTTATTGGTTAATCTTGTATATATACATAATTAATACTATTTTTATATAATTTATTAAAATTTTTCCCATTACAAATGACATATGTATCAATTGTGATATTTATAGATGTCAATAAAAGAATATATATATATAGGTAAAGGACTGCTGCACTTCTCAGTGCATCCTGGGGGAAAAATATATAGGCCTATTTATTTTAACGAATTCTCAGCAATGAATAGAGATATCCTCATGAAAAAACGAAATCATAAAGATTAAGACACCAGGATTCCAAAGAGCCTAAGATTCTAATCCTAGCCCTAATAGAAGTGTCCGAAAACTATCGGGAAGATATCGAACCTGTTTCGGCCAATCAGAGGGCAGTAAAACAATAACAAGAATATTTCTATTTCCTGTTTTGCCGTGATTTCGTTGAAACTAAAAACTTAAATTGTAATTAAACAAGACACAAAAGACACACAAAAAAGCAAGACGCCTCAAGTTAGCCAATTCTTCATTAATTTCTTGAAAAAGAAACTTTGATAAGTGCTTCCTTGACTCTCACAAACGATCCAAAATTTCTGACTACCCCTTATTTAACTGGTTCGCTCACAAATGCGAGTGAACTCGCAAATAATTATTAGCACCGTTCCTCTTCTTTTTGTAAAATCTAAAGGGTAGTCCATAATCAAGGTATGATGGTATCACGGAATTTTAAATCCATTGTTAAGTGCTGCATTGCAGATCTTTTTCACTTTCGTAAAGACGCTAAGTATAAAGATCTTTTGAAATAATTTTCTTTTACTGAATTCAATGTCTTTGGTTATTACATGTCTGATGTCAAGATAAGGTAGGAGTAGTTGGTTTGCTTTATTGAGTATACCCACATTTTATGATAATGCATTTGGTCTTGCCTATATTGAACGATTTTAGCTCATCATCTTCGCTTGGAAAATGTTATCCTAGGTGGCCTGGCTGTTGTGTCCTGTCTGTTTTCAGAATATCCCCACAGTCATCCATCCAGAGAGTCCACTTGCTCTGATGTTCCTGACAGATATTCTTGGGCTTTCCTCACGTGGTTGCACTGCATTGTGTTGTTATACCACAGTCTCTCATCATTATCACCAGGTGGACATAATATCTTGATCAAAGTGATTCAGTTCAATGCAATTTTTTCTAAGAAGCAAAGTCTGGCACATTCAATCAGATACTCAAACGGAGCACACTCTACTGATAATTGATCAATCAGTCCGGGAAACCAGGACGACTCCCATCAATAGTTTAAATCCTGCTGGGATCAAGTCTATCCTGCAGGAAATTAGAGTGATTTCATTGCATTTCATTTCAATTGCTTTCTTAAAGCTTGCCCTGCTCGGATTTGAAGTGAGTCAATTATTTCCACATCTTGGAGGCTTTGGGTTTACTGTCATTCTAATGATTGAGTCACATTGTTCATAAATCAAAACATGCAATTAAGATAAATGTATTGGTCAATATACCGTTGTTAGGGATGAACGACTGCTGTAACAATGTAAACATTTTAGGGGATGAGAAGGAGTCATCGAAATACGACAATTTGCTTCTAGAAACTGCTTAAGAAACCTGCAAAAGTGTATACCAAAAAAGCAAATTTTTGAGGAATTTAACGCAACAAGCTTGCTTACTGACGATTTATCAAAAAGAGACGAAAATATCCCTTGTTTTGTTTTAACTCCGAGAAAACCTTATATATCCATAATTAGACTCCCTGCTACAGAGTGGCCAAGCAAATGGAACTCAGTCAGGCTTGAAACTCCTACTGCTTCTCTCTATGTACTGAACACTGCTGAGCAGCTGGCAGCAAAACATTTATACAACATTGGAGCAACAACAGCCCCAACACGCTATGGAAGCAAAAAGATACAACATTGAATTTCAGATGTTCTTCAACAGGATCTTTGAGTATAACATTCTTTGTTTTATATCAAAGCAGTTGTCCTCTGTGAATGATGAAAACTGCCAAATGCCAACCATCGCAGAACTTATACTTTGTGTGAATGTCCCGAGGCTCCAGCAGCTGTTTACAAATTGTTTCTAGAATTTTTATGAAGAGACTTTTTTTAAAAAGTTGAGCAAGATGCACAATATCAGAAGAAAGTTGTTTTAATATGTTTCTAAAGCTTTGTGATGCATTTTTTTATACAAGTACATTATGATATTAAGAGTAGGGTGGGGGGAAAAGCCAAGGTTAGGTGAGAGCCCCCCCCCCCCGGGTTATATCTGAACTTACAGTGCCGCCTGTAAGTAAGTGAAATGCATGAAATGATGCCATTCCATCAATACTAAACATCCTAAGAAAAACTGCTCGTGGAAGCATGAATTGGCATAAGTAGCGAGAACACAGACAAATTTCCATGTAAATGTTGCATTTTTTAATTGTCTTGGTGATTATAAAACATGAAAAAAAAAGTAATAATAAAAAAAGACTGCTAATGTAACTCGATTCCGTCTCAGGACACTGAGGTTACATTAGTAACATTTACATGGAAATTTTTCTGTGTTCTCGCTACTTATGCCAATTTCAAACATGAAATTATAATATTTTATTGAAAAACGTGTCTTATTTGCCTATTTACATCACCAAAAACAAAAAAGACTCGGTGTGGTACCTGTTTCTTTATTGCTAATGTAACTGCAATTTTGTATCCGTCCATTTCATAGTGTTACATTAGCAAAATGTGAACATAAAAATTACCTTAAAAACACATGATTAGATCTCAAATTTTTCTGAACAGAAAGCCAGGTCTCCTAGAGCAGGCCAGGGATGGTACCCAGCTGGTGACTTCATTTATATTGCAGTAGGATCAGCATAAAAAATTCCGTCCTACACCATTCATCGTTGTTACATTAGCACAAGGCCATATTTTTAGCTACTCTGACCTACCAATCCAACAGAAAAGATTGTTTACCCATGATTTTATTTAATGGATTGACACAATAAAAGATTTAGATTTCAGCTTTTTTTTTGTCCTGCCAGCTATCCTCAGAAGAAGCACCCTGAGAAAATCTGAGAATCTACGAATCGATTATGTCTGGCCTTATCAGTATTGTGCTAATGTAACTTGTGGACAAGTTGTGGTAAGTCATTTTGTAGCTTTTTCGTGAAATCTGCCATAGCTAATTAAAATAGAAAAAAATAGCCCAAGGATCGAAACATGGCTAAATAATAGCAGAAAATAATAGTCAGAACAGAAAAATTCAGAAAAAGTAAATAGAATGCCTTAAAAAGGACCCCAATAAATAACTTTCAAGGTGCATTTGCTTGCAAAGAAATTGCCATAGGATCATAATAGGGGGGCTTCTTGTCATAGGATTATAATAGGGGGGCTTCTTACCCCATGGGTGGGGTAAGAGAGCCATTTGCAATTTATTACAAAAATGACCATAACTCCTTTATTCAAATTGGTAGATGTTTCCCAGTTATACAAAGAGTCAAGTGATCCCTTCCTGACTGCACAAGCATTCAAATAATTGACCATAAAAAGTTGGTCAAATCGCACCTCAAAGTCAAGGGGGGGGGGGCTGCATGCCCCTGCCGTAATCCACTAATTCTGCCAACTACAGTACAATTTACTGCATGATAAGCACTTATCACTTATATGAAGTACCGTAGAACGGGTTGACTTTGAACAGTCCGGGGTGACTTTGAACGCTTTTCTGAAAAAGATTGATCCTCGGTGAATGCAAAATTAAATAAAACTCTGGAAGCTTATATACCGTATACAAGGGTAGCTTATTTAATTTTGCATTCAAAGTCACCCCAGACTGTTCAAGTCACCCCGTTCTACGGTACGCGAAACATCTAAATATTTCAGAATTGTAGAGTACATCTTTAGTTTCTAGTGCTCAATGAAGTTCAATATGAACCATACACTGTACAAACAGCTGTCTCCCTTTAATGGCAGCCACCATGTTGAACACAAAAAATTGTCATTTTATGGTTGTAAACTGGCAGGTATCATTGTTTTTATGGAGCTGCGATATATGGGGGGCTCGTTCTACAGCGTACCTTAAATGATCCGAAACGATGACAAAATCCTAAATTGAATGTAGCCCATTAAAGGCAAGATGTTCATTGGAAACAGACAAGGAAATGGACTAACATAGGTCCACTTGATCCGACAAGAGCTGAATTCGAACCCTGGAATCATCAATTGGCAGCCCAGCATGCTACCACTGAGCTAACTCCTTCCACCAATGAAATTACCAGAAAGCTGGGCTAGCTTTGTCGTTTCTGATGAACGCTTAAATACAAAAATATATTTAACAGTACTCCGCTCTCCTCTACAACCAATGCTTGCCCCCGATGATAAATTTGTGCCCGTCATTCGCAAATACTTCGTCCTTGAAAAGATGTCTGTAACCATAGGCTGATGTAATACATTTATGGGGGTTAAGAATTGACAAATTTTCCACATCATTATCTTCACAGTCCGATGAACTGGAAGCATTCTTCAAGGCTATAGCAATCTGTTGGAAACTGCGCAATGGAATGTGTGCCAGTATTAGCCCAGTCAAGTGAAATTTGTATGAATTTAATCTCGTGACTTTAAAGGCATGAATGGAGGCTGGATTGGTATTCTGTGCAAAGTATTTTTGTGGAGAATGATGTTTTGACACAGCACGTCACACATATATACAGACCAACAAAGTCAAGGAATAAAAATCAATAGGGAAGATTGATTTAATGGCGAACGCATGTTTGAATTGTAGCCATGTCCAACAATTACATGACACTGTCTATTTTCTTCCACAATGATAGAGCGGGAAGCGATCGTTTAGCAATCCTTCCCACACTCGTCACGCACGTATTAAAAAACATGGTACACTGGCATCTCAAGAATAGCGTGGGATCCTCCTCTTCCTATTTTGATCAGGTAACCTACCTGCTCGTAGCCATTATTATGGTTTACGCGCATCAACGTGTATGGCATGACATCGCATGTGATAATCCTTTCAGGACCCAATGCGACAGAGAGCACGGCGAATTTACGTCGTGCGGGTGGCGACCCTAGTGAACTTACTAAAATTCAGCAAAAAGGTCGCAAAATATGACGAAATGCCCATATTTCAACGATGTTGTAAGTCTGCCTTTTCTCAGTCGCTTTTAAACGCTCTCTTCTAATTTGGCAGATTACGTATTACGGCTAAGTCACAGAGCTGCCAGAGCTGCACCCACCCCAAAAAAAGCAATCCAAGAATTTCATGCAAGTTATGCTAAGATCTCACGGCACATTACGGAGAACTTTAGGCGTCGGCGGGATTGTATTTCCTGGAAATTTGGATGAATTTGGGTGATCCGCCGTCGACTTTTCACATCCCCCAGGGGTAGTTTTTGTTCCCCTCAGGGGTTCCTAGAAATGGAAAAACTGCACCGTGGATGTCAAAAAAGATTCAACAGGCTCAAACTTTTTTTTTCATGACGGCGGAACAGAGCCCAAAATTTTCTTGATTTTTGGATGTCCAGCGTGGATTTTTTCAGTGAGAATGTCTCAAAAACATCTCCTGCGGGATATTAGGACATCCCCTGCCCCTGAGGGGACCTCTCCTGCCCCTGCGGGGACCTCTCCTGCCCCTGGGGGGACATTTGCAGCCTCGCCGGCAGTTTTTGACATCCCGCAGATGGTCTTTTGACATCCCGCCGACAGTCTTTTGACATCCCGCCGACGATCTTCTACATCCCACAGGCATTTAGATCTTGCCCCCCAGACATTTATATCTTTCCCACAGGGATATGATGTTATCCCGCCGATTTACGATCTTATCCTGCCGTGATATGCTTTTAATTAATTATATAATAGTTTTATAAACGTTGTATGTCGCCTGGATGGTCATTTTTTTCCTAGAATTCAACTGAAGCTACCCCTCAGTGGTAAAAAGTTCTCCGTAACGTGCCATGAGATCTTAGCATTACTGAGATGAAATTCATTTGTAACATATCAATCAAGTTATTTTTGCCGGCTTGTTAACAAAATTGACAGTCTTTTATGCCCTACATCCTTCATAACCATGCAGCTATCTAGCTATTTGTCCTTCCGAGTGCCAAATATATCACATTCAAGCCCATAACCCGCTGCAGCCTGTGAGTAAGGCATACAGGAAGAGACGTCAAAATATGACAAAAGAGCAATCCATTTTAAAGCTGATAAAACATGATAGATCTTCTGCTCATTGCTTTTTAAAGCAAGGAATTTCGGTAGATACCGGTCAACAGTGAGTCAAACTATCAACATGTTTCAATCTTATTCACACAGTTCATGATTTTTAACCATGTTTAGTTCTATCACACATAAAATTTGTTCCTTATCTCAAGAAACTGGCAATTTTCCATGCACCGGGAATGGCACAAAATTTGAGCATGGCTTACAGAATGGCACTTTGATATAGAAAAAATGAGGACCAGTTCACTGTGAAAAATTCACTTTGTGACTCATGATAGCCGATGATTTGACTTATCATAACTGATTTCAGAGTGAAAACTAGATGCATAATCCTTTCATTTGGCTGTCACCAACGAGCGGGATTAGTCTCCTTAAATCAAATTAACATTGAAAGTATAGGGTATGATCATGACAAATCATCAGTATGATGACACAAGAAGTGCCATTTTCACAGTGCTACAGTCCACTCTCTTTCTATCAAAGTGACAAACTGTAATAATGAATGTACGATGTAGGCCTATTGAGGTGTTGTTGTTATTATCTGGCCTCAATGGTCAAATACCATATTCTGCAGCATACATTAGGTAAATAGGTATGCATATTCAACAGAAAGCTTATATATATATATATGCATAGTTGTATACAAACAAATGTTGTCACTGAAAATTCCTTGCTGGAAGGATGTAGGGATGGATGATTAGGACTTTACTTCCTGTATTTATGCACTTGGTAGGCTAATTAGGACAAGAGGAGGACACGGCAATGAGGTGAAGGATGATTGAAACAGCCGTCTTACATTGGCCCAGGTGACCTGGCAAGAGCTGGATTCGACCTTGGACGCAGCGATTGGCAGTCCAGCATGCTTTCACTAGACCAACCCTCCCCCCGCCTTGCTCGAAGAAAAATCGACCACATGCAGCATTTGCAGATATTTGCCTTGAGAGAGGCTTCAGCAATAATGAATAACCAAATTGATAGATTATTTCAATACAATGGATAGTGCCTCTTGCAAGGTCATTGTTGTAACAGACAGCTGAATGTAAGTACTCGTCATTCTTTGACTGTAATAGGAATTAAAAGAATGTCAATGCATTATCAATAGCTTGTGCTATGTAATGGTGACAGAGAGATAACAGAATAAAGTATGGCTTCGACGTTCTCGATAGACTGGCTGCTTATTCATGCCAATCAAATCACGGAAGTTCATACCAGCGATCCGTCAAGATACCAGAGTTTGGCTGGCAGTAATCCTTCAAACGAATGCCCCCGATTCCTTTCTATGCATGTATCAGGGTCTCACTTTTTGTCGTGATAGAATTATATGGTTGATACAGGGTCTTGGGTGAAGATACAGCGGTGAGGCGAATGTTTATCCGATTGACAAAATTTAAGTTGCTACAGGTAGGGCACCATTGTCCGCATTCATTCAGTTGGTTCCCATGAGTCCGATATTTTACTTTGTTTTTATATTTATTCTGATGGCTGGCCAACTTACTTAGGCATTTAGACTTACAGTAGACGAACGTCAAGTGCTTACAGAATTGGACTGAAATGTTCCCAGTGAGGTCACAGCCGTATCTCTGCCATGTTATTCCTCATGACTCATAAGCAGTTTATGAAGTCATGCCAATACTTGCAATGCTAGCAGGGAAAGTCATTTGACGTGTCACACCACTCATCAATGAGCTCACAAGCTCCCTTATGACACATTAACAGATTATTTCAATGTATTTGATAGGGCTTGCTGTGAGGTCACTGGTGGCTACTAGCAGCTGAATGTAAGTACTCGTCATTCGTCTACTGTAACACTTACCAGCAACGATACTGCTTAAAAGTGGTTTATAAGGGGGTGACCATTTTTATCAAGGCTTTGAGTTTTTTTTAATAAATGATTTCTTGCTCAGTTTTGGTGACACAAATAAATTCCTTTCGGGCAGTCTTGAAATAAATAATTTCTGCCAGGAGGGGGGGGATTGGGTCATGAGCCCCACCCCCCTATTGGACCTGTACCCCCCCCCCAAGGTGCCCCTATATGAACTTCCCAACCTTAGAAAAAATTTGCAATTAGTATTGTGGGTGCCCCTCCAGAGAATTGCGTGCCCCCCTGGTGCCCTCCCCCCGCTTGAGACCCCCTAGTTACGCCACTGGTTGCCGAATTGGTGCATGTTTTTTCAGCACCTTTTTGATGTAGTTGTTTTGGGAATTTCATCCATTAGTTTTTATTGAGACCAGCTTCAATCACTATGCATGCACTTCCCTTTTATTACATATGGAATGAGAACCTGCAAGAATTAGTGAACATCCATACTATGCACTTAAGAAACAAAAACCTCTCAGGAGAGAAATTTGAATAATGAATAACCAAAGACATTTGTACAATGAACATGGAGTTTGGTTTTTGTGTTGTGAAATTTGCTCTAAAGTTATTATTGTTTTCATAGCTATGTGTTTTTTGAAAACTTTGTTTTGCAGTTAAACCGTGACATCATCGGGTATCCGTAAATGTGATTGGTCTTATCTTCAATCTGTGACATATCAGTTCAGAGTTTGACATCACAGTTAATGACAAAGGAATTTAAAACTGTCAGGCAATGTTACTACTTGTGTACAACCACAACAAACAATGCATGTCTAAGCTGAGTGTTGCACCTCATTGTTTTCCAAACAAAATGTGTTGCTGTTTTTCACAAGACACCAGTCAGCACAATTTCAAACAACTTTTTTTTGTCCGTAATTGCAACTCTCCTTTGAGGCTAAGTAGTCTGTTTTGTTCAGTTACAGTTCATTGAAGCATCTTTCAGCCAGGGCAAGCTAAACAAGTGAAACATACATCATCCATGTGTCACTGCACTTTGTCAGTTTTCTGAAATCTGTGCTTGTAATAAACAAAATTATTAAACTAAATCTCTGATGTCACAGTTTTGGAATGAAGCAAATTTCAAACTTGAAAAACACGTAGCTATGAAAACGATAATAATCACAGATGTAAATATTGCATGCTTCCTGCTACATTTGGAATATTCCCAAACCACTATCTCAGACCATTACAGAGTTACTGTAGTAATGAATTATGGATTCCGAGATGGGTCAGAGGCACATTACAGCTGTAGATTTGTTAATGCTGAGACATGCATTGCAAGCCTTTCTTTTACATCTAGGCATGAAGCAGGGCACCACATTTAGAAGTGACACTGCCGTAAGTAGGAGGTCTAGCGAGGGGGGTGCACGCAATTCTCTCGAGGGGCACATACTACAAAAATTGCTTGTTTTGGACAAGGTCAAAAGTTAGATATAGCACTAAGTGCGACACTCATTTATCAATATGTAACTATTTTGGTTATCACTTGACATACATATGACAGGGGTCGTGCCAAATTGATATTTCATAACAAGTCTGTTTTCAACATATGAATAAAAGTGGCTTGCAGTGCAGGTATTCAAAGTTTTGAATAATGTGCCTCTCAACCGTCTTGAAATCCATAATTTATCACTACAGTAATTCAGTAATGGTCTGAGATTGTGGTTTGGGAATACTCCAAATGTAGGAGGAAGCATGCAATATTTACATCTGTGATTAACTTGAAAGCAAATTTCACAACACAAAAACCAAACTCCATGTTCATACAGATGTCTTTGGTTATTCATTATTTACATTTCTCTCCAGAGAATTACTTTGTGTCTTAAGTGCATGTTATGGATGTTCTTAGGATTCTGCTAGTTCTCATTAGGTAGTTTGATATGAGGAAATAGTGCATTGACTCAACTTGCTCTCAATCAACTCTAATGGATGATATTCGGTTATGCCTGAAGCTGTGGTTTTAAAATTTCTAATTTGGCATCCCACAGTCTGCCAATAGCAAAATAATTCACTGTAATTAACTTAATGATGTCATCTTCCCCCAATTTGCCTGCACGCCAGTATCACTGCCTTAAGCTGGCTAATTTGATCAAGTGACATAATCAAGTACAAGCAAACTGAATGATGTCTATAGAAGCAGAGTATAATATAATGTCTTGTCAATTGATTTTACTTCTCATCACCAGATATGTTGCTGATTCCCCGTCACTCAATTTCTTTCGGAAAATGGCGCCACTACTCATGATTTTGTGCTTTTCTTCTAACTTCCTCTGTACGGGACCTTGTTTCTTGTTCAATTGGAGATGATGGCTGCAGTTGGGATCTCTGGAGATAAAATTGCTGTAATAATATTTGTTTCAGTATTTTCAGTACTTGTAGCAAATTACTTCTTAATTGGTTTTCCCCTAAATCTTATAGGTTTGCTTGATATGAAGTATAATTCCATTGCTTTATATGCTGGGATATTTTGATCTGTGCTTAAACAGCTCCCATCTGGCTTTTCTCATTGCGTTCAGTATATTTGGGTTTTCTTCAGTCTTTTCATGTAATTGCTTGTTCGATGTTCTTGTTGGAAATTTGATGCCTAAAACTTTTCTTAATTGTCTCCTATGAAATGCACCCAGTCTTTGTTCGACCTTTAATGGAACTTTAGTGTAACAATTATGAAACGAAACAAATTTCACTAAATCAAAATGCTCTATACGATTGTTCATTGTATAGTGGTTTACACTGTTTTTGTTTTCCATTATTTGTAACTGTGAGCGAACTAAATCTCTTAACCACAGCTCTCATAATTGCTCTCAAGATTATTTTTTCATAGGATGGAAATAATGTCATAGCTGCATCGAATCCTATACAACTTTAGTTCTAGCTATGAAGTTATACACTGCGTTCCCAATTATTATGCAGCTATGCTTTTTTGCATTATCTCAACAGGAAATAACACTAATTGAAAATCCTTTTCACATAATGATAAGTGTACCATGGAGCTAATATCCTGCCAATTTTGTCCAATTCCAATGACTCAGTTGGGAGTCATGCCATATAATGATGTTTTGAGGTGTTCCCAATTATTATGCAAATTCTTGAAAAAGCATCCATGGCCACTCAAAATGACCCAAACTAATCTAAAGATGCCACCAACATATACCCCTTAACACAATAGAAAAAGCATAACCATCATTTCAAACATAGAAGCATTCATAGCCAAGAAATTCATGTTTATCTCCTGCTTTGAAATAGCATTGAAATTACAGTTTTATTGCAATAAAAAGCCTCTGTTAGCCAGACAAAATGAAAAATCATTACCAAAGTCATTTTCCACTTTCCTTAGGTTTAGAACTCTCCTGTAAACCAATGGCAATTAAATTGCACCACTGTATTTGACAAATACCTTGAAATGAATTGAACGCATCGAATTGCCAATGCTATTCCAATGGGAAACAGAAGTGTGAGTTTTTGATTTGGTGTCATATTTTGTAGAGATACCGGATTTGGTGTTTCATCACACAGTATGACCGTGGTGTGCTATAGATATATTCTAAGCTGGAATTTAATTGATATTAAATTTTTTAAGAGCATGGGAGGCTTCTTTATTGAGAAAAAAGCCAATTTCAATGGTTTTTCAATGCAGTTGTACTATATTGATTTCTTGATCACGGAGGCATCCACATTTGAAATGATGGTTCTATTTCTTATTTAGTGTTATGAGGTATATTCTAATGTCAATTCATAATCAACTTTGTTGATTTTGGGTGGCAATGGAAGCTTTTCAAGAATTGCATAATAATTGGGAACACCCCAAAAACCTGATTATATAGCATAACTCCTCACTGAATCAACAGAATTGGGCGAAAGTCACAGAATGTTTGCTTTATGGTGCACATGCCATTATGTGTAAAGGATATCCCAATAGTATTATTTCTTTTTGAGATATTGCAAAAAAGCATAGTTGCATAATAATTGGGAACGCAGTGTAGGTGAAACTGGCCAATAACATTTCATGTGGACAACTTCATAGGTGTAGGAGGCAGGGGGGCTTTTCGGAATTCGATTTTTCATGCAGTTTCGGGCAGAAAATTTTGGGAGTTTTTATTTTTTGGGGCAATTTGGGCAATATTTTTTGGTCAGCCCCCAGTCCACTGTTGGAAATTAGGTCAAGTGGGCCCAGCTTCTTATCAATGATTTAGTTTCGTATATAAAAACAATAACATGTTCATCTTCAAAAGTGTCTTGAAAATTCAGTTTTCTCCAGTAATATTCCCTGTACCTATAATTTTTATGGAATAGTTAATTATTAGCTTGACAAGCTAAATTAAAGTATTATCAAGTGATTTATTTAATTTCAAAACAGACAACAAGAAAACATAACAAAATTGAAGAGTTACATAATCATTGATCATTATAAACTAATGATTATGTAACAGTAAGCAATTAATCTACATGCAAATCATGTTATTGTCTTTTATTACTATTATGCTATTATGTAATGTCAATAATCTAACCTAGACTTAAATTTGACAGCCTTCAGTATTGTCTGCCTTTTACCATTGAGTTGATTATTGATCAATCTATCAATGTTAGGCCTATTTATCTATTTAATATTCTATCCTATCTATCTATCCATTTATCTACCTATCTACATTGTATCTATTATATATTGTATCTCTCTACATTTATCTGTCTTTCAACATATCTGTCTTCCTAATTTTTTTTAAATAACTGCCTTTATACATTGGATATTAAATAAAAATAAAAGTAATGGTAACACCTTGAATCCTAAAACTTTGAAGCGCTGCGCGAATTTCATGGCAGTGCCATTTACATATTACTGCTTCTGTTGATTGTTTATTTGGTGACACTAAAAGTACCTGACAGGATAACTGGCAATTAATCACAGTTTTTTATTAACATGTTTCTGGTCTAAATTTGATTTTTGTTTGTGCTGTCTGTAGTTTTGTTCACTTCGTTTTTATGCAGAAAGCTTGTTAATATCAAATTAATTTGGATTTTTTTCTATTATGGAGGATGTACAAAACTTTTTCTCTTTGTCTGCCGATTTCCAAACGTTTCTTTTCAAAGCAGCCATGATTTTTTAACGTTGTCTGGTGTAGTAATGCGACCTAATATTGTGACCTGTCCCACATAATAAATGTTATGTAGATGTTGCCCAATTCCATTTTCCAGGGACTGACAGCATACTGCTGCCACTTGCCAATCACGAACAGAGACAACACCTCAGTTGTTGTTGTATTATTGGTCACTCTGGCAGTAAAGCAAGGTTTATTGAAAATCAGCCTACAGCAAAATAGGACAGACATTTCAGTCTCACATGTATGTTATTTCGTGATGTCCATTTACATAAGTCGCATATATAAATAAAAGACATTTCCTGCTGTTTTTCCATCTATATATTTCTCAAAATATCATTAGCTTCATTGACTAATAGAAACCTTGTTTTTGCTTTAAAATTGTTATTTAGCGGAAATATATTATGTGATGCCCAGAGACGTGCAGAAAAAAGTATTTCTCTCGACTGCTAAATATTGCAGACAGACATTTCACAAAACACCTTGGAAGAAAGCAATTCAGAAAAGACAAGATGACACTTCAGCTTTTTCGGTAGAACAGATGAGAGCCATTGTGTTTGAACACAGAAAGCTCTTAAAAGTCTTTCAAGAACAGATATGCTTTTTAAATGCTCATTATGAGACTCTTTTTAGAAAGATCTATACCGCCTGACACTGTCTCCTTCTTTTTCCTTGAATATCCTCAGAATTGTCTGAATGTATGAACATAACTCTTATAGATGCACATGTACAATGTAGCACTGAAATACAATGAAACTTTTGTAATAAATCTAAATACCTATCACCTGCCTACCCAAGAATATCGTGCAGGCCGGCAGCTAGGGCCTGCTAGCTGTCTACAAGTCCGTGGTCGTGGTCGTGGAGATGGAATCCTCACAGGCTCTCCTCGGGGAGTTGGTCGTGGAACCCTTTCAAGCTCTCCATAGGTCATTTCGCCCACTGAGCTAAAAGTCATCCGGTGGAATGTGAATGGCTGGTCCGGAGAAAATACTCAAACCAAGAAAGACATTCTTGAACACTTTAATGCTGACATTATCTCCATTTGTGAAACCCATCTAGAGTCCCATTGTAAAGTACAATTTGATGGTTATGTGTGTTTTGAACACAACAGGCAATCAAGGAATATTAGATTAAGACGAACATTTGGTGGTGTACAGGTGTTGGTACACAATAGACTTCTTAATTCATATAGCGTTACTATTCTTGACAAGAGCAAGGATGGAATACTGTGTTTAAGATTTACATGTAAATTTCTGATTTCAGCTTCATTCTATTTTCATGCTATCTCCCTCCCCAGAATTCTGTTTGGGGTCGAGATGCAGATGGGTTCTATGCTCATATCTTGAATTTGATGTATGTTTATAATGATGTTGATATGATGATTATTCTTGGTGACCTTAATTCCCGCGTCGGTCATGATGCTGACATTGTTGATTGTTTGGACACAACTGAGCTGCCTACCCGTAAACTTTTGGACCATACCAAAAATAAGCATGGTGAGAGCTTAAAGTAAAATTGTTGTATTCAGCTGTTAACCTGCCATTTAGAATACACAATTGACCATCCTTTGTCATAGTCCCACATGATAATTACAAATTTATGAAAACTCTGAAAATTCATTCACCTTTGCAGGTGATGACACTCACTAACACCAGGGGGCAGTGTCCAACGGATGACTCCCTCTTAGAGTTGGTTATTAGTCCCCATTACTCACAGGGTAGTCCTGCAATTGATTCAAATGGAAATACAAATGTTTCTAGTGTGAATACTCCTCAAGCTGATAACAGCAGATACTACACCAGGAATGACGTGAGTGATTTACCAGAAAGCTTTCTGCAATCTCCAGGTGCTCAAACAGCAATCCAAGATTGTATTAATAGAATTGAAAGGCATGTCTCTGATCAGAGTGAAATTGATGATGCATATCATAATGTTCTGTAATGTTTATTATGCAGAAATGGATGCTAAGCTTTAAAAGAAAAATGTGCATCCTGGTGCTAAAAAGAGATTGCGACACTTAATGAAGCCCTACTGGACAGAAAGACTTTCTAATTTGTGGGAAGACCTTTACAAGACTGAAAAGAAGTACTTAAAAGAACCGCAGAATTCTAGGTTCCGTAGAGAGTTGCGTGAAAAGTTTAAAACATCCCAGAAAGCTTTTGATAGAGCGTACCGGAAGGAAAAAAGAGCTTATCAGTTGAAAAAAGTAGATGAAATTGCCTCTTTAGATACTGCCAATCCTCGGAAATTCTGGCAGGAGATTAAGCAATTAGGACCTCGGTCACCTAGTAATATACCAATGTCAGTTTATGAAAACGACGTCTTAAGTTCTGATACCCAGAAAGTTTTCTGCAAATGGAAAACTGACTTTAGCAACCTATACAATGCCAAACCCCAGCCTGGTATTTTCGATGATGGTTTTCTAAAAAATGGCCCAAGAGGAAATACCTTATTTAGAATGTTCTAATGAAAATATGTCATTAAATGCCCCTATTACTGAACAGGAGGTAAGAGCTGCAATTAACAAATGTAAATGCAAGAAAGCAGTAGGGATAGATAGTCTCCCAAATGAGCTCCCTGAAACTGTTGCATGGACTTCTTCTAAGATCTTTTTAGCCAATTTGGTTCCATCAATATGGAAAAAGGCTATAATCAAGCCAATACCAAAAGGGGCACTTATTGATCCACATATTCCCTTGAATTATCGAGGTATATCACTCCTGTCTACTGTATATAAACTTTACACCAGCATTTTGAATAGCAGATTACTAAAATATGCTGAAAATTACATATATCATGATGAACAGAATGGGTTCCGTCCAAAGAGGTCATGTGTGGATCACTTGTATTCTCTAACAACAATACTCAGACACAGAATCAATCAGAATAAGGATACTTTTGTATGCTATATTGATGCCGAAAAAGCTTTTGACAGGGTGAATCGTGATTTGTTATTCTATAAGTTACTGCAGAAAGGTATAAATGGTAAATTTTATGACAATCTGAAGAACTTATATTCCGGGAATATGTCTTGTGTGAATATTAATAACTATCTAACTGAATGGTTTGATATTGACATGGGAGTCCGTCAGGGTGATACTTTATCACCTACCCTATTTGGTATCTATATCAATGATATGGTTGATGATGTTCAAGGACTAGATATGGGTATTCCCGTTGGTGACACAAAAATTAATATTCTGCTGTATGCAGACGATGTGGTTGTTTTAGCAGAAAATGAAACTGATTTACAAAAAATGCTTGATAACATTTCTTTGTGGGGATACAAATGGCATATTAAATTTAACAATGACAAATCACAGGTGGTTCACCACAGAAAGAAGCGAAAGAAAGCCACAGAATTCAAATTTTCACTGAGTAATGGAGACCTAAAACTTGTTGATCGCTATAAATATTTGGGAGTTGTTCTCCAGGAAAATCTAGATTACTCATCCACATCTGATGTCTTGTCGGGGGCAGCAGGTAGAGCGCTTGGTTCGTTATTGAGTAAGAGTAAGAAATTAAATGGGCTAGCATATAACACATACACAAAGTTATACAAAACGTGTATCTGTCCAATACTTGACTATGGTAGTGAAATTTGGGGAGCCCAGAAACATCCAAAAATAGACCAGATTCAAAATCGAGCAATTAGGGCGTATTTGGGGGTCCATAAATTTGCACCTATTGTTGGTATTCAGGGGGATATGGGATGGACTAGCAGTTTAGTCAGAAGACAGTCAAGTATGGTGAGACATTGGAACCATCTGTTGAAACTAGATCTGATTAGAATTACAAAAAAGATTTTTTTGTGGGACAGGGAACAGACCTCAAATGGTTGGGCCTCTGATGTGAAAAAATTGTTTGAACATATTGGTAGACTAGACATATACAATGACATGGTTGCTTTGTCGCCCGAAGTTGCATGGGCTTGTCTGCATGAGAAAGAATATGAACGCTGGGTGATCTCTGTGCAGAACACACCCAAGCTGAGAACTTATAAAATTTTTAAGAAGCAGTTCAGAGTTGAAGAATATGTCCATCTACGTAATAAGAAACAGCGCTCTCTGCTGTCCCAGTTGAGACTCGGTATTCTCCCTCTTGAAATAGAAACTGGTAGATGGAAGAGCATTGATGAACAAGACAGATTATGTAAATTATGTGCTCATGGTCAAGTTGAAAATGAATACCATTTCCTCTTTGGATGCCCTTTCTATTCTGATCTGAGGAGTAAATACTTCAGTGACATCAATATTACATCTGATGAATTTCTTGCAATGAATGTTCAAGAACAATGGGAACTTGTGATGAGCCCTGAATATTTTGCTCACACTGCTAAATTTGTATGCTTATTGTATGAAAGTAGAAAGTCTGCATCGTTTGTATGAATATTTTCTAAAATTTTATTTCTCTGTATATAGTAACCATTAGTAATATATATATATATATATATATATTTTTTTTTTTTCAATGTTATTTCTCTTTATATAGTAGCCATTAGTAACAGTTAATTCGTCTGTTTGATTGTGTTTCTGAAAGAAATTGGGTTGTGTGTATTGCTGATAGTAATTTAACTTGACATATTTCCTATACATGTATATTCTCACTTTTCTTAACTGAAGTACATGTATATATACATAATATTATGTTCATATCTTACATAGAAAATCCTATGATAGCTATAAATATTAATTATATAAAATATCAAATTTTTGGCGCCACTCATAATAGTAAAACACAGTGTGAAAGTGACTTGTAAGCCCAGTGGGCTGGATGCAGAAGTTGATAATCTAACCAAAATATTTATTTCTCTTTACTTGTACTAATACTGATTACATAATTGTCGACTGTATGCATATGTCACTAAAATAAACATTTAACAAACAAACAAACAAAAAAGTTGACTGCTATTTGCTGTCACCTAGGGGCCAAATTCGAGCTCCTGTTAGGCCAGTAGAAAAAGGCCCAATATCAGCCATACCCTGGACCTCTTCATAACAGTACAAATTTGGTACCGAATGAATCCTTGAAATCTCACATGGCAAGGGGGCCTCACAAAAAATTTAATAGAATAAACACACATCCTCACTTTTACAAAGATGTAAAAGATATCACTTTAAAGCCATGAATATTACGAATGTTGAGCCATACATATTCATATAAATCTCATAAAGGTGCATATTTTTTGTTTCTTTAATTTCTACTATGGTTTGGTGTTGTTTGCCCTGAAAATTTGTGACGTCACCTAAATTGCCTCTAGCTTCAATCCTATAAACAAGAAAACGCACCAAAAATGTTAGTTTAGATATAACCCTGTTGGCGCCTCTCACCTAACCTGGGCTTCTTGCCCCGACCTACTCTATTCCACATGTTCCTAGGCTGAACTGTGGTCAAGGTTTTTTACATCCCATGCAGGGTAGAAGTGGATTTTGCACATTGGGAAAAATGGCAAAATCATGACGTAGTGTCAGTTCAAGCAGTTTATCGCTGAAAAAAGTATCAGTGGCAATTTCTTCAAAATTAATGAAGCTACACGTCTGATATTTTTCAAAGATTTAGTAATCCTTGTTTTACGTAAGTTAATTCTGTGTTGCCATAGCAACTGCTATTTTGTTTGTAAATCTTTGAAATGACACAACACTGCTATTTTACTCCTAAAATTTGGTTCAAGTGATAATAGAGACATATTTCAACATAATCAAAGTTTACACTGGGTGCCTGAGTTGGGGTACTACAACAGGGTAGCTCAGAGATACGGCATGAACTGATTATGTGAAGCTTGCATATTTTTGGTGAATTTCTCACCCATACATACCCTTGACAATTTTTGAGACCACATAAATATAATGCAATCATACTATATGAACTAAGAAAATTCTGTGCTCACTTTTTGGATAGAATGTAGACTCAAACATGATGGAAAATCTGCCAGCTACCACTGCCATTGCAGGAATACCCTCATCCTGAGGCTGAGCGCATTTTTGGAGGCTGCATGTCCCGTTGGTCTCATCATATGACAAGGCGTTTGCCTTTTTGTAATATGTTGCCAGTTCCTCACATTGAATAAGGTCTTGGATGTATGGTATGTCCAGTACCTCACTGCAGTTCAGTCGCATCTCCTCAGCCTTAGTTGCAACCTTGAAGTTTTTGTAATTACCTGTGAACAGTTTCATGAATTGAGGTCACATATTTTATGTAAACCAAAATGCATGCAATTATGAAAAATGTGTTTTGCTAACAAGATTTTAATTCAAATGAATAATCTATCTTTACATGTTGATAAATATTTTAGGATATGACTTAAAAAATGCTCACATCTTTTATTTTTTTTCAGAAACATCGAAGTAGCTGTTTCGGCTTTTCCTTGGATCATGCTCATCAGGTTGCACTTTGTTACCTGGTCAAAGCCGTAAGCGATACAACTTTCATCATCACAACACTTTAATGCACATAGAAGTGGTTTGCTGGGAAGTTCAGGCCTCAGTTGAAAGGTCTTGTTTTGGAATGAGAGGGCTAATGACACCTGTTTGAATTCCTCCACGTCTATAGCAGTAACTGCAAAATGGAAGAAGATTCAATTGTGTAGAGTAACATAGGGTATAGGGGAGAGGTGTCCAAATTAATTTTGAGGTTCATTTTAATGTATTGTTTAAGGTCAATTATCAGATTGAATAATGTTTTAGAAGGGCCTGACGAGATGGACTACTTTTAAAATGAAACAAACAAATAACAAAGTAACAATGTTCAAGAGAATGTCACGCGTACTGTTCTCTGATATATAGAATCAAGTTCCTTCCTATGCCCCCAATTTCCCCCATGCTCTTTCAGATACAAAATCTTAGCTATAAATTATTTACATTCTGTTTATTGATTTTTTTTTTTCCAAATCCTTCTTCACTACTGAACTTGTTAATAATACAGGCATTATTTCAATGTCAACAGGTGTTTGAAAACCACGACATCTTTCTAGTTCAAGGACGGCCTTGCAGGCTAAGTTTCCTTGAGTGGGACACTTGAGGGTTGTAACCTTGAGTCGGACATTTTTAGAAGGGTCTAATCAGATAGCTGAGAGCTAGTCCACCCTATGTGCTTGGTACCAATCTTAAGCTTAAGACTCTTCCTCTATCGGTTCAGAAAGGATCAGTATGTTGCTAACAAGTAAAGTTGTTGTTTTTTTATGATAACGGCTCTATAAATGGGTAAAAAAACATGTCTTTCTCTCAATTTTCTGTCACAAATTTGTGCATTTTAGTGGAATTCTGTCATGTTTCAGGTATCTTTTGCTGGCCTGTGGCATTGATCTGACAGTTTCTTTATCATTCTGTCAGCATTTTGTTTTAAAATCAAGACTTACCTTCATATGTAAAGAAAACCACAGCAACAACAACTGCCAGATCCATCGATTGCCTTGAACGTCAGTGACACAGACAGTCAAGGTCAACAGCAGAGTGGCTTGACTAACTGATGACTATCCTGGATCACCTCTAATCAATTAGAAAGTGTTTTCAATATTTCTCAATTCTTGCACTGTTCGCGATGGCTAGTTTTATTGATTTCTTTATGCACAATTAATTCATTCCTGGGGTCAGTTTTTATTTTCTCTATGCAGTTATGAAATTCAAATTTTCCAGAAACGATTATATCGAAATGTCATGAAGTAGAACCATATATTTTTTCAAAATGCACTCATTGAAATAGTGATGTTTGTAGCTGCCTGGAATGAGGGACATGTTGTTGTGACATCACAGAAATCTCATCCATGTCCATTACAAATTGTTCACTGTCGCATTGGTGTCAAAATTTGAAAACCTTGAAATTTCAGCTGAAAAAATTTTGAAAATGTTTCGTTCCAGAAAGGCCTTTTAAAGTTTGCGTTGGGTGGGTCAAACAATCAGCTATCACTGCACTTTCATGTCCAAGGGTCCCAATGCCCCGCTGATCTGTACTGTGGTGATAAACATAGCTGTAATGTTTTTTGACTGTCATTAAAATCACACTTCTAACTAAACAAGAATCCGCGGATTCAAAGCTAGCCATTTGCTATTACATTAAAGGGGCAGTGATTTACATGGAATGGGCTGTACTTGATAGCAATATTGACCTAATCTATAGTATATCCATACTGAAGATACGTAAATAAGAATTTGAAGAATGCACGAATAATATCATGAAATCCCTCGAAATAAAAGGCAACTAGCAAGCTGCTTGTAAATCGGAAGGGAAATAATATATACAATGAAATTAGAAAGATAGATAAATAGTAAGATAGAAGGCGGATGGACTTGAAGGGGGCGGCCTTCTGCCTTAATAAGAAGGAATGCTCATGAAAAATTGGAAGATCAGGCATTACTTATGAGTTTAGATGATTTTAACTCTGTCATTGTCATTGTTATTTTAATGCAAGTGAAGTACAATGAAATAAATAACCCCATTTCACTGAGTGGCCTGAACATTGGCCACAAACAACTTTTTGTTAAACAGTGATTCTTAAATTGCTTTCCACATGAAGCAGACATAGCACTTTAATTCCAAAAACACAATTTTCAAAATTTAACCTAAAGCAGTGACCAAGTTGTGAAGCCTTAATATTACATTGAAATTCAATAAACATACTCCAGATTGTGTCTCAACCAGAGGCAAGGCAGGGAAATCTATCAGCCAATGGGATTGAAGGATTAAAGTGCCACTTTTCCCCTGGTGTTAACTGATAGAATTTCCATGAAGTTAAAACTTTGGGGCCCTTCTTTTTACACAAATTAGCCACAAAATAAATTGTTGATGTGGTAAAATAGGAAACTGAATGCATGAAAGCCAAAATTATCATACAATCAGAACTCACATTTTACAGTGAAAAGAAGGTTGTACGATTAAAGTGTAATACTAGGCCAAATTTTGGAAAATTTAAATCAAGATGATTTTAATAACTTTTATGTTTTCATCAATAAAGTCATGGCACTATATCATCATGTTCAATAAATAATGCACATAGAAGTCTATCTACTTCCTATTTGCATATCTGACTTTCTGTAAGGTTCTATCTATCCATCCATCTATCTATCTATCTATCTATCTGTCTATCTATCTATCTATCTATCTATCTATCTATCTATCTATAGTCCCCAATGCTCCCCCCCCTTCCTTCCTCGCTCCCCCCTTCCTTCCAACCTCTGTCTGTTCCTTCCTCCCTCACTCACTCTTCCTTACTCCGTATACTTGCATTCAGTCGTGAACAGCTTTGGGTGGCACTTAAAACTAGTGAGTGAGTTTGTGTTTTAAGCCCCATCAGCACCGGTGTGGGCTATTTAGAGGCAAGGCATATAAAACTAACTCACAATAATATAATTTCATACAAATTATATTGAATTAGGCCCAACTTTGCCTACCTTGAGATTATTATCTCTCTCTTTCCTGATCTTGATTTATGAAGCTAGCTATTGGCTGTTGCAATGCACCACAGGGTGTCCTAACTTGCTATTAAACAGGGGAACTAATTATCATTTTCAAAATCACTGTATTGTGATATGTATGCCTAATACCCATTATACCTGTAGGCCTATGTTATATTCAGAGTTGTTAAATTTGAATATAAGTATCTATAGTCAATCATCACACAAAGATCTATATTTGTCTCACCAAGGAGCTCTTTCTGTGATGATTGACTATAAATATGAACTTCCGAAGGTCAGGATTAAGTTTACACAGTTGAATACAAGTGTTTTAAATTGGCATTGTGTACTTGGCCCAGTTACAACTGACATTCAGCTGACATAGATATCAAACCATGTCAATGGCCATTGCTGGCTAATTGCATTTCAAGTTTACACCTCGACCATATTGACACAGGAAATCCAATGCATTGTATTGTATCTTATTACACTCTTGAAAGGTAATTGAGCTATATTGCTGTTATACTTGCCAGGGAATGAACTCAAGATACCGCAAGCCTTATCCACTAGAGGGCTATTTTGCATACAGTGCTGCCACCTAGCTTGTTTTTGGTTCATGGTTGCATGGTTGCATGTTTATGGTTTCAGAATCCCATACACTCCTCACCCATTCCAATAGCTACGCTTATGGCTAGCTAAAAATCCTGACCACTTAGGGCTAAACAATCTATTGCCAATGATTAGGCAAGTTGCTTGCACATTTTGGGCCAAGTTCCAGGTCTCTAGTGCCAATTATTTTTGAGAAACTGAATTTGATCAATTAAAATACCAAATATGTGTGTCATTAGCATCATGCCTATAACTTGAAATCCGTGCCACTTAGAGCTGAAGAATGTATTACCAGCAAATAGGAAAGTGGCTTTTCTGCACATATTGAGCTATATTTCAGGTCTCTATGGCCAATAGTCATTGAGATAGAACATGTCCTTGAACCAGAAATTTACAAAAACAAACAAAAATACTCTTTTCATCAATAGTTTGGATTCTAATAAAGATGATCTCCACTACTTCCTCCGGTGCCCAATGTCTTTGCTAAACCATATTTCAGATGCTAGACAATGGTAAAATGTTACTGGCACCCCATATTTGGTTAGTAGTTTCAGAGAAGCATCAAACTTCATACTAAGCATGTCAGATGCAAGGAAAATGAAAAATGTTATGTAAAAGTCTGTTGAAAAATTTATTGATAATATATATTCAACTGATTTCAACTCCAGTCAGCTACAACAAAATTTTAGTGAGGTAAAGGCAATAAGCCATTTTTGACATGATGCTAATGACAGCGTGATGCTAATGATAATTACAGTAAAACTCTTTGCAGGGACCATTGGAAAACTGGCAGTCTGGCAATATGTGCATGCAATGACCTTATGAACACCAGTCACATGTTCACAGTGATTTTGGTCCAGAAATATGCAGTCGAAATAGAGTAGCAAGGCGTTTGCTACTGACAAATTGAGATAGGACAACTGACATGCCAACACAAATACTCTAATATGTTGGTTTACATAAATGATACAGATATACAGATAGTTCAGTTATTTTCTTGGGTTCTCAGACAACATCAGACACAAGGTTTTCTCACAGAATATTCGTCCTTTTAATCTTTATTAAGAAACAGATCTGGCGTGATGCTAATGACGCAATATTGGAGACATCGACACAACAACCTCCTGCTCTTATACAGAATATTATTTCAGCTATTGGTGACCAGATTTTAGAAGACTGACAGTCAAGTCTCCATGCATGGAAGAGTTTAATTGAATTAGGATCCTGTACTAGTTTTTGTGATATGATCTTTCAAAGAAAATGTTGTTGGAGACAGGCCATTTTCAGGGGGGTAGGCCACTTCAATGCTATTTTTGGATGGGATAAAAATATTCTGCCGCGTATTTTTTGTGTTAAAAGTTTTGCTAATATCCTTGTCTATGACAAATGACAACAAGAGGTCCTCTATTGGTCTTTCTGCCATCATGAATTATTGTTAAACACCGGAGACAAGAATTTCAGACTTATCAAATTTTGACCCATTGAGGGATTTTGCACAGATCAAATTGCTCTCTTTCCTGAATGTGCTATGATGAAGTTTTTGGACTGAAGTTGGATCCCCTTATAAAGAAATATCTCATCAGTCAAATACAAAGTCTATTGCTCAAGGGAACAGGGAGTTGGTAAGGTACTCTTTTGCATATTGTAGGGGGAACCAAGGCACATTGGGATGCTTTAACGTCTGCTAATTTTGCTCAATGCTGAAAGCATTGAGCGACTCAGAAGTCTGCATGAATATCACAAACAACATTTAGCTTAAATCCAAGGCATAATACATTAGACTGCACCTACCCTTTTGCAGCTAAATAGAAAAATGTGCATAATGACATCAATTAAAAATCATTTAACACTCCATGTGCACTAGATATTATACTTACAAATAGTGCGTAAGACTTTATACAGTGCATTAACACTTTGTAGTGCCAAAAATTAATAATTTTAAGCAGTTTTAAATATTTAACATAAACTGTCCTAGGTGTGGTCATCTATGTAAGTAACACACTGTGCTTTGCGATGATTAATTCACAGAGCATGGTAATCCACTATGCCTCTATTCACTGTGGCCTTAATACCTATTGTGTGCTGTCCCAGGTCATTCAGTTGACTTGAATACTTACATTCTGCCATATAAAGTGCGTCCCAATGGGCGCCGTGTATAGTGTCCCAATAAGCCTCGATATGATTTTTACACCAGAATGCTAATTTCTCAGGCACCAGTGAGTGTGTTTACCGGATAGCAATTGATAACTGTTTGATATGATGTTACATTGATGTATCAAATTCATACAAGCATTGAGAAAGCCTCATTGATCATGGTTTGTCCACAATTGAGTTGAACCCCCTTTGAATTTACTTTGGTATAGTAGGAAAAGAAACTTTTATTCACCATACTTCTGCATCTTGCTGCAATATGTCAATAAAACGATAGAAACACTAAAATGTGAATTTACAAGATATCATATACATTGCCAGGAACCAAGAAAACCCCACCGTCCCATAGTGCCCCACGTCCCAATGTGCCCCGGTTCCCCCAACACTTGTTTCAGTACTTTTAAGTGAGTCAAGCACTTTCAAATCTTCAATAAGGCCACACATAATTGATTCTTAGCTTCGCGGACCCGCCGACACAATTGATTTCCTGCCGATGGAAAAAAAAATTGAAAAAAAAAAAAAAAATTTTGACATTATAAAATAAAAATTGTTCACTTTTTTGTCATACCGAACGACCCTAGAAAAAGGGCCTTGAGAGGATCCGAGAAGCTAAAGATCAATTATGTGTGGCCTAAGCTTTCTTAGCGAGGTAAGGGCGACCATTTAATATTAAGGGGGTCTTGGAGCTTTCCTCTGCATGGTAGAAATGATTTATTCATGGTTACGATGACAATAACTTTTATTCAAAGTGTGCAACATCCCAAAGTTGCCTCATTGCCTTGTCCTCCTCCTGCCTTACCTAGCCTTCCAAGTGCTTAAATACAGGATGTAAAGCTCAAATTATCCGTCATTGCCACCTTGTAGTTATAATTTTCATTGTCATAAAATTGTCATATCAGTCCACTATTTCTTTATGTATTCATAAAACATGTTTTTAATTACTCGATTTATAAGTTTCATGTAAGCACAGCAATAAAACAGTGAGTAAATGAAAATCGATTTGGATGGCGTCTTTGGATTTCACAAGCTTTGTAAAACATTGCAAAGAGGCGAACGAAAGGAAAATGCTTTGAATGTACTTAGAAACTAATGCGAGCTTAGCGTAAAAATCTTGTTTATAAACAATTCTTTCTTCTCTTTTGTTTATTGCTTGACACTCAAAAAAGTATTCTCAGGCATATAACCTCAGGAATATGCAGAAGAACCAAAATTAACCATTTGACTGCACTGCACATATTACAATGGATGTAGTAAAAAACGTTGTACATTGGAAAGTTATATTCAAACTACAAATATTCAGTCAAAATCAAGAAAACAAATGTAAATTGTTCTCATGTTTCGCTGATAATTAGTTTCTTAATTGGGACTAAAAGCAGTTGGCAACAACAAGCTTTTTCGATTTTCATTTTTTTATGTATTTTTACTGTCGTCCCATGCACCTTGAACTTTCAGAATTGTCCAATCCCGCCAGACAGTCCACTACTTTTGAAACGTTTATTCTATTTATAAAATGATGTTTTTCCAGTTCAAGAACTTTCATGTAAACACAACTATAAAATATCAAGTACAGCATAATTGATTGGAATGAAGTCTTTAGATTTCCTGTAACAATACAATAAATGAAAGGAGAAGAAGATCGTTGTATTTTTAAGAAAGAGATTGCTGTATCTTAATGTTTTCTCTTTTCCATTATTGTTAGTAATTTCCACAGCAGCTTATAGTTATTGTATTTAATCTTACTGCGTTATGAACTACTGAGATTACGAAGCCCATGCAACTGCTAGTTGACATCTCACCCAGTATATTGGAGCCTCTTGCTCAGAATCATATTTGTTTCAGTTTGACCCAGTTATTTAAAAAAGGAGGTATATATTTTTCAATACTTGCCATGTTCACGAATTCGTGGAGGTGAAAAGACGAGCATGTACGAGTTCGTGGACGTGTAAAAACGAGCATAAGTGCTTGATGTAATAAACTCACCATTTTTTGCAAGCTACCAAAGTGTGTAAACTTCTGTGCCTACAACAGTACTGAATGAACCTGGCCTCATAAATACCTGCCTCATTCCAATGTCACTAAAATACTTCAAAAATCTACCAAAAACTTACTGAAAGCTATTTCGAAGAGACCGACAACAAATAATATAAGTGGATGATGTTGACTTGCAGCACACTTAGGTGTGACTTTGAACACCACATTGCGACAGAGAGTGTAGAGCCCATCACATTTTCGGGTACACTATATTCACTGTTGTATCATATTTCATAATACTATGCATATAGTTTTAATGTGTGAACATTTTATCATGCTGATATTAGGCAACCATTAAGCCCCTAATGCTCAAAAGTACACCAAGATTAAACATTTCAGAAAACATATAAAAAACAGATACTAATTTTTAGGGAAAGGCAAGGAAGCCCTAAATAAGTCATAAATACAAATAAAACATTCGTTTTCTAAGAATTGATGGTTATCTTTTACTGGAACACACTCTGTTCAAAGTAGGTATGTATTAGTAAGACACCGGTTTGGAGGGTTCTAACTGACAGAAGTGCATGTTTGAACAAAGAGGTGTCTAACTGAAATTAGACATCACCAAGATACTTATACCATTGGAAAAACTGGTATCTAACTGACAATATCGTATGTTAGCGCCCTGCTTAGGATTAACACTGTATACAACAGCAAACAAACAATCAGATTATTGTTTATTTTGCTAAAATTATAAGTTAAAACAAATAATAGAAGAAGCATATGATGTCTAAGTCAGTTAGACACCTCTTTGTCGGGTCCTAACATGCATTTTTGTCAGAACCCTCCAAATTGGTGTCTAACTAATACACATATATCCCTGCTTTATGGCTGATTATTCATTGGTTAGTCACTGTTCTTATTGCACAGAAACGCAAACAGTGGGACAATGAGCAGTTTTGGACTGGTAGTCAGATACGGATAATTTCTAGGGCATTATGATGTCACAATGGCCTCTTTCCTCATCTCAGACAGCATCTACTTCCAAGATTTCAACAAGTACATTTTCAATAACAGCATTAGTTCACAAAATGTTGACACATGTAACATAAATTTATGTGGATCATTTCATTGTCATATCCTCAGTGCACTCATAAAGCTATAAAATCATACCGGAAACAAACATGAGTTTTTTTGCAAAATTAATTCAATATCACTATCGCCAGGGCCACACAATGCAAGGATTGAAAGAACCGGAAACCAGCATATTTGCTGTGGTGTAGGACAGGTTTTGGCTGATTGAGCAACTTCTTTTAAAATTTAATTCAATTCCTAGCTTCCGGAACTTCAAGACAACACGATGGACCTTACAGTCATTGCTACTGCTGTGGTTTTCTTCATGTATGAAGGTAAGTTACAGACAGTGCTGTCAGTAGTATATGCCTCTGAAATTGACTGAATGCCTTCAATACTAAAATTGTCCAAAGTGACACTGACATGGAGGCTAATTTATTTAGGATTCAGTGTCTGGGTTGTTAAATGCCACACTGGGTGATCCCACACGTAGAATACTGTAAGTTTGTGAAAGTGGAAAAGAATTAAGTTGAAATTAAGGTTATTGAGATTCATACTAACTAATGCATCTAATGAAGTCTCCTGCGAATTAAGCCTGCAAAAACACTGATATTTGTTTACTTAGTTTACACAAACATCATGCAAGCCCCTTAAGCGACAATTTTATTCTAACTGATGCAGAAACTAGGTGGCAGTATTGTGTTATGATATACAATGTCTTTAAATTCTGGTTAATTAAAACATACATATTTTATGCATGAAAATAGTGACTTTTTAAGACAGCTTAATCCGTAAATTCGGTGATATATATAGGTTATTTATCACGGGAGAAGGAATATGTTTATCACATGAGGGCTTTAGCCCGAGATGTGATAAACACATATTCATGATACCCTGGTGAAAACTACAGGCCTGTGCTATGTGCCTTTTACAAGAAAGAATATTGCTGGTGCTGTCGGTCAATAAAACAAAACTGTTGGGACTAACAACTGTGTATTAAAACACTTAGATGTCAGTGAGTCGGGGTGTTTGGCCCAGTAATAGTGTGATGTCCCATTGAGTCTTGCTCATCATTGGCTGAACATATGTGTGACATACGGGCAGTGGCGTCCCTATGGGGGGGCATGGGGGGCACGTGCCCCCCCATATTTGACCTGGGCCCCCCAGGTGCCCCCATATGAACTTTCCAACTCTGGCTAAAATATACAATTAGTATGGTGGGTGCCCCCCAGAGAATCGCGTGCCCCCCCAGGTGCCCCCCCCTTGAGACCCCCAATTACTGCATACGGTACCTCTAGTAGAATACATGATTTGCATGACTTCCTATCCATTTTATGGAAACTGCCAAGTGATGTCATACTCCCACATTAGGCCTACAGCAAAAATGTCACTTTATATACTTTCGGAAGGATAGCAACAAAACTAAGGACAAAACCATGCAAGATTTTTGGCAGGAACATAAGAGACGGATGGACAGTCACAATTAGAATAAGTTTTTCTCCATTCACAGTTCCAAGGTTTTGAGACGATGGCAGCTTGACGCATTTTGTTAAGTCTACATTGTTTGAAAAAACTACACATCTTATCTGTATTTATTAATTTTTAATTCATTAATGACCTGTTCAAATAAGAAAGCACAATAAATGAGTCCAAATGTCAAAGGCCTACAAAAGATGTGCAATTTCCAGAGAAGAACAACTAATTGCTTTTGTTTTCAGTGACTGCCATGGGGACGGATGAATTCAAGCAGAGGTCATTGGCTTTGTCCTTTCAAAACACAACCATTGAAGTGAGCCCTAAACTTCCCCGCAAATCGCTTGTATGTGCATTCAAGTGCTATGAAGACCCAGAATGCATAGCATTTGATTTTGACCAGGTATCTATGTGCACCTTGATGAGCATGATCAAAGGGAACACTGACACAGCTTCAACAGTGTTTCTCAGGATAAAAGGTAACACTATGACCCTGCGTATTATTGCTTAACCAAAATCTTATCAAGGTACACCGCTCGCACATAAAAATGCATACCTTTTACTGTCCTTCCAGAAAGTAAGTAGGCCTAGTAGAATTTGAAAAATGTGGCAAAATGGGTAAGTGAACTCACACTGTTTGACACTGTTTGGGCATAGTGATTGGCTAGATTACCAATCAACCAGGTGATAGTCAACCAGGCCACATCACTACCGACTGGGAGACAACCAACCAGGTGACAATCCACTACCAGCCAGGCGACACGTTTTGACCAGCCAGGCAACAACAAGTACCAACTAGGTGAGACATTTTCAACTAGGTGACACGTATTCCCGAATCGAGGCGACAAACTTCAATTCCAGGTGTTCCAGGCAACAAAAACCTCCAAAGACTAGGTGACAGATTATCGCTCATGAACCATGCGGTCCTGCAACCCCGTGGATAATTTTAGAGCCCCTTAGATCTCAATTATGTTAATCAACAAACCATGAAAATGTAATTAAAAGTCATGAATTTCAATGTTTCAATAAATAAAGGCTTTTTATTCATAATTCCACTTGTGTGAATCAATGTGAACAATAAATTCCAAGTCAAAACAACAAAACGCCTGCAGCGCCCTTGGATTTTAATGTGGAATCTCTGAACTTTTCAAAACTTCCTGTCAGTGGAATGCGCCTCTGAAAACATGTTGCCCAGTAAATTAAAATTTTTGTTGCCAAGTAAAAAGGGCTTGTCGCCTAGTGCTAAAGCATGTCACCTGGATGGACGTGTGTGTCGCTTAGATGGTACTGTGTCACCTGGATGCAAGCAGTGGCGTCCCTATGGGGGACATGGGGGGCACGTGCCCCCCCCATATTGGACCTGTGCCCCCCCAGGTGCCCCCCATATGAACTTTCCAACTCTGGCTAAAATATACAATAAGTATAGTGGGTGCCCCCCAGAGAATCGCGTGCCCCCCCCCCCCGCTTGGGACCACCCATGCAGTTACGCCACTGGATGAAAGTGACTGCCGCCTCGATGGAAGTGGTAGGTGTTTTTCAAAATTTTGTGTAGCCTAGTTTGTAGAGTCATAGTTCCGCCTATAGTCGCATGACATCAAGCCACATGCTGGTATACTACCTCACAGATATGATATGACATCCTATGCTGAATAAGCCATGATGGGCTGAACAACCTTGGCCTCACATGGAACACCTGATTTCCAATGCTAACCTTTGGGAACTGGCGAACTGCCTTATCCATATTACAAAAATAAATCACTTTCTTCATACTTTCTGGAAGGATAAGAAGGATAGTAATACCGCTCAAACACCAACTTTTAATTAAGGTATGACCATATCGTTTTCATAGCTACGTGTTTTTTGAAAAGTTTGTTTTGCAGTTAAACTGTGATATCATCAGGGTATCTGTGAATGTGATTTGTGAAATCTTCAATTTGTGACACTCAGTTTAGAGATTGACATCACAGTTAATGACAAAGGGATTAAAAATAGCCAGGCAATGTTATTTTTTTGTGTACAATCACAACAAATGATTTTTGTCTGAGCCGGGTGTTACACCTTTCCAGAAGAGTCTCTGTTTCAATGTTTCCCAAACAAAGTTGTATTTTTTTTTTTTCACAGACACTAATCATCAACATTTCAAATCACTTTACAAAATTTGTCGTCAGTCATTGTAATTTGAGGATAAGTAGTCTGTTTGATCCAGTTACAGTTCATAGAAGCATCCATCAACTGGTGCATATATCAAAGCTAAGTAAACAAGCTGAACATGCATAATCCATGAGTTACAGGTGATTTCATTACCACGAGATTGTGGTCATTCACAGTTTCCTGTGAGGAATCAATGCAAATGCAGGGACTTACTACGTTTTATTTATCAACTGTGTGACGTTCTGTTGTTCCTGAATCAATCAGTTTTTAAAAGCAAAAATGCTACGTATTTAGTGTACAAAGAACCTTAGAATCGCATACTAATGAAATTGCCTGTAATGCATTGGTCAGTTTCCTGAAATCTGTGCTTGAAGTTGTAGCCTACTATTTATGAAGTTATGCAACTAAATCTGTGACATCACAGTCATGGGATAAACCAAAGTACAGACTTGAAAAACACATAGCCATGAAAACAATAATAACTTGTCCCAGAAAATGTTACACTTGCATAGGCGTATCGCAGGGTGGGGGGCAGCCCCCAAAAGTTTGGGAAACAGTAAGATTCGGGCAAAAAGGCTAAAAAATTCGGGCAGATAATTGAATAAAAACTACCGAAAATTTATGATTTCAAAGCAATTTAATTTGAAATGGTTATAAATTTAGATCGTGAAAGTCGGGCAAATGTCGCTCCCCCCCCCCCGAAAAAACATGCGCTCCGTACGCCTATAGGTACACTTGTAGTCCATCCAATTTAATATCTTGTCATCAATAATAATGTTGTTAACTCTATATTCATGACCATACAATCTCCTTGTTTCTTTTTTTTTTGTTTTTTTTTAAGTTACATGTATAAGTCTTGTTCACTGTTCATTTCTTTTAATTTATTTCATCTTTTAATAAATATTTGACGTAATTATAAACTACCAACAGGTGAAAGAAACTACAAAGTTGCATCCAAGGCTAATTACCTGAAATTGAATTGCAATGAGCTACTCAACATACCAGACATACCAAACCTTACACGATGTGAGGAACTGGCAAAGTCTTATGGAAATGCTAATGCTTTGTCATTTGAAGAAAGGGAATTGGCATGCAGCATTCAACATTGTAATCAGACTGAGGGCATTCCGACTATCCTAGTGCCATATGCCCTATTTTCCATCATGTTTGAGTCTGCATTCTACCCAAGAAGTAAGTACAGTTTATATTTATAAGACAACCTTTCAATGTATCTGCCATCTTACCAACAGTTATTGAGCTGAGTACCTGAAAAATCACAAGCTTCTTCTCATATAAGGTCAAAGGCAGGGAATCATGACAGATTTCGGAGGCTTGGACTTTTGTAGAGGTTTATATAAGTTATTCTTTTTACCCTTCACTGAGAGCCAAAAAGGACACATTTTACACCTTTTGTGGGGTAGACCAACGGGATCTTAAATCATAACCCAGTCTACATGAAATCAGAAATCATGTCTAATTAGCAGACAATAAAACTATTGGAGATCCAGACGTCTGTATAATGCCTGTTCTGTAGAGTAACAGGTGAATTGTTGGCACTGTACGCCTGGATTTTTATTTTGTAACTGTCATGAAGTGGTAGATAAGCCCTATTAGGGCTGGGTATTTTTACTATAACGAATTTTTTATGAAATGTAAATGTACTGTACCTGCCACTATAAACAATAAAAAAAGTTCAAGTTCAAAGTTCAAAAGTGTCAATGAATAAACTTCCTTCATATGCCTGTTATATAAATCCGTATACTCTTGAGATGTACCAGGTAAAAAGTCTGGTTGCTGTGAAGAAAACAAAAACAAATCAGTCAAAGAGGTTTTGATATTCCTTAAATGTAGCAGTTTGAGATCTCTGGTTGCTATAAAAATGCATCAGTTTCAGACGTCTTGATACCATTGAGATGTACCGGTTAAAGACATCTGGTTTCTATAAAAATAAACCAGTTCCAGAAGTCTACTATTGAAATTCATCCGTTAAGGACATCTGGTTGCTATAAAAAATTAAAACATACATCTATCTATATAAAAGTGTAACCCCAGTTGAACACCAGTGGCAAATTCAGCATTTGGGGTCCCAACTCTGACACCATCTAAAAATCACCCCATTTTCACCTCCTTCCCATGCACACAGCCCCATAATGGGCCAGTGCGCGCAAAAGACGTCGGACAGTTGCCTAAAGTTGCCGATCATTTTTACGATTGTCCGACCTGTCTCTGGCCCAGGTCAGACAAAAAATCTGACAGAACACCAAACAACCCATCCCTGTCAGTGCTAATAGCAATTTGCAGTTGTTTCAAGTGAGCCAATCTGAAGCTCAGTAAATAGAATTAGAATTATTTTATTTACTTTGTGCAATATGACAAGTACATGTATATATATTTACAATCATAAACAATCAACACCCTGTCAGCATGCCTCGGCGGTCCAACGTCGGCCCAGCGCCAGTCCGATGTCAGTAGCATCGGACCAGCTTTGGGCCGACGTTGGACCGCCGAGGCACGCTGATAGGGCAATGAAGAGTAAATAACACTAAGTGGGACTCAGCAGAGTTCATCAGAACTATTATTATTGCTGGCCCTTAAATATACACAAAAAAATATTTTAACAAGGAAAAAATCAAAATAAAAAAATAACATAGAATAAAAATAAAATGAAGTGATGAAAATGAAAATGGAAATGATCTTCATTTATATTTCACTGAAAATTGAGTAATATAACACAGATAATATAAGTTACTAGTAAGCCTGATAGACATGTTTTGAGTAGGATTTGATGAAGTTTTTCAATATCAGTTTTTGTTTTAAATTATTTGACAATTGGAGCCATAAATGAGGGGATGCACCAAGGAAGCTTTTATTGTATTGTAGGGTAGTATGATGTAAAGCTCTTAAATTAGTTCGATTCCTTGTATTATATGTATGTCTAGTTATGTCAAATAGATTTATTAATCTAGCTGGTAGTTTGTCATATATGTGTTTATGAGACACTTTCAGTAGTTCCAACTTTATAATATCGTCTATCATTAAGATTTTTCCTTTTCTGTATAGTACCTTTAGATTAGACCTATTTCCAACATTAAAGATTAATCGCATAGATTTATTTTGTTGGATTTTTATATTTTTCAATAGTTTCTTTGTCAACAAAGGCCCCCATGCTGCGATGCCATATGTAGCATGACTTTTAACATTTGCATAGTATATCAGTAGTTTTGATTCAACTGGTAACATATTTTTAACCATTGCTAGGCTATAATTTCCAGCTATCATTTTTTTAATTACATTTTTAACCTGTAAATCCCATTCCAAATATTCATCAATTGTTACCCCGAGAAATTTTATGTTTTTTACTCTTTCAATTAATGTTTGATTCATACTTAGCGTTCCATTATGATTACAGTTCTTTTGTTTACTGTGAAATAATATATACTTTGTTTTGTCAACATTTAGAGTAAGGGAATTGCTTTTAATCCATTGATTGAGTTTTTCGAGATCTGAATTAACTTTTTTATACCAATTCTGTCATCTTTTGAGTTTCTTTTGACACCCAATTAACTTTAATTTATTTAGCAATTTTAGTTGAGAGGCAAAAGGTGTTTGGAGATTAATTACAATTACAATTTACATTGTACTTCTTGTTCTAGTTTTTAAGCTTCAAAGTACTTCTATTTTTACTTAATGCAGATCTTAAAGTAGATCTAAACATAAAAGCACGAATATAATGATTCAAGGTAGGATAGACCTTTTATGACACAGAAATTTAATTGATTTTCATGTATATAATATATAGATCTACAGTACCGAGGCTGAATTCTGCTTCCACTTGGTCATAGTTTGAGGCTGCATTATTTATTCTCCTCTCATTCTAAAAAGGGGTGGACTTGATTTTTGGAATTATGATGTTTGGCATTGTGAGCCTATCTTATACCCAATTTACATATAAGATAAAGGATAAGAAGTTGGACAGGGAAGTAATTTTAAAATGACCGCAGTCAATTTGCTTTCGCATGCACTGTAATGGGCCGTAGGCCTATGCTTGAAATATTACGTCTTCCCATATCCATATAATCAAATCACCCATAGCACCCTCATTTGTCCTTTGCCCCTCCCCTCTGGATCCGCTACTGAATGGGTAATTCTAGTGTTATATAATCATGCAAAAAATATACACAATATAAGTGGTCCGTGTCCAGTAATACTGAAAAAATCCTTCACAGAGACTCAGGGGTGCCGGAACAGGGGGGGCAGGGGGGGGGTGACTTCCCTATATTCAGAAGGTCCAATGTTCAGAAGGTCCATTGGTCAGAAGGTCCAATGTTCAGAAGGTCCATTGGTCAGAAGGTCCGTTGTTCAGAAGGTCCAATGTTCAGAATTTTTGTCATTTTTTCACAGACAGTTGTTCTGGAAATTTACCTTAAACTTTTTTGTGAATACTGGGATAATATCCAATTGGTTGATTGCCCCTGTATATTTAAGTGGATGACAATTATTAAGATATTTCGAAATCTTAATTGCGCTCTGATTGCTGCCCAAATGTTGTGCCTGAATTTGGGCAAGAATATGGAAACAGGTTAGAACTTCCCCCCCTCGACCCTCCGAAAGTCAATTCATGTAAATATATATATGCCCCTGGAAGATCCAGTAAGTTGGCTACCATTTCTGGCTGGTGAAGGGGCCGGAATGCAACCCTCCGAAAAGCTGCAGAGCTTGGCCGGTGACGGGGCCAACTCAGTGGAAGTTAGCTACTTGAACTGGCTACCTGGCAGTTACCTGGCAGCTACTCGAAACTCTTCCCATGCATTTCTGGCTGGTGAAGGGGCCGGAGTGCGTCCCTCCGAAAAGCTGCAGAGCTTGGCCGGTGACGGGGCCAACTCAGTAGAAGTGAGCTACTTGAACTGGCTACCTGGCAGTTACCTGGCAGCTACTCGAAACTCTTCCCATTTCTGGCTGGTGACGGGGCCGGAATCCAACCCTCCGAAAAGCTGCATAGCTTGGCCGGTGACGGGGCCAACTCAGTGGAAGTTAGCTACCCGAAGCTGGTTACCTGGCAGTTACCTGGAAGCTACTTGAAACTTTGGGAAAATGGCTACTTGAACTGGCTACCTGGCAGTTACCTTGCAGCTACTTGAAACTCTTCCCATTTCTGGCTGGTGACGGGGCCGGAATGCAACCCTCCGAAAAGCTGCATAGCTTGGCCGGTGACGGGGCCAACTAAGGTGAAGTTAGCTACCCGAACTGACTACCTGGCAGTTACTTGGCAGCTACTTGAAACTTTGTGAAGATATCTACTTGAACTGGCTACCTGGCAGTTACCTGGCAGCTACTTGAATATCTTCCGAATACTGGCTAGCCCCGGACCCCTGGGGACAGGGGTCATGAATCCTCCCATTGGAAAACCATGAGATTTGACAGACACACTCAGGGAGAATTGAATATTCTCTTTTGTATTGGTAGTAGGGCCAAAATAAAGCATACAAGCTGAAAGTTGTCACTGAGTTGGCCCCGTCACCGGAAAAGCTCTGCAACTTTTCGGAGGGTTGGATTCCGGCCCTGTCACAAGCCAGAAATGGAAAGAGTTTCAAGTAGCTGCAAGGTAACTGCCAGGTAGCCAGTTCAAGTAGCTATCTTCCACTGAGTTGGCCCCGCCACCGGCAAAGCACTGCAGCTTTTTGGAGGGTTGGATTCCGGCCCTGTCACCAGCCAGAAATGGAAAGAGTTTCAAGTAGCTGCCAGGTAACTGCTAGGTAGCCAGTTCAAGTACCTATCTTCCCAAAGTTTCAAGTAACTGCAAGGTAACTGCGAGGTAGCCAGTTCAAGTAGCTAACTTCCACTGAGTTGGCCCCGTCACCTGCCAAGCTATGCAGCTTTTTCGGAGAGTTGGATTCCGGCCCCGTCACCAGCCAGAAATGGGAAGAGTTTCAAGTAGCTGCCAATTTTCAGGTTGCAGAATGTCCTCTTTTACCCCGGTGACACATCTCCATTTATAGAGTCACAGTGACAAAATGGACAATTTTGGCGGGAAATTTGAAATTGGAGCATTTTCAGAGTGTCTTTTGGGCCCTGTCTTGGCTGTATTGTTTGGAGATGTTTGGGTCAAGAGATGTCCATAACTTGATTATAGAGCATGCATCTGGCATAGGAACGAATACCAGGCAAGTTGTAATTAAGACGTGTTTTCCTTTTATATCTTGCTTGGATCCACTGCGGGCAGCTGCACACATTGTGTATTGGCCGCTGAACCTAAACTATTGCACATATGATATTTGGCACCGCTCCTATCCTGCACTGCTCCTATTCTACACTGCTCCTATTCTACACTGCTCCTATCCTGCACTACTCCTATGATTCTATCCTGCATTACTCCTATCCTGCACTACTCCTATTCTGTGCTACTCCCTCTGCACTGCTCCTATCCTGCGCTACTCCTATTCTGCAGTGCTCCTATTCTGCACTGCCAATATCCTGAACTCCTATTCTTCATTGGTCCTATTCTGCACTTTTCCCTTTGCACTGCTCCTTTCGAGCACTACTCCCTATGCACTTCTCCTATCCTGCACTACTCCCTCTGCGCTTCCTTTTCTGCACTACTCCTATCCTGCACTGCTCCTATGCTGGAACTTCATATAAAAAGCACATAAAGACAGCAATTTCTAAGATTTAATGAGCAGAAGCATTTCCATCAACAACACATAAACTGATGATGTCATGCAATGACATGCATATTTTATGCAAATGTACATTGAGCAGTGCCCATCCATGTAGGTAAGTGAGTACAATATTATACAGTTATCGCACAGCACCGAGTGCGATATTATACAGTTATCGCATAGCACCGAGTGCGATATCAGTATAATATCACACTCGGTGCTGTGCGATAACTGTATAATATTGTATCAGTAGCGGGCCTACAGAAAATGAGAAGATGGCCTGCCTTACATTTATTGCCTGGATGATCGTATCACTATGGTTAGGTCACTTGCATGGCCGAGTGGTCACGGTTGCATTGTGGCTCCCTTGTACTATGGGACCATCCTGACTGAGACTGGGAATATGTCAAGATGTGTGGGACAAATCTAGGGCTGCCCTAAGGACCCCACTCCAAAGGGGGCCCCAACACCCAAACCCAACAATAAAGAAAAAGAAAAAAAAAAGGGTTGCTCAAATTCTGAACATTGGACTTTCTGAACATTGGACCTTCTGAACAATGGACCTTCTGACCATTGAACCTTCTGACCATTGGACCTTCTGAACATTGAACCTTCTGAACATAGGGCTGTAACCGGGGGTCAAGGGTGCCCTTTAGATCCTAAAGAAAAAAACATTATTAGGCCTTATTTTACTAATTTTAGACACAAAATAGTAAGTATTAGTAAGCATATATATAAAATTACCTGTGACTCTATTTAAATTATTCACACGAAATTGGCGCGAATATGATTTGCCCTTTTTTCATATGACCGCCCCTGCCACCCGCGATTCCTTCCGGCACCCCTGCACAGACTGTCTGTAAAAGGCTTTCGATTTAAAATAACAGTCATGGTAACAGGGTAAAACATCCAATGGAAAAAGTTGGCAATTGATGCCGGCAATCTGTTGTGGTCTAATTATCGCTCTAAATACTTAATACAGACGTCTGCATGTCTGCTAAACCTATTTTGAGGCAGTTTTTTTAGAAGCCCAGCATGACCTTAATCACTGATTGGCTGGCGAGATGGTTGAGGTCATGACTCGTGGGACGTTCATAGCCTCAAAGCGCTGCTTCTGTCATGGATTTCACCATTCATAGTCATCTGGTGCTCTGTCACAATCTGTCAATGTCATGACTTGACATGAAGAAAAATGGTGCTCAATTTGCTGATTAATTATGTCCCTTTTTTATGATTCAGCAAAGCAATTAACTTGGGCAAGGCTTTGCTGCCTGTCTGTTTTCAATAACAAATGATAACGCTATTATTTTCAATAACAAATGATAAGGCAATTATAAAATGAATGTGATACGTTATTTCATTTCGGAGCTTTAAATTGTGAATTTTGTTTTTCAGCCTGCATGGAACAGATATTGGTGTCACAAGAAATCAAACTTAAAAGCTCTTGCAATAATGCAGGTAAGAATATTCAGACACAGCGGGGTAGCCAGGCATTTTCCAGAAAGGCGAATTTGAGAAAATCACCATTGATGTTGGCACAAAATACCCCAAACACAATAAATGAATTTACCAATAACATACACTACCCTCCGAAATTTTGGACACACCAGAAAACGTGAGGTATCTTGAGAATACTTCGTTTCATTGGTCTGAAACTGCAACTAAGACCATTTATAACTGTGAAAAATACAACAATCTACTAAATTTCATTACAGTCTATCTCTTTGATATAGAAAAAGTGTGGACTGTTGCACTGTGAAAACGGCACTTCATGTGTCATCATGCTGAAGATTTGTCATGATCATACCAAATACTCTCTATGTAAATTTGATAAGGGACTTATCTGTAAATCACACTTGTTGGTGACAGCCAAACGAAAGGATATTGCATCTGAATGTCACTCTAAAGTCAGTTATGACAATTCAAATGGCCTTCTCTTGATCATTACTAATCAAACAGCCTCCATGTTTCCCATGTTGAAAGTACAGAAGATGACACTTCATCGGCCATCATATCACAAAGTGTAGTTTTCACAGTGGACTTGTTCTAATTTTTTTCTATACCAAATTGACAGACTGTAAGCTGGAAGACAACCATGAAACAACTTTTCACGGAATAGCATAATATAGGATATCAACCCGGTTACTTAAATTTGTAGCAAACTGACTTAAAACAAAGACAGAAGGACACATTTTTAAAGCCATAATTTGAGTTTTATGTATTGTTTCGTACAGTGTAAGTAATGAACAAAAATTGTGTTTTAAAAGAAGTATTAAATTTTCTTGAAAGAATGTCACTTTTTCGCTTGAATATAAATATTTGGAGGGTAGCATATTCAAACAAACAATAAAATGGCAATCACTGAATAATTGATGTTAAGTAATACAGTTTGCAACGAAGAAATCAAACACACAATCAAATGCAAAATGCTGGCCAATAAAATGCATCAACAAAAATCAAGGGGAGGCCGTGGAAATTTCAAAATTTCCCCCCCCCCCACCTTTTTTCATCCAAGTTACGGTGAGACACCAAAGCTTCAACACATTCGTTGCACATTGTTTTGCTGCACTCAGTTCCTCACAGTTGTATGCCTCCATTTTAAAGTAATTTTGTTAATGATCATTGATATTTTATAATTTTTTTCATCATGCTGGATTCATTTTTGAAGATAGAGGAGACACATACAGCTGCTTCGAATCCAGCAATTCCCGTAAATCTTGCATGGCCATTAAGCCAGTTTGACTGGTATTCCCTCGAATAGAGGTTCGCTGACATACTCTTGCACATGGGTGTATACTGACAGTTCAATCAGGGACCTGCAATACAACAAAAGACACTGCACATGAGAAAATCATAAAATGATTAAGATGAATCGACAAAATGACTCTTTGAAGTATAGAATCAAGATACAAGATGAAACAAACTAATGAAAGTCATAAGTTATTTTCACAAAAGGCAATAATCAAAATTCATAAAAATATATACTAAAAAATTATAGAAACACTCACCTCTCTATGTTCTAATTAAATTGGTGTTTGTCATACTTCCCGAGACGTGTCTGGACTCTAATACACATAGATTCTCGTAATCTGCAAGGGAAAGACCAATTTAAGTGATAATTTCTCCAAAACTGAACAGGCTAAAAATGGGTGAAGAAAAAAACATATAAGTCATGTATTACAGAATAGAATAGAATACTTATATTCATCCATAAAATAAACAGAAACTTTATACCATATGTGCATGGGCATAATTTGATGGAGGACGGCGGACATATGTCCCCCCACATTTTTTACCCCTGGGGACATAATATGAAATTCCTCCCCCCCCCCACTTTTTTGTGTGAAAATTAAATATGTTGTGGTAATGGCCCTTGGGTTCAATTTGGTGAGGAGCAGCTCTTATAGAAATGTCTCCCGCCTTTCTGCTTGCGCAGGACCGCAGGTTACTGACAATGTATATTCGCGGATCTGACGGCCGATTCTCACCGCATCACCACGTACCCCCCCCCCCCCACATTTTCCACGAAAATTAGGCCCCTGCATATATCGGATCTTTTACTTGTTGGCAGACCGTAGCTGACAGTGTCACCTGTTGTTGCCACGTAAAAACGCAGGACTAATCTGACAGGCATTTCATCAGTCATGTAAATTAATTGGGGCATAGCCATTCAAAAACACAAATAGTTTACTATTACAGTGTGGTAATTGACAGACTGCCCAAGTTTTCATTGAATAATCACACTTACTGACATGTACTCTCGTATTCAAAATGGCAAGTCCTGTTCAATTGCACAGCAGCAAATGACCATTTCATCAGAAACAGGGGTGGACTGGCCTATGTGGCAAAGTGACAACTGCCACGGGCCCATCCACTCAGGGGGGCCCACAAGATGTTAAAAAAATAAAAAATTTAAGAAAGGAGCAAAATTTTGCTGTCAAGTTCATGATTATGTGTCGAAAATACACAAACTGAAAAGGACAGTCTCCTCTCATATGGAGGCCCCCAACCAAATATTAACAATTTGCCAAATTAGACCTGTAGAATTTTTCTTTTTAATTGGAAATAGCGCCGACAGCAGAGACATAGGGCCCCATTGACTTATTTTGCCACAGGCCCGAAATGCCGCCAGTCCGCCCCTGATCAGAAAAGTTCAGTGATCTTGGCCAGCTGAAGGAGATTAAGTATAAGTTTTGTTTGTTGTTTCATTCGACAACAACAAACGGATTTTAATCTGCACCTGCCTGCAATTACTATGCAGTAGTAATACAATGACCAAGGGATTAGTCATTTCTGCTAGCCTGTAATACATTCTAAAATTTTAGACAAGTAATACATTTCTGACTACCTTTAGTACAGTTTCCAAAGCTTATGTATGAACTACGTCGTAATTTTGACTGAATACCAGGTAGCCTAGTCAGCATGAAATTTTGCACCCATTACTACTTTAAAGTATAACTATGAAGGCTTAATCCTTTAAAGTAGTCATGAACTAGTCACAGTTGAGACCCAATGTTTAGAGCGCACACGATTGAAGGCAGGTATTGCCTATCAGATTCCCTCTCTTGTTAATGACTAGGGTAAAGCTTGGAATAAAAAGTTGCCTGTGAAGACTTTCTTCTTTTTTTTTCAGGCTTTTCCGAAGACACAATTCCAAGCTGCAAACAGAAGCTTTGTGAGTCTAACCAAGATGTTGCAATGTGGTATGCGGACTCGTGCATTGTCAAAAGTTGTCCAGGTGGATGGAGACTTAATTCTTTTAACCATCAAGCTATTTTCTTGTACAAGATGCACAATTATCAAAATTAAGAGAGGGTGCTGAACTGCAGGTTACATATATGTAAAAAAAAACAATTTGCGATTCATTCATCCTGTAGGTTAGTAGGCTGGGAAACTGGCCCTTTGGCAAGTTTGGCCCTATAATATATATATGTAAAAATATTTAAAAAATTACCTCTTCACATATTGATGAAAGAAACACCTGTGATTTGAGAGTGATAAAAAAAAGGTTGATTGATACAAGAAATGTTGATTGGCATGAATCTCTATTGTTAAAACCAAAGTTAAGAACATAAATGAAATTTAAAGATAAATTGTTAAATGTGAAGAATATGTTTATATCAAGAATAGAAAACAGAGATCATTAATTGCACAAACTAGATTAGGAATTCTCCCTATAAATATGGAAATTGGACGGTTTAGGGGTATTAAGTTACAAGAGAGAACTTGTGATATTTGTAAAAGTAATTTAATTGAGGATGAGTTTCACTTCATTTGTGTATGTCCATTTTACCAGTACCATAGGGAATTCTTGTATGCTAGTATCTCTGTAAATAATTTTGCACATATGACTGATTTTGAAAAATGTAATACATATCATGACAAATGAACAATATAAAGTTGGCACATTTATTATTAGTGCTTGGAAATCAGGAAATGACATTTTATACAATACTTAATTTGATGTATCTCCTTTATAAAATTATATATTTAGAAAAAGTTTCATGTGTTTTGACAAAAAATATTGAAGTTCGAATTATATGATATTTGTAATTGAGTGTAATTTTGTAATATCTCTACATTTAAAGTTCACTTGTGTATTTTGAAAGAAAGTTCTTATTGTTACATTTAATAGTTCGATATGTTGTGACAATTATTTCATTGTAATCCTCTGGTAAATATAAATATTAATTGATTTATAGTGGCAGATAGCCCGCAGAAAGGCTGGGTACCAAAGGTCGATCATGTTGCTTTTTTGTTAATTTTTGTGTGCCTGTCACTTAAAAAATAAAAAATAAAAGAGTCAATATGTACAAATAGTCAAACATCATATAGATAGTGGATGGTGAGGAGACCAATATTGAGTTTTATTGGCCGAAGCAGTAATATTGGTCGAGGCGCAGCTCTTAAAAAGTCTTTTTAGGACTTATGGTTTTACCATAACTTTCATTAAATTTATTTCATATTCAATGTATGAAAGGCAGTTATGTTACTGTTTCAAAGAAATTGAAAGACGGATATATAGAAAAATAGAGAGAATTTTAGACTAGAAACTATAAGAAAAATAAAATAGATCAAAAATATAATATATAGGTAGATAGATAGATTGATAGATTGATAGATAGATAGATAGATAGATAGATAGATAGATAGATAGATAGATAGATAGATAGATAGATAGATAGATAGGTAGATAGATAGATAGATAGATAGATAGGATATTATAATAAATAGGATTAAGAATGCATAGAATTGATAGATAATCAGCTAAATAGTAAAAAGGAAGACTACACTGAAAGCTGCCAAATTAAAGTCTATGCTAGATTGTTGATAATTACATAATAGTGATAACAAAAACAATAACATGATCTGCATGTAGATTAATTGCTCACTGTTACATAATCATCAGTTGACAAAGATTATGTAACCTTAATTTTGTTATGTTTTCTTGTTGTCTGTTTTGAAATGAAATGCATCACATGTTAATAATTTAATTTAGCTTGTCAAGGCTTATAATGAACTATTCCATAAAAATAATAGAAACAGGGAATATTAATGGAGAAAATTGAATTTTTAAGACACTTTTGAATATGAATATGTCATGTTTTGTTAAGTTCGAAACTAAATCATTGATAAGAAGCTGGTCCCACTTGACCTAATTTCCTGCTGTCGACCATTGATGTTGAGACCATCACTGCACAGATTTTTGAAACCTTTCTTGTGCTAAATTTCGCTTCACAAAATGGCCTTCGGCCGTTTCGCTGCGCGAATATTAATATGGAACCTGGGATATATGACGTCACAGGAACTCACGCCATGGATTTCCCTTTATTTCAGCCTCCTATATTCATTTCCGTACATTTTAACATAGGCCCAACCTTCTCAACTCTCTAAAATTATTTTATTCAACATACACAAATACTGCCCTTTAATATTTCAGAAATTCATTTTCTAATGAATCATCAACAAAATTCATTTCTCAAGCAACTTCCCAGTTACATTGCCACAATACATACAAGATGGATCATATAGATAGATAGATAGATAGATAGATAGATAGATAGATAGATAGATAGATAGATAGAGATAGATAGATAGATAGATAGATAGATAGATAGATAGATAGATAGATAGATAGATAGATAGATAGATGGATAGATAGATAGATAGATAAATTCTATAGATAGACAGGTAGATAGATAGCTAGATCAATAGATTGATAGATGGACATAGCTGAAGAGATAGATATAATAGTAATATTTTATTGACGCTTTTAAGGTCAAAATGACCTATGTGTCATAAAAATGACCTATGTGTATAGACACACATAGATAGATACATGCATTAATCAATAGATAGATAGATAGATAGATAGATAGATAGATAGATAGATAGATAGATAGATAGATAGATAGATAGATAGAATGATACATAGATACATAGACAGATAGCTAGATAGATAGATAGATACAGTGGGTTGAAAGAGTATACACCCCCCCCCTGGAGTGGTCTTCAATTTTCTGTCATATCTTCCTTCACAAATGCATCATCAATCCCATACTTCTGAATGCTCATGCTAACGTCTCTTGCAACCTATATTCACCATAAAATTCTGGGTGGTAAGTATGGGAAGAGTAGAAAAAATTAAATTAGCAAAAATTAGTGTTGCGAAAGTATACACCCCTTGTAAGTTGTTGATGTTTTTTCAGTGATAATAATGTTGTTTCGACCTGAAAAAGTAAAATCATGATATGAAAAGTTGATCTCTGATTGGTTTTTAACATTTTGGATTGTTTTACCCAATTTCTGTAACTTCTGTGGCCGACTGTGGATGGACGATATCACAAAATCAACCTACTGTAAATAAAAATTGTAAAAAATTCAAAATGAAAATAAAACAAATACCTAATGATATTGATAAGCTATGTTTGAGAAGTTTAGAGGTTGAATGGGGAAACAAAAATATTTTGAATCCAAATTACACATCAGCATCCCCCACAGCAGTGTCAGAATGAACTGACATTTATGCCTGACAAAAGGTTTTGGGATACTCTTTCCTAGGTAAGTCCCCAAGAAGCAAGAAAAGGGTTGGACAGGCAGGGACACACCCCGATACAACCTAGAAAAAGTTTCGGTTCAGTATCTGCAGCATAAGTTTAAAATACATATGGTCACAGGAACCTGCGGCGATGCTTAGTTTTGGCACTCTCTCATTTGATGTCTTATGTCTTAAAATTTGTGTTTTTAATAATGCCATTGGCCATGTATGGTTCTATCAGCCATGAATATAAAGTAGGCGCGATTTGACAATTCTCAATCAAGTTTGAGTGATATTTTTTCTTGTCTCCCAATTTGTGATAAAATATGAAAATTATCAAAAAATTTGATCATTCTCATTTTTTAGTTATATCACAGATATCAAACTGGAAAGTGTCTTGGGTTCTATCAGGGTAAGTATACATCTGTCGAGCTCATTTCCTTTATATTTTCTCATTTATCTGAGAGCTGGTTACAAATTTGTATGACAGGCGAAGATGGCACCTGGAATACATATTTTGGACCAGTCTACACAAGAAGGAACTTTCTAAACAAGAAAAGTACCCTTAAAAAAGGGTACTGCATCGATCTTACCATGAACCTGAGGGTATGTGGCATGTAATAAAAGGTTTTAATATCTCAAAGTAGGCATTTCTATGAAATAAATCCCCTTAGAAAAATTTCAAAGCCCCTCCCCTTGTTTCATGAAAATATTACATAGCCAAGGATGTGTAAAAAAAAACCTCTTTTTTGTAAAACCACCCGTTTGGCTATTAGTTTGTTATTTGCTACATGCACAGTGTATACGTTTTTCAGTACTATTTAATAGTGTGTGATTTCAGGCCTGAAAAATACCCCCCCCCACAAAAAAAATCATGAATCTGCCACTGGTTTGCTGTGGCCACTGGAACTTTGCATCATTGCAGCGTAATGCGCCGAAACGCTTTTTGCGAAGTTAATATTGCAAATAGAGCAAAATGAATAAGTGCTTTGAATTCGGAGGAGCTTACTTGATATATGCAGGTTTTTAAATTTTGAAAATCGGACGTTTATTAAGGATTTTAGACCAAGTTTTGCATTGAGTCCAATCTTGAAATTGTACACAATCTTTGATGACGTTTCACACGGAAAAAATATTGCCAGTTCATTTTCCTCACCTTGATGAATCGATGTACTGTTAAGAATACTTACATGTAAGTTTTTTTATAGGTTATTTTATAGGTTAAGACATCGATACAAAAATTACTTAAAACAGCACTAACTGCTTAAATAATACAGATTATCATTCACATAACTCTCTTTGACTTCCCGAAACTGGAAAATTTTTAAAGCTGCATACAATCTCACTACATGAAGGGGGTGTATACTTTCGCAACACTAATTTTCACTGAATTAATTTTTTCTACTCGTCCATGACTTATCACCCAGAATTTTATGGTGGATATAGGTTGCAAGAGAGTTCGGTATAAGCATGTAGAAGTATTGGATTGACGATGTATTTCTGAAGGAAGATATGATAGAAAATTGAAGACAACTCCAGGGGGGGTGTATACCTTTTCAACCCACTGTAGATACTATTAGTTATTTGTTGTTTGCTTGGCGGATACAGGATTTACCTTCCCGAAGATAGCTGTATCTGGGCGAAGCGAAGCTGAGCCCGGATACAGCTATCTGAGGGAAGGTAAATCCTGTATCTGCCAAAAGCAAACAACAAATTACGAATTTATCCGACCACATGGTATAATAAAACCCCTATAACAATGTAGTTCAAAGGTATGAACATCATGAGTTTCAGGTACCGGTATCATGAGTGTTAATTCAGAAGCAGACCTGACACAAATGACATTCATAGCTGCGAACTACATTGTTGTGGGTTATTTTTTTAATATCCCGCAATGATTTTATCAGTGGTCTTTATTAAATTTTAGCCTGATAACTTCAAATTCTGTAAGTTGAGACTTTGGTTGGGAGCAGCAGATTGTTGTGACGTCACCAGCTGCGCATGCCATTGTGACGTCATGATAAACAATCACTGCCCATTGTTAGCATAACAACGTCACATATTTTTTGAGTGATTGTGATGTCATCACTGCAGGATACAGAAAATATCTGTACAGGCCAAGCAGCCTGACAGATACAGGATATATACCCACAGTTCTTGACCAATCAGAATCAAGCATTGGCCTTGGTGGTCGGATAAATAGATACATACATACACAGGTACATACATACATACATACATACATACATACATACATACATACATACCTACATACATACATACATACATACATACATACATACATGCATACATACATACATACATACATACATACATAGATCGCTCGCACAATTTCTTCATTCTCCAAACTGCTACACAGCCTACCTTGCCTGATTGCCATATCTGTTAGGCTACATTATAATATTTACCCTTTATCACGCGTAAATGCTAGTGAACATTAATGGCCAGTATGACCTATGCCACCATTGCTTGCACCAATTTTGAATATCCCCGAGTGTTAGGCAATGGAGTATCCACCAATGACATCATCTGGCACTGAGAAAAAAAACTAATTTCTTCAGATCAATTGCGAGAGCTGTAAAACAATGAAGGGACCAAATTTGGCCCAGGAAAGTCCGAATTTTCCAACAACTTGTTTACCCTTATAATTATAAGTTTCACCAAATAGAAGAAAATGATTATTTTGCAATAAACTTGTGTTTTTCGTATTATGATGCTGATGTTTATTAGATGTACATCTCATAAATTATGTTTAACTTACGACTACTTGATTGTGTTTCATATCATTATTCAAAAAGCTCTTTTCTCTGGTTGTCAAATTAACTCTATAACTCTGCTTCTAACGTTTTGTTACAATGTCTGATATAAAATACAATCACTAGTATATGATACAAAGCGTTAAATTTGACATAGTCACATAGACATAAAATTAATACAATTTTAACGATTGATTCATATGTTTTACTTCCGCAGACTATGTTTTAATTTTTCTCATCATCATCACAAATCCACTAATGTGAATATCATATACAATATCATACAGTTATTGTACAATACCAAATGAATTATCAGTTATCTGTGCACAATAAAAATGATATTTCACAAGGCACTGTGCAACAATTGCTGTATCATAGGGTTTATTGTTTCAAAAGCAAAGAAAATGGCTACACTGTAAATTTTGAATTTTGAGTTAGCTTAAGGCCTTTCTCAAAAATAATAAAGGCACACAGCTGATTTTCACTGAGGGTCACAAATTTTGATAACAGCTGTATGAAACAACTTCATATTACAGTCTTGCCTTAAATACATTCTTATGCCAAAATCCTGAAAATTTCATGGCAATTCGTCAAAAGGTTATTGAGATAGAGATGAAAGTATATCGGAAAACATGCATTTTTTTCACTTATTTAGCCTGACATAGACTTTTTCACCTGATGAATTCTTTCAATTTTACAAAGTTTGACATGTACCATTGCTATTTCCTTTTACATTTTGGAATCTCCACATCTCCAGGCTTCATAAATCCATTGAAACAAGCACTTCCATCCACTTGTTTTGACACGATTGGATTATTTGGGTTCAAAGGTTGACTTTGTAAAATTGAGTCAAATTTGAATGTTCCTGATCAGAAATGCTCTAGTTTCCCTTTAGCATAATTCAGTTGAATCTTTTTGCCATTGAGATCTAGTATTACATCTACTGAGTTGTTTTGGAGCTTTTTATGATTCTGGAAAATCTAGTTCACGGAAAAATTCCAATGAATGGCTGGAAAGGTGAATGTGTCGCACGCGTAACGCCGAGAGTACTTTCAAATGGTACAGAGCTATGAATATTAGAAGGCTCTGTTTTTAATCTGAATTGGCTCAAAATATAATACATCTATATGAAGTTTTATTAATCTATGAACTAACCCAAGTTTTTGACTGGTTTCTGGTGATTAAATTCAAAAGTTATGTTCGTCGCACGCGTAACGCTCTGAAAAATTTTGATCGTATTCAATTTGTTTTCTGACAAACAGTGAAACGATCATTCTAATATTATTTGGAGTGAAAATTAATAATTAATTTCATAAGTTGGAGTACGTTTCATTGCCAAATTACAAAAATTTTAACATTTATGGAGCATTCTTTAAAATTTGGGGCCAAATTGTCTAAAAAGGCAATAAACAGTAACAAAATATTTTTTATTTTGTAAATTGTTGTATTTTACCCCCAGTTATGATTGATAATTAACATAAAATCGATTTGAGTTAAAACCAGAACATTTTCTGAAGATTCATATCACACCAGTACTTAAAATCAGCTTTTTATGTCGAAAAATGGGCACAAAATCACACTTCTATCATCATTTGCAGAGCAGACATTCACTTGGTGGCACTTATTTGGTATCAATTTGAAGCCCACATATAGACGCATAACATAGGGCAGTTAAATCATTTTAAACGAAAAAATATGCTTCTGGGGTTAATATATGTAAGTTTTGAAAAGAAATTTCAGAAAAATTTCGAAAAATTGGGTGTTGTATTGTATGTATTTGGTGTATTTGAATGACAATCGTCCAGAAGACTTTTAAAAATGTGCCATTTGTTGTCAAATAAAGAAAACGGATTTAAGTTTATGACAAATTACCATTCAGCCCAGTTATGTTTCACTGCCATGAAAAACAAACTTTTAAAAATTCTGTAATATTCAGCTGTTATCAATTATTTTCACTCATCAAAGCACCATGGCCAATGTAGTTTCTGGAACTTAAATATGTTCTTTACAATATGCTAAGGTCATTTCATACAAAAATACATTTTAAAATTTTGATGGTCATGTCACACTTTGGCTACATTATTTTTGAGATAGGCCTTACAGAGGATTTCATATTTGTAGACATAAGGACTGAATGTGAATTTTTTTTCTAGGACATGCATTCTATAGATAAAAGTGACATCAAAAAAATTATGACATCACTTTTCCCCATAGGCTAGCATGTCCTAGAATCAATTTCAGTTGTTATGTCTACAAATATGAAATAATCTGTAATTGATTCAGTGAGATGGTTGCACAATTCCTTTCAGCCAAGATAGCTTGTTGTTTGTAAGTTATAACAGCATAAAGATTATCATAACTCAAAACAACAAGCTATCATGGCTCAAACAAATTGTGCAACCATCTCACTCAATCATTTGAGCTAACTCAAAATTTCAAATTTTTACACAGTGTAACATTCTGATGTCAGCAGTTTGTGGCCACATGTTATAAATGTATCTCAGTCAGTATATTGCACTTCCAATTTTATTTTTACGTTTTTGCGTTCTGAAAACGGTACATACGAGGTAATGGGCTTTGTTTTGCAAATTAACCTTTGTAGCAGACTTTACCAAATACAAACATGGCATGATATGAGTGCAATATGAACATTTATTTGCACGAGAAAATTCATGTCGAGTTCAATATGAATTTACAAGTTCAAATAAATGTTCATATTGCACAATAATAAATGCCTTATTTGTTTGATTACATGACCACTATGCACTCAATATACAGTAGCTCCATTTTACCATTGTTGCTTTTAACAGAATTAAACATTTGGAATTAACTTGTCATATTTTCGTGAATTTTTTTCATAAAATAATAAATTGTGTCTCATTGGAAACTACAGATATTTCATATGACCTCTATGCAAGAGAGATGCTCAAAACTCATATTGCATGGTTTTGATTGATTGATTGATTGATTGACTTTATTTAACATTATTTCAAGAGTGTACATACAAGTTAACAAGAAGTATGCCCACAAAGTTATCAAATTTATTTCCAGTGTGGTCCTTGCTAAACAACAAAATGGTGTTGCTGGGCAACAAAGGCTACCAATCGTCACAAATTATCAATAACATAGATTCAAATAGATATATTTATATAATAATAAAATCAGATAGGTACAACATCCCTGTTTTCATTGTAATGAGCCTGGGTCCTGAGATAAGTTCTAACTTACTTTTAAACAGTTGTTTGTTGTTAGCAGACTTGATGGATACTGGTAAGTCATTCCAGGCCATTACACCTTGATAGGAGAAATTATACTTATCAATCCCAATTGGTTTTGGTACACAAAAATTATGTTCAGCATATCTGGTGGTATAACGGTGACTAATTACATTGAAGTTGTTACAGAAATAAGATGGAGCAGCTTGATGGTAAATATTAAACATATGATTTAGAATTAATTGTCGAGCTCTATCTCTTGTACTCAGATAACCAACTCTGTCAAGTTCACATTGACCTATATGGGATCTAGGTCCCAAATCTAAGATGAAACGTACAATTTTGTTTTGCATTATTTGGAGTTTCCTATATGAACATTGAGATAGACCCATAAACCAAGCGGAGACAGCGTAGTCAAAGTGGCATTGAATTAACGCGGATACCAGAAGTTTCCTTGATTTAAAATCAAGAACTTTGGCATTTCTATACAGAAATTTAAGCCGAGATGTAGTTTTACTAATGATGTTTGTTACTGTTGAATTTCCAGACAGTGTATTATCTATCTTCAGTCCAAGATACTTCACCTCTTCGCTTGGTTTAATGGTGTGCTCCTTACACTCGATTGTAACATTATTCAACCGGCCTTTTCTACGTTTTGAACAGAGGATCATAGCTTCTGTTTTACCCATATGCATGGAAAGTTTGTTATTAACTAGCCAGTGAAAACAATTAGATACCTCTTTGCTAAGTTGATCAGTTACAACATTGATGTTTTTATGACTAAACAACAAAATAGCATCATCTGCATACAATAATAATTTTCAGGAAATACAGGTCGACATATCATTACAATATATAAGATAGGCCCAAGGCCCCAAAATGCTGCCCTGTGGCACACCTGATAATATTGTTTTAGCCGATGACTGACAATTACCCACAGATACAACTTTTTTCCTGTCAGTGAGGTATGACTTAAACCAAGTATTGTCAATACCTGCAACGGCAATCTTCTCACACAACATAACATGATCCACAGAATCAAAAGCTTTCTGCACGTCAAGCAGAAGCATTCCAACAAAGTTACCTTTACTAATATTTGATCTAATATAATCATGCAGGTGAATTAAACAAGTATCCGTTGAGTATTTCGAACGGAATCCTGATTGAAAATCGTACAATAGACCTTTCTCTTTACAGAAATTTTCAACCTGATCGAGTACCACACGTTCTAAAATCTTCGAAATTGATGTTAACACACTCACAGGTCTATAATTGCCTATTTCTAATTTGCTACCTTTTTTGTGTAGTGGTGTAACCTTGGCTAGCTTAGTACAATCTGGCACAACTTTTTGTCTTATTGACAAATTTACAAGATGTGTTACAATACTTGTCAATTGTTCAACACCATCATGAAGAAATTTTGGTCCGATGTCATCAAGACCTGTACTCTTTCTGGGGTTTAAAGCTTTAAGATGTTTCATTATACAATTGCTAGTGACTTCATTGAGTACGTACATACCAGGACTAACACCAAGTTTTCTATAGTACGCTTTACAGTTGTCAGAGAAAGCGCTATACAGATCTACAAGATTTGGCAAATTACTCACCAAATTATTAGCAATATTCACAAAGAAATCATTGATGAATTCAGCAATACGGAGTGGGTCATAACATACAGAGTCATTTATATTCAAAACAATATGCTCTTTGGATTTTACCTTATGTTTATAGCCTAGCATTTTAAGGCTGTTCCACAAATTTTTGCTGTTATTTCTATTTTTTTGAACTTCATTGACAATGTAATCAGATCGAGCTTGTTTTACCATACGTTGAGCTTTGTTACGCAATAAACAAAATTGTCTATGACATGATGGATCTTTGGTCACATTGAATTTTTTTAAGCATTTATCACGTTCATTTAAACATTCAAGTATATCAGATGATAACCAAGGCTCACTCCTCACTTTGGCTCTGTATTGCCTCCTAGGGGCAATGGCTTCAATTACACAACAAAATAATTTTTCAAAATTCTTCCATGCAGTATTAACATCAGTACAAGATAACACACTTTCCCAGTTTACATCCTGGAGCTTTGCTAATAAAGCCTCCTTTGAGTAATTCTTCATTGAACGTACATTTATGACATTATGAGACCCAATTGGAGCATGGATGAACTTCCGTGTACAGTATATTAAACAATGGTCGCTAAAGCCAACAGGCACGGTGTTACATTGTGAGATCTTATCAGATTCTGAGACAAGGATATTATATATATTATATGGTCAAGTAAGGTGGAAGTATTACAAGTTATTCTAGTTGCCTTTTCTACAATTTGTTTTAAACCACAGACATTGAGTAATTATTTGTACTTATTCACAAGAGTACATTGTCTTTGAAAGTCTATGTTTAAGTCACCAAGAATGATGGTCTCTACTCCCGTGATGTTCGACAGGGTTTCTTGAAACAGTTCGATAAACGTCTGATCGTCTGGAGGTCGGTACGCACAACCTACAAGGATAGGCTTAGTTTTTTTCATGAGAAGATCGACATAGATAGCTTCAATATCGTCATGGTTTAGATCGCTTCTGGGGTTATACGAAAGGTCGTCTCTGATGTAAAGGCAGACTCCCCCGCCATGGGAAGTTCGATCCTTGCGTTCGAGGTTGTATCCAGGTAGGGATACTTCAGCATCGGTTGTAGATGTGTCAAACCACGTTTCCGTCACTGCGATCACTCCGGCTTGTGTCTTCTCTGCCATTATCTTCAGCTCCGGGATCTTGTTCCTCAGGGACCTTGCATTTATATGGACGAAATGCAGGCCTTTCTGTTTGAAACCATCATAAACATCTTCCGTGTTGTCAACTATGGATTGGTTATCATCTTCACTGGTGATGGAGTTTTCGGCCACAGCAGATGGCAATTCTTTAAATATACAAGAATCACAGAGATATTCAAGATCATCCCTTTCATTGAAGATGGAATCAGCACATCTTACATGTGTTGATCTGCAACAGTTGTAGCACTGAACAGCTTTGCTCGTCTTAATAACACCTCTTTCACATACAGTACATGGATTCTTTGATGTTCTTTGTCTTCCTGGGGGACCAGGATCACTTTCGATGTCACCACAGCATAATAGCCAGGTTGCTTTTTTTACATTTGTTTTGCTTGGAAACCGACTGGGCGATAATAGGGCACCATACATCTCACCAACTTTGCTGCATCTTTTTGACCAAATTGCAGAAGTTACCTCGTCTGGAAACGTGTACAATGTTTCTTCAGATGCAGTTGATTCAGTTTGTGATAGGATTTCGATTCTGATGCTGTCAATTTTCACGAAGATCAATAAAATCATACAAGAGAAGTAGCCAATGTTGCTCAACAGCGCCATCTTGTGTTTTTTTTTATGATATAAAATACGGCATGATATTTTACAAACATTACTTTCTAAATTTCTTTTCAGAAAATAACGATCAGTTGTTTGGAATTTATATGTAATAGTTTAATTATACTTGACAATTTTAAAAATATTTTTTTCTTTGGCAGAAATATAGCACTTATTATCGTGCAATATGAAAATTTATTTGCACTCGTAAATTCATATTGAACTCGAGCTGCACCCTCGTTTAATATTAATTTCCTTGTGCAAATAAATTTTCATATTGCACTCATTTCATGCCGTATTTTATAACATACCTCGCGTAAGCTGGTTTACAAAAGTTTAATTACCTGCCACCAAAGAACAGTGTTTTTTTAAGTGGCAAGAATCATATTATGTCAAATTTTGCAGAGTAAATGGAATATTATAAGTTTTAAACTGAAGGAAACAAATATGTCATAAATGAGAGTGTAATGATACCTTGAATGGTAAGACCTAAGCCTTCCCTTAAATTTTGACAAAGAACTATGACTCAGTACGTACGATTTTATATTTGGCAGAATTATCTTAAAGTCTTGTTTACCTTACACTCTAAAAAATTTCAGACAAAATTGTTTTTTTAGATTCAAAATGTTTTTTTGAAAAACCAAATTTCAATGCAAAACCAACATGGATTTTTAAAAAAATCCATGTTGGTTTTTTGCATTGAAATTTGGTTTTTCAAAAAAACATTTTGAATCTAAAAAACCAATTTTGCACACTCTACTGATAATTGATCAATCAGTCCGGGAAACCAGGACGACTCCCATCAATAGTTTAAATCCTGCTGGGATCAAGTCTATCCTGCAGGAAATTAGAGTGATTTCATTGCATTTCATTTCAATTGCTTTCTAAAAGCTTGCCCTGCTCGGATTTGAAGTGAGTCAATTATTTCCACATCTTGGAGGCTTTGGGTTTACTGTCATTCTAATGATTGAGTCACATTGTTCATAAATCAAAACATGCAATTAAGATAAATGTATTGGTCAATATACCGTTGTTAGGGATGAACGACTGCTGTAACAATGTAAACATTTTAGGGGATGAGAAGGAGTCATCGAAATACGACAATTTGCATCTAGAAACTGCTTAAGAAACCTGCAAAAGTATATACCAAAAAAGCAATTTTTGAGGAATTTAACGCAACAAGCTTGCTTACAGACGATTTATCAAAAAGAGACGAAAATATCCCTTGTTTTGTTTTAACTCCGAGAAAACCTTATATATCCATAATTAGACTCCCTGCTACAGAGTGGCCAAGCAAATGGAACTCAGTCAGGCTTGAAACTCCTACTGCTTCTCTCTATGTACTGAACACTGCTGAGCAGCTGGCAGCAAAACATTTATACAACACAGTCTTTGCGAAGATCGCCGGTCCGCCGGACCTGTCCGATAGTTTTCAACAAGGTCCGACAAACCTTCCTCAACTCCCGGTCCAAATGTCCGAGGGATGACATGGTCAAATTAATGAAATATCAGACAAAAAACGTTTTATTTGCGAGCAGCAGCCCACCACGCTTCCACAGCGTCCGCCATTACGTCGTATATGAAATGCGGGCAGCAATTGTGGGCTAGCGGTAGCGGGAAAAGTGCGTAAAATGCGGGTCCCTAGTGCGTTTTGGCTCTAGATTCCTTCATAGTTGTCGTATTCTAACAATTTAAACATCTAGATGCATCAGAAAAAAATGAGGATTTCAAAGGAATCGACCTCTTAGTTCCTCTTCACATAGTTTAGCCACCAGGCCTTATCAAATGTGCCTATACACTTATAAGTGGCATGTTCTTTTTAAAGAGAATCTGAATAAACAATTCTTAACAAGCATTGTTATGGCATATAAATCAGTGACCAAAATATACAAGACTATTACAGATATATACAGACTCAATTAATTCTATATGAATTAAATAATTGATGACTTTGAAGCAATTTTATTGGTAGTGGTTTGTGAACACTGAAAATTGAAAGTTCATTGCCGCGAATGCAGTTATTCGGTCTGGCAGAATTCCTTTCGGTCCGGCCAAATTTACCAACTTGCAGGACCGAATGTCCGGCATGGCATTTAGGATCTTCGCAAAGACTGATACAACATTGGAGCAACAACAGCCCCAACACGCTATGAAAGCAAAAAGATACAACATTGAATTTCAGATGTTCTTCAACAGGATCTTTGAGTATAACATTCTTTGTTTTATATCAAAGCAGTTGTCCTCTGTGAATGATGAAAACTGCCAAATGCCAACCATCGCAAAACTTATACTTTGTGTGAATGTCCCGAGGCTCCAGCAGCTGTTTACAAATTGTTTCTAGAATTTTTATGAAGAGACTTTTTTTAAAAAGTTGAGCAAGATGCACAATATCAGAAGAAAGTTGTTTTAATATGTTTCTAAAGCTTTGTGATGCATTTTCTTATACAAGTACATTATAATATTAAGAGTAGGGTGGGGGGAAAAGCCCAGGTTAGGTGAGAGCCCCCCCCCCCCGGGTTATATCTAAACTTACAGTGCCGCCTGTAAGTAAGTGAAATGCATGAAATGGTGCCATTCCATCAATACTAAAAATCCTAAGAAAAACTGCTCGTGGAAGCATGAATTGGCATAAGTAGCGAGAACACAGACAAATTTCCATGTAAATGTTTCATTTTTTAATTTTCTTGGTGATTATAAAACATGAAAAAAATAATAATAATAAAAAAAGACTGCTAATGTAACTCGATTCCGTCTCAGGACACTGAGGTTACATTAGCAACATTTAAATGGAAATTTGTCTGTGTTCTCGCTACTTATGCCAATTTCAAACATGAAATTATAATATTTTATCGAAAAACGTGTCTTTTTTGCCTATTTACATCACCAAAAACAAAAAAGACTTGGTGTGGTACCTGTTTCTTTATTGCTAATGTAACTGCAATTTTGTATCCGTCCATTTCATAGTGTTACATTAGCAAAATGTGAACATAAAAATTACCTTAAAAACACATGATTAGATCTCAAATTTTTCTGAACAGAAAGCCAGGTCTCCCTAGAGCAGGCCAGGGATGGTACCCTGCTGGTGACTTCATTTATATTGCAGTAGGATCAGCATAAAAAATTCCGTCCTACACCATTCATCGTTGTTACATTAGCACAAGGCCATATTTTTAGCTACTCTGACCTACCAATCCAACAGAAAAGATTGTTTACCCATGATTTTATTTAATGGATTGACACAATAAAAGATTTAGATTTCAGCTTTTTTTTGTCCTGCCAGCTATCCTCAGAAGAAGAACCCTGAGAAAATCTGAGAATCTACGAATCGATTATGTCTGGCCTTATCAGTATTGTGCTAATGTAACTTGTGGACAAGTTGTGGTAAGTCATTTTGTAGCTTTTTCGTGAAATCTGCCATAGCTAATTAAAATAGAAAAAATAGCCCAAGGATTGAAACATGGCTAAATAATAGCAGAAAATAATAGTCAGAACAGAAAAATTCAGAAAAAGTAAATAGAACGCCTTAAAAAGGACCCCAAGAAATAACTTTCAAGGTGCATTTGCTTGCAAAGAAATTGCCATAGGATCATAATAGGGGGGCTTCTTGACCATAACTCCTTTATTCAAATTGGTAGATGTTTCTCCAGTTATACGAAGAGTCAAGTGATCCCTTCCTGACTGCACAAGCATTCCAATAATTTACCATAAAAAGTTGGTCAAATCGCAACTCAAAGTCAAGGGGGGGGGCTGCATGCCCCTGCCGTAATCCACTAATTCTGCCCAACTACAGTACAATTTACTGCATGATAAGCACTGATCACTTATATGAAGTACCGTAGAACGGGTTGACTTTGAACAGTCCGGGGTGACTTTGAAGCTTTTCTGAAAAAGATTGATCCTCTGTGAATGCAAAATTAAATAAAATTCTGGAAGCTTATATACCGTATACAAGGGCTCGTTCTACAGCGTACCTTAAATGATCCGAAACGATGACAAAATCCTAAATTGAATGTAGCCCATTAAAGGCAAGATGTTCATTGGAAACAGACAAGGAAATGAACTAATATAGGTCCACTTGATCCGACAAGAGCTGAATTCGAACCCTGGAATCATCAATTGGCAGCCCAGCATGCTACCACTGAGCTAACTCCTTCCACCAATGAAATTACCAGAAAGCTGGGCTAGCTTTGTCGTTTCTGATGAACGCTTAAATACAAAAATATATTTAACAGTACTCCGCTCTCCTCTACAACCAATGCTTGCCCCCGATGATAAATTTGTGCCCGTCATTCGCAAATACTTCGTCCTTGAAAATATGTCTGTAACCATAGGCTGATGTAATACATTTATGGGGGTTAAGAATTGACAAATTTTCCACATCATTATCTTCACAGTCCGATGAACTGGAAGCATTCTTCAAGGCTATAGCAATCTGTTGGAAACTGCGCAATGGAATGTGTGCCAGTATTAGCCCAGTCAAGTGAAATTTGTATGAATTTAATCTCGTGACTTTAAAGGCTTGAATGGAGGCAGGATTGGTATACTGTGTATTTTTGTGGAGAATGATGTTTTGACACAGCACGTCACACATATATACAGACCAACAAAGTCAAGGAATAAAAATCAATAGGGAAGATTGATTTAATGGCGAACACATGTTTGAATTGTAGCCATGTCCAACAATTACATGACACTGTCTATTTTCCTCCACAATGATAGAGCGGGAAGCGATCGTTTAGCGATCCTTCCCACACTAGTCACGTACGTATTAAAAAAACATGGTACACTGGCATCTCAAAAATATCGTGGGATCCTCCTCTTCCTATTTTGATCAGGTAACCTACCTGCTCGTAGCCATTATTATGGTGTACGCGCATCAACGTGTATGGCATGACATCGCATGTGATAATTCTTTCGTGACCCAATGCGACAGAGAGCGCGGCGAATTTACGTCGTACGGGTGGCGACCCTAGTGAACTTACTAAAATTCCGCAAAAAGGTCGCAAAATATGACGAAATGCCCATATTTCAACGATGTTGTAAGTCTGCCTTTTCTCAGTCGCTTTTAAACGCTCTCTTCTAATTTGGCAGATTACATATTATGGCTAAGTCACAGAGATGCCAGAGCTGCACCCACCCCAAAAAAAGCAATCCAAGAATATCATGCAAGTTATGCTAAGATCTCACGGTACATTACGGAGAACTTTAGGCGTCGGCGGGATTGTATTTCCTGGAAATTTGGATGAATTTGGGTGATCCGCCGTCGACTTTTCACATCCCCCAGGGGTAGTTTTTGTTCCCCTCAGGGGTTCCTAGAAATGGAAAAACTGCGCCGTGGATGTCAAAAAAGATTCAACAGGCTCAAACTTTTTTTTCATGACGGCGGAACAGAGCCCAAAATTTTCTTGATTTTTGGATGTCCGGCGTGGATTTTTTCAGTGAAAATGTCTCAAAAACATCTCCGGCGGGATATTAGGACATCCCCTGCACCTGAGGGGACCTCTCCTGCCCCTGCGGGGACCTCTCCTGCCCCTGGGGGGACATTTGCAGCCTCGCCGGCAGTTTTTGACATCCCGCAGACGGTCTTTTGACATCCCGCTGACAGTCTTTTGACATCCCGCCGACGATCTTCTACATCCCACAGGCATTTAGATCTTGCCCCCCAGGCATTTATATCTTCCCCACAGGGATATGATGTTATCCCGCCTATTTACGATCTTATCCCGCCGTGATATGCTTTTAATTAATTATATAATAGTTTTATAAACATTCTATGTCGCCTGGATGGTCATTTTTTTTCCTAGAATTCAACTGAAGCTACCCCTCAGTGGTAAAAAGTTCTCCGTAACGTGCCATGAGATCTTAGCATTACTGAGATGAAATTCATTTGTAACATATAAATCAAGTTATTTTTGCCGGCTTGTTAACAAAATTGACAGTCTTTTATGCCCTACATCCTTCATAACCATGCAGCTATCTAGCTATTTGTCCTTCCGAGTGCCAAATATATCAAATTTAAGCCCACAACCCGCTGCAGCCTGTGAGTGAGGCATACAGGAAGAGATGTCAAAATATGACAAAAGAGCAATCCATTCTAAAGCTGATTAAACATGATAGATCTTCTTCTCATTGCCTTTTAAAGAGCAAGGAATTTCGATAGATACAGGTCAAGTGAGTCACACTATCAACATGTTTCAATCTTATTCACACAGATCATGATTTTTAGCCGTGTTTAGTTCTATCACACATAAAATTTGTTCCTTATCTCATGAAACTGGCAATTTCCATGCAACGGGAATGGCACAAAATTTGAGCATGGCTTACAGACTGGCACTTTGATATAGAAAAAATGAGGACCAGTTCACTGTGAAAAATTCACTTTGTGACTCATGATAGCCGATGATTTGACTTATCATAACTGATTTCAGAGTGAAAACCAGATGTATAATCCTTTCGTTTGGCTGTCGCCAACGAGCGGGACTAGTCTCCTTAAATCAAATTAACATTGAAAGTATAGGGTATGATCATGACAAATCATCAGTATGATGACACAAGAAGTGCCATTTTCACAGTGCTACAGTCCACTCTCTTTCTATCAAAGTGACAAACTGTAATAACGAATGCACGATGTAGAGTAGCGCGGGGCATGCAGCCCCCCTTAACTTCGAGGAGCGATTTGACCTACGTTTTGTGGTGGATTATTTGAATGCTTATGCTGTCAGGAAGGGATCACCTAACTCTACTTATAACTAGTGAAATGAATGTGTACCAATCTACATAAAGGAGTTACGGCCTTTTTTTGTAAAAAAATTAAAATGGCCTTCTTACCCCACCCATCGGGCAAGAAGCCCCCCTATTATAATCCTATGGAAAATTTTTTGCGAGCACATTCAGCTTGAAAGTTTTTTCTTGGGGTTACTCTATCATTTTTAAGGCATTCTATTCACTTTTTCTGAATTTCAGAATTTTTCTGTTCATACATTTATTTTCTAATATTTTTTGCCCTTTTTCAATTTCGGCCAAATTTTTTTCTATTTCAATTAGCTATTCTATCAAGATTTAAGGTAAAGTACACATTATTAAATGGTTCCTGAAGCAGCTTCGAGACCTCAGTGAAGGGGGCCCCATGCCCCATACCATGTGGGGCCTCCCGCCCCAAACCCACATATTTTAATTTGACCTCTATATTTCGAGCTAAAATGCAAAAAAAATGATCCAAATCATATTTATGTAATGGTCATAAAGTGAAGCAATGCAGATATCCATTATACTTTTAAAAATTTCCAAAGTTATTTCTGACAACCACTTTCAAAGAATTAATCAAAGTTACAAAAACCATGCACCTTTTTTGTTTCTTTAATTACGACTATGGTTTGGTGCTGAATGCCTTGAAAATTTGAGAGGTCACCTAAAAAGCCTCTAGCTCCAATCCTATCAATAAGATAAAGCACCAAAAATGTAAGTTTAGAATAACCCTGGGGGGGCTTCTGACCTAACCCGGGCTTCTTGCCCCGACCCACTCTAGGCCTATTGAGGGGTTGTTGTTATTATCTGGCCGCAATGGTCAAATATCATATTCTGCAGCATAGATTAGGCAAATAGGTATGCATATCCAACAGAAAGCTTATATGCATAGTTGTATACAATCAAACGTTGTCACTGAAAATTCCTCGCTGGAAGGATGTATGGATGGAAGATTGGGACTTTACTTCCTGTATTTATGCACTTGGTAGGCTAATTAGGACAAGAGGAGGACACGGCAATGAGGTGAAGGATGATTGAAACGGCCGTCTTACATTGGCCCAGGTGACCTGGCAAGAGCTGGATTCGACCCTGGACGCAGCGATTGGCAGTCCAGCATGCTTTCACTAGACCAACCCTCCCCCCGCCTTGCTGGAAGAAAAATCGACCACATGCAGCATTTGGAGATATTTGCCTAGAGAGAGGCTTCAGCAATACTGAATAACCAAATTGATAGATCTTTTCAATACAATGGATAGGGCCTCTTGCAAGGTCATTGTTGTAACAAACAGCTGAATGTAAGTACTCGTCATTCTTTGACTGTAATAGGAATTAAAAGAATGTCAATGCATTTTCAATAGCTTGTGCTATGTAATGGTGACAGAGAGATAACAGAATAAAGTATGGCCTCGACGTTCTCGATAGACTGGCTGCTTATTCATGCCAATCAAATCACGGAAGTTCATACCAGCCATCCGTCAAGATACCAGAGTTTGGCTGGCAGTAATCCTTCAAACGAATGCCCCCGATTCCTTTCTATGCATGTATCAGGGTCTCACTTTTTGTCCTGATAGAATTATATGGTTGATACAAGGTCTTGGGTGAAGATACAGCGGTGAGGCGAATGTTTATCCGATTGACAAAATTTAAGTTGCTACAGGTAGGGCACCATTGTCCGCATTCATTCAGTTGGTTTCCATGAGTCCGATATTTTACTTTGTTTTTATGTTTATTCTGATGGTTGGCCAACTTACTTAGCCATTTGGACTTGACACTTAGCAGCAACGATACTGCTTAAAAGTGGTTTATAAGGGGGTGACCATTTTTATCAAGGCTTTGAGTTTTTTTTTAATAAATGATTTCTTGCTCAGTTTTGGTGACACAAATAAATTCCTTTCGTGCAGTCATGAAATAAATAATTTCTGCCAGGAGGGGGGAGGGATTGGGTCATGAGCCCCACCTCCCTATTGGACCTGTGCCCCTCCCCCCAGTTCCCCACATGAACTTCCCAACCTTAGCAAAAATATACAGTTAGTATTGTAGGTGCCCCTCCAGAGAATTGCGTGCCCTCTAGGTGCCAACCAAGGTGCCGCCCCTCCCCCCATTGGGGACCCCCTAGTTACGCCACTTGTTGCTTTATTGGTGCATGTTTTTTCAGCACATTTTTGGTGGAGTTGTTTTGGGAATGTCACCCGTTAGATTTTATTGAGATCAGATTCAATCATTATGGATACACTTTCCTTGTATTATATAAGATATATGGAATGAGAACCTGCAAGAATTAGTGAACATCCATAATACACACTTAAGAAACAAAATAATTCTCAGGAGAGAAATTTGAATAATGAATAACCAAAGGCATTTGTACAACGAACTTGGAGTTTGGTTTTTGTGTTTTGAAATTTGCTCTAAAGTTAATCACAGATGTAAATATTGCATGCTTCCTCCTACATTTGGAATATTCCCAAACCACAATCTCAGACCATTACAGAGTTACTTTAGTAATGAATTATGAATTCCGAGATGGGTCAGAGGCACATTATGGCTGTAGATTTGTTAATGCTGAGACATGCTTTGCAAGCCTTTCTATTACATCTAGGCATAAAGCAGGGCACCACATTCAGAAGTGACGCTGCCGTAAGTAGGAGGTCTAGGGAGGGGGGCAAGCAATTCTCTCGAGGGACACACAAAGTTTTATGAATTTTAGATCAGTGCACCACCATAATGTGCCTCTCAACCATCTCGGAATCCATAATTTATCACTACAGTAATTCTGTAATGGTCTGAGATTGTGGTTTGGGAATATTCCAAAAGTAGGAGGAAGCATGCAATATTTACATCTGTGATTAACTTGAAAGCAAATTTCACAACACAAAAACCAAACTCCATGTTCATACAGATGTCTTTGGTTATTCATTATTTACATTTCTCTCCTGAGAATTACTTTGTGTCTTAAGTGCATGTTATTGATGGTCGGGGGATTCTGCATGCTCTCATTTGGTAGTTAATAAGAGGATGTAGCATATTTGACTCAACTTGCTCTCAATCAACTCTAATGGATGATATTCGGTTATGCCTGTTGCTGTGGCTTTATAATTTCTAATTTGGCATCCCACAGTCTGCCAATAGAAAAATAATTCACTTGATGATGTCGTCTTCCCCCAATTTGCCTGCACGCCAGTATCACTGCCTTAAGCTGGCTAATTTGATCATGTGACATAATCAAGTACAAGCCAAATGAATGATGTCTATAGAAGTAGAGTATAATATCATGTCTTGTCAATTGATTTTACTTCTCATCACCAGATATGTCGCTGATTCCCTGTCACTCAAATTCCTTTCGGAAAATGGCGCCACTGCTCATGATTTTGTGCTTTTCTTCTAACTTCCTCTGTACTGGACCTTGTTACTTGTTCAATTTGAGATGATGGCTGTAGTTGGGATCTCTGGAGATAAAATTGCTGTACTAATATTTGTCTGAGTCATTTTCAATACTTGTAGCAAATTACTTCTTGGTTTTCCCCTAAATCCTACAGGTTTGCTTGATATGAAGAATAATTCCATTGCTTTATACGCTGGGATATTTTGATCTGTCCTTAAACAGCTCCCATCTGGCTTTTCTCATTGCGTTCAGTATATATGAGTTACAGGTACCCAATAGTGTTTAATGATATGTCTTCAAAATATAAGGATAAAATCTTTCCTCACAGTTTTGATGGTTTTAAGTTTTATGTCAAACAGAATCTTACAGATCAGTATGAAACGAATTGTTCAATATCAAATTGTTATGTTTGCGGGTCATCAGTTTCCTCTTGTGAGCCAGAAGCTGTCTTGCATTCAGGTAGGTAAAGCATTGCCTCATTATCTCTAACATCATTTCACTTACTTAATCTTAATTGTTATATTTACAAATTACTTTTAAAAAAAACAGAGATAGTCATGGTTTCATCAAAAAAAAGTAAGCACTTACATCATTAAACTGTAAAATTATATCCTCTTCAATACATTAAGAATAATTTTAATTATAATACCTATGAGCCATCAGCCAATCAGAAGCCTGTATTTGGCTGGTATATATCATATATTCTTTGTTGTTCACTTATACGCCCATGGGAGTATATAGGATATATAAGCCTCATTGTTTAACAAAGCTCATAACAAAAACAGCAAAACTGTACCAAATAGTGAATTACCAACAAAAGTTCAACAAAAATAAAACAAAAGTATTATAAAACAGAACACCTATGACAAAACTGTTAATCCTTTAATTTGACCACAATTAGGTTCTAATGTTAATAACACAACTAAGGGGTCAACCATATTAGATCTCAGGGAGGGGGAGGAAGCTTTGAAGTTGTCTTTTTTTTAAATGAATAATTCCTTGTCTGTTTAGTTTTGGTATTAATTCCTTTTGAGTGGTCTTGAAATAAGTGGTGGAGGTATTTTGTTTGATTTAGAAACAAATATTTGAGGACGTCATACACCAAAAATAAATGGGCCCAATTACTGCTGCAGTTTCCATGAAATACATAATTTCGTGTCTATTAAAACTCCAACCCCCCTTTCTCATCTGATGGTTGCAACCTAACAATCCAAATGTATATATTCTTCTGGGGTTTTTTTTTTTTATTTTATGTCCACAATTTATCTTTTGCCCACAATTTTTCCCATATATATTTTTCCCCAATTCGCCTCCCCCAAAATTATTTGTTCTAATCTTTTTCTTTATAGGCCTAGACTTTTTTTTCATTCCCCTCCCTCAATTATTTTCCAATATTTTTTTTCACAGACATTTTCGCCCAAAATTTGTAGCAATTTTCCCCCCAAATATTTCTTTTCACTTTTTTTCATCAAATTTTTTTCCTGCATTTTTTCCACCTTTTACGTTTTTTTGAAAATTTCTTTTATTAAAAGAATTTTCAGTATATAAAACGTGATTCTATTCAGATCTATGCTTCCATGTTATTAAATTAATCCCACATGACAAATTGTTTGTAGCTGTTTTCTTTTTCTCTCAAATCCTTTTTGTTTTATTTTCTTTTTTAAATCTCTTTAAGTTTTTGTTTTATTTTGTTTTGTTTAAGGTATAAGTCAGTTATATCCCTTGCTTTCGTGAATATGTGATAATCCTCGGCTGACGCCTTGGATATATCACATATTCCCTCAAACGCCGGATATAACTAGCACTAATATTTTACACAAGGTGGCCCTCCGATAGCGACGAGTATTTTGTCTTTGGAGGTCTCCTGGCTCCTTAATTATCAATTTTTCTGTAAAACTACATACTGTACACTGTAAGAGCTAAATAAAATATGTGTCATTGTCATTGTCATTATTTGGGTTTTCTTCAGTCTTTTCATGTAATTGCTTGTTCGATATTCTTGATGGAAATTTGATGCCAAAAACTTTTCTCAATTGTCTCCTATGAAATGCACCCAGTCTTTGTTCAACCTTTAATGGAACTTTAGTGTAACAATTATGAAACAAAACAGATTTCACTAAATCAAAATGCTCTATACAATTGTTCATTGTAGGGAAGTTTGTTTTGGGTTTTTTTTTTTCATTATTTGTAACTGTGAGCGTACTAAATCTCTTTACCACAGCTCTCGTAATTACTCTGAAGAATTTTTTTCAGAGTGTTGACCTATGATGTCATAGCTGCAGACTCCATCGAATCCTATACAACTTTAGTGCTAGCAACGTGGTCAAACTGGCCAATAACATTTCATTTGGACAACTTCATCATGGCTTTGCAATTACTTCATGGCCATGTCAGCCAATAACACCACTTCAAAAACTCAGGTGTTTTAAAAATTGGAGTGAGTTGATTGTCTATTTGGTGACACTAAAAGTACCTGATAGGATAACTGGCAATTAATCACATTGTTTTATGAACATGTCTCTGGTCTAAATTTGATTTTTGTTTGTGCTGTTGGTAGTTTTGTTGGCTGTCTATTTCAGTGCAAAATTATGAACAATTAATTTGGATTTTTTTTTATTGTGGAGGATGTAGAAAACTGTTTCTCTTTGTCTGCTGATTTCCAAACGTTTCTTTTCAAAGCATCCATGATTTTTTAACGTTGTCTGGTGTAGTAATGCGAACTGACCTTGTGACCTGTCCCACATAATAAATGTTATGTAGATGTTGCCCAATTCCTTTTTCCAGGGACTGACAGCATACTGCTGCCACTTGCCAATCACGAACAGAGACAACACCTCAGTTGTGGTATTATTGGCCACTCTGGCAGTAAAGCAAGGTTTATTGAAAATCAGCCTACAGCAAAATAGGACAGATATTTTAGTCTCACATGTATGTTTTTTCGTGATGTCCATTTACATAAGTGGCATATATAAATAAAAGACATTTCCTGCTGTTTTTCCATCTATATAATTCTCAAAATATCATTAGCTTCATCGACTAATGGAAACCTTGTTTTTGCTTAAAAATTGTTATTTAGCGGAAACATATGTGATGCCCAGAGGCATGCAGAAAAAGGTATTTCTTTCGAATGCTAAATATTGCAGACAGACAGTTCACAAAACACCTTGGAAGAAAGCGCTTCAGAAAAGACAAGATGACACTTCAGCTTTTTCGGTAGAACAGATGAGAGCCATTGTGTTTGAACACAGAAAGCTCTTAAAAGTCTTTCAAGAACAGATATGCTTTTTAAATGCTCATCAAGAGACTCTTTTCAGAAAGTCTATACCACCTGACACTGTCTCTTTCTTTTTCCTTGAATATCCTCAGAATTGTCTGAATGTATGAACATAACTCTTATAGATGCACATGTACAATGTAGCACTGAAATACAGTAAAACTTTCGTAATAAATCTAAATACCTATCACCTGCCTATCCAAGAATATTGGTAGGCCGGCAGCTAGGGCCTGCTAGCTGTCTACAAGTTGACTGCTATTTGTTGCCACCTGGGGGCCACATTCGAGCTCCTGTGAGGGGTCAACAGAAACTCATTGTGAGGAACTCACACAACTTTGTCTGGAAGAACCAGTGTTTCCCATCTTTGGTGATGGCCTAGTCTGTGACGTTCTCAAACATTGTGATGCAATGTGAAGGGTTTGATGTTAGGTCACGACGTTATGGCAATGCTCTCAATGTCGTGTTCACGTTGTGTTAACCTAATTTCTACCATACATTTCTATGTGACCAACAGACCAGCCCTCCGCCAATTAGCAACATTGTGTTGACGTTGTGTGCCCCTTGGATAACCAGCCCAGCAGGCCCTGGCTGCCAGCCTACTAAAATTCTTGGATAAGCAGATGATAAGTAGTGTTACGTTATTGAAATCTAAAAATTAAATCTAAACATTTTTTATTCATATTCCAGTCCATTTGCGACATGCACATCCACAAATGCCTGGTTCATTCTTTTGAATAATTCAAATGATATTCAAACGCAAAAGGGAGACAGTGTCACTGTGTCACATGGTACCTTTCAAGAAAGTGTCTTCAATAGAGCATTTTAAAAAATGTACAAACATTCTTGAAATTCTTAAAAAGCTTTCTATTCGCAAACATAATGCTCCTTCTCCATTCTACTGAAAAGGCTAAAGTCTCACCTTTGCTTTTTCCAAATTGCTTTCTTCTGAGGTGTTATGTGTGCTGTCTGTGCTATCGTGTTGTCCAAATTTGACTTTTTTGTGCATGCGGCTGAGCATCGAATGTATTTCCACTGATAACAATATGTTTAGAAAAGGTTTAGTTGACGTCGAAAGATTACAAATTATTAAAAGATGAAATGAATCGAGCTGTAGAAGAAAATGCCTTTTAAATTTATTTGCTTTATGTAAGAAGACATCACAAATATATATAAATATATGAGACTTGAAAAATGTTCCATACTTTGTGGCAGGTAAATTTTCCATAATGCTATAATTTTCAGGTAAACTAAATACCAAACAAAACTGTTATTATTTGTTGACAATTGGATTGCCAGTGAAATCATGGCAATGAACAAATATGTTAAGTTCAAGTTACACAACTGGGAAGTGAGACCAAATCATTTTTGAGAAATAAAAACTTTATTTGGCACACAATTCCTTCAGACTGCTAAGGATTGAGAAATCAATCTGTTGACTTGAACTTGATCATACGAGTATTACATAGTGAAACAACTCTCAAAAATATATATAGTATATATTTTGGGCATAAGACATTATTTGGCATGGAGGCTTGTTGGAGGAAGATGACATCAAGGTCGATACAATGAAATATTTTGAAATTGGCAGACCATGGGATGCCAAAGTGGAAATTTTAGAACCGCAGCGGCAAGCATAACCAAATATCACCCAAAGGAGATGATTGAGAGAAAGTTTAGTCACTACAATACATCCCCTTATCAACTACTGAATGAGAGCTAGAAGAATCTTATGAACATCCATACCATGCATTCAAAACACAAAATAATAGTTGTCTGCAGACATATTTAAGTAATGAATAACCAAAGACCTTTACAAGTGTGAGTTTGGCGTTTGCATTGTGAAATTTGCTTTCAAGTGAATCACAGATAAGATGCAAATGTTGCATGCTTCCTACATATTGTACATTTGGAGTATTCCCAAACCACAATCTCAGACCATTACAGAATTACTGCAGTAGTAAACAAGCGCACTTAGTGGCACAGCATCGCCCATGCCACATGTTTACTAGAGGTGTTGGAAGGAAAGAAGGGCGATGGGGTAGTATGCATAGTGTAATTGAGGACAAACGTGTCAACAATCATCAATTTTATTTGAACGTTTAAATAAGACCTGATCGCATTTTTTGCGTACGATCAAAAGGGCACATCTCATCGTTTACACAGGCACCCGTGTAGTGGCAGGGTGTGTTACGGCAATGTTTCACCAATGGAATGTAGATATTTGAGATTTCTATGGTGTGAAAAATAAATACAAATACATGTTGTTTAAGAATGATATATATGTATATTTATTGTTGTTAATCGCATGATATATATATACATAAATTAAGAGAAGTTAACAAATCAATAATAGGCCTACACCTAAAACCAATTTCAATAATAATATACAGTCATCAATCAATGTGTTGATAGATCTAAGTTGCCCTTTACATCAACATTTTTACAAGGTATATAAACAGGAATTTATTTTCCCAGGTCAATTTGGGTGAACTAACTCAGTGTAACTAGTGTTATGTGAAAGTGAGTCACAAATAATACTACTGAATAACAAAACTTTAATGCAATGCACATCTATATATTATGCAAAATCAAACATAAAGTGGCTGTTATAATACTGTGAATTATGATTAAGTAGAGTAAGAAATAATAATACTGTTCAAGTGAGATTCATTTAATAGTGATGAGGTATATGTGAGAGTACAATAACTGAGATTTGAACATATCCATGAGATCAATGTCAAGTAGTGTTCTAGGTCTAGGCAGATCTGTATGCACACATGAAGAAAGTTCAATAGACAAAAAGCTACATGTACATTAGAAACTGCAAGTTATTTAAAATCATTAAAATTAAGACATGGGAATAATGGCTTGCAAAAAGTGCAACAACTGTAAATTCACAATGCCGAAGAAACCCAGTATTGTAACATTACTTTGTTGTACTGGTGTATGCACTTCATAAATGTCTGATCTTATTATATCTATACCTCATGCAGTGGTAGTACATTTGATGCAAACAAGGGTATGATCACTGAAGTAGCAGTCAGCAGAAACAACATTTTGCACATGAATTTTTGAGTTGACATAAATGTGGTCAAGAAGGCCTCCATCACGATGCGTGGGCCCCGTCACCTTTTGAGAAAATCCTCTATCTGCCATAAATGACAACAAGTCTGCACTGTTTTGGTTAGCCGATAAAAGGTTGATATTGAAATCACCAATAACAATAACTGGCATTTCAAAAATTGGTAACTGAGTCATGAAGTGATGGAATTGCATCAGGAAGCTATTCAAATGACATTTTGGTGGTTTGTAGACAGTTATCACCAGAATCTCTATTGCTTTGAACACTAGAGCCATTGAGAAAGCCTCTAAACCATCAGTACTGGAATGTGGTATCTGAACTGATAACCCATGCGGAACAACAGAAGCCAATCCATGCTGAGTTTCAAAGTAATGCAAGTCATAGCCTTCCATTGTAGGAATTGATGCTAGGTCACGACAGTATGCTTCACTCAATGTTAGAACATTCAAGGCGCCAAGAAGAGAACTTTTGACAAGATCGTGACTGTGAGCCTGTAGTGACCTTATGTTCAAATGTCCAACAGTGAATAGATGCTCTTCAGTTTGGAATAATGGGTGAACCCAGGAGAAGGGCATGTCATTTCTCAAGCGTTCCATTTCATTCTTTGAGGCCATGTTTGCACGGATTTTTGCTGGGTTAAAGTCCAAGAGGTGTAAGCCACTGATGGTTCTTGTGCGGCTTAGCGCAACATAAGCCTGCCCCGCATTGAATCTGCCGCTTGAAAAAGACACAATTATGTTTTCCAATGTTTGCCCTTGCACCTTATGTATAGTAGCGGCCCAAGCCAACGTAATGGGATACTGGAGACGGTTGATGACAAAGTTTCCAAAACTGAACCTTGACACAATGGCTGTAATTGGGACTGACTCAGCGGGAACAAGAGAACTTGCATTGACAGTCTGGGCCAGCCTTTTCCCAACGGCATCATTTTCAAATGATACGTATATGGTGCCATGCAACAGGTCACTTTCAGTTAGTGACATATAGGTAATTGTTCCACGCGCGCCATTAACAAGGCCGTCAGAAGTGTCAACGTTCTTTGTTAAGGAAATTTTAGCACCAGTAGCTACAATAAGTGTGGTATGCAGACCACCTGTTGCATGAATACTCTCAGGCAATTGTGGATGTGTTTGTCCAAATTTAGTACTCAGAGTATCTTTGCACTTTACAGTCACCAGTGGACCGTTAAGAGTTTGCAACATCTTGTTGTTGTGCTCTTGTACAACTTTATTGGTGGCGAACACATGTAACGCTTCCCTTGGGTAATCACTATCATTTTCTGATACCAATCTTGATCGCAGAATATCCATATCATTTTCTTGTGTTTGACCAAGTCGGATGCGATTGAGGATGTCACCAAAAAGAGGATCATTTCGTTGCCGGTGGAGTTCAGTCAACTCAATTAATCTGAAATGCCTTACAAACAAGCTACCATAAAGTCTTGACATTTGGGTTTTGCTTTTGGTCTGGAAGAGTGGTCTTTCACCGACTGGGGGCAGTTGCATGAGATCTCCAACAGCAAGAATTGAAATGCCACCAAATACTGTGGTTTGGTCAGTATCTGGTATTCCCATTATTTCTTGAAGTCTTTTGTGTATCTGCAGCAATGTGTCTTCCCCAATCATAGAAATTTCGTCTATGACAATGACCGCCAAGTTCTCAAAAGCATGACGTAGGCTACTGAGCTTTTCACTGGACAATTTGTTGGAGTCAACTCTTCCTCGCTCTCTTATAGCAAGGTTCAAAGCTGAGTGAACAGTAACACCTCCAATATTGAACGAAGCACAACCTGTTGATGCTGTCAACAATGCAAGCGGTTTATCAGGGTCCTGCCCTTCTCGCCTGAGAGTTTGAAAGACTGCTTGATAGACAGCATTGACTGTGTGGCTCTTGCCCACTCCACCAGATCCGCTCAAAAAGATGTAGAAGGGTTCTGGGAGTTCTTCCGGATGACATGCGATGCGGCGTTTGCAACACCAATCGCGGACAAAATCATGTAGCATCTTCTGCTTGGTGTTCAGACTTCTCACCAGCGCATAGTAGTCAGCTGTTGGCATTACATTTGTAGCAAATTGGACAGCAGATGTTGCTGCATGTCTTTGACTACTAGAGGAGACTGGGATATCAACCTGTTGCATGGTTGGATCATTCACATCTTCTGCGTCATCAAAGTGGCAAATGTTTTGTGCATCTTCTCTTCTTTCCTGTTCCACCTGGGCAGCAATTTGATCCCATCCACCTTGTGCATCATCACCTGCCTGCAGGTCTCGGAATGCTGAGTCTATCTCTTCTGTGTTCTTCTCAAATTTACTCTTGTTGAGTCGTATGATGTCTTCAGCTTGTTTATACTTGTCATAGTAAGAGTCATCTGTCATTATCAAGTCATTTTCTTCTGATTGCCAAGGATAAAAGAGCAGCAGTGAACAATAGTAATACTCTTCTGGATTTCGGTCTTCAGCGGGCATATGATAGCGAATGATGGCTTCTTTCTGTCGTCGACGCATAGTTCCCAAGTTATCACTCAGAGTGATCAATGAATCTCCAGATTGAGATTGAAGTTCTTCTTCCATATCTTCACAATCTTGTTCAAGATTACTTTGTTTTTCATATCTCACTGAGTAGGTGGCAGCGAACTCTGCGTAACAGAGTTCATGTAAGTGTTCAGGCCTTGCAGCATATCTATCAATCAGGTTTGTCATGAAGACTGAAGTGCTGCCATCCTCAAGTTGTTCAAGTTGGTCTTTTGGTTTCAGCAGCCTCGTTCTGTCACTGGGAAATCCTGATGGAATAAATATGACGCTACGGTTGCTCTGACGCAAAGGCATAGAGAGAATACGGCAAACTGCCTCGTGCGACGTCAATTCTCTGTGTGTGAGGAACACATTTCCCAGCTTGTTCAGACGAGACCTTACATCGTTGCTGTCACTCTCCCTGGAAGCAGCACAGAGCAACTGGCTCATTGTTTTCTCAGCTTTGCACAAGTAACTAGTGACATATTTTATGCACGCAAATGCATCAAACACATACTGCAGATCCATGTTGGCTCGCCATATTTTGAGAAGACTTGGATTGTAGTTGTTGACTGAGGTTTCATGAGTTGCACGTTTCAACACTACAGTGCAACGATTAGTTGAGCTTTGTAAGGCAGCTATGTAGCTGTCTTCAGAAACTCTCGCTTCACTAAGCAAACCGGAAAGCGTCAATGGCTCTGCCATATTCCAATCTATCATTTTTTCATAGACAGTTTTGAGAACTTGGTTTGCCTCCTTTTTTTCTTGCGCAGCATCTTGTCCACTTAGGGGTTTTGACAACATAGTGTGTGGCGATACAGGCTTTGGAAAGTTGTAACGACAAGACTGTCCAGTTTTCTTGCATGAGGCAGTGTGGTGATGCGTTTGCAGATTTTGAACAAGCGTTGCTAGTTCCTTGTCTTCCTGCTCACTCGGCAGAGTGCACTTCACATGTTTGTCAATGAATTGAATTATTTCTTCTTCACTGTGAGTGTCCATTCGCGGTGCATCCTGCACATGTGCTGCTGCATGGAAATGCATTGGCCCACGATGTTGTGCCTCTTTCTTGATGTCATAATTGACCAGGACTCCAATTGGATGAGGTGGCGCTAAGATGACTTTGCCAAGCAGTTGTTGGAACATATAATCTGCATGTCTGGCTGCTATGACAGGATTCCTTCTCAACCAATGACATTTTGTTGGCCACGACATACTGGCAACCTGCTCATCGCTAAAATGTACCCCGTATTGTCTGGCAACCACTTGAATTATTTCAGGCCACATAGTGTCTGCAACTGAGAAAGTAAAGAACCAAGTATATGCACCCAAATGTCTAATTTTTGCCAGACAGTCATACTGCATCTTTTGCCATGCTGAAGGAGAACCCCTAACACCGGAAAATATTTTGTAGGCCTCATCATTATGGAGCATGGTTCTCACAGCGTCAGGGTCTCTGAGTGAGGCTGCTGTCATTTGTGATCCTGAAGCGTGGAATCCTTTGGACTTTCTTAATGCAGTCCCAATACTCTGTTGAATTTGGTTGGCTTCAGTGACATATTGAGCAAAGAAAATATACTCAGTGGATTCAGAGAAGCGGCTGTCCTTATTAAGGAGACGAGCATTGAAGTATTTCCTCAGTGTTAATTTAGTTGTTCTACTAGCATCATATCCAAAGTTTCCTGTGGGGAAGAACTTGGGAAATGACAGAACTTCAGCTTTGGCATCACTGTAGAAACTGAGAGGACGCTGGCCTTCTCCTGGAGCAAGACTTACAGTGCAACCTGCAACAACTCCCTCTTCAGGTTGAAGGCATGTAGCCAGAGCAGATGCTGGTGACTGATTGCTGTCATCCTCACTGTCACTCGAGCCATCAGAATCATTGCAGTCATCAGAAGTACAATCCTGTGTTTCTGTTTGCATGCTATTTTGACCAGTGCGAGTAAAGGCGCCGTCATTTTCCGTCTGATTTGCAATATGTGCTTCAGTTGTTTCTTGTGTATTGGTACAAGTTTCATTGTCATCTTGGTCATCGAATGGCTTTGTTAAATTATCCCAGAGTTGTTGATCATATTGTGCACTTTGTTGTGCCCAGTCAATATTGAGGTCAACATCGGAGTAATTGTTATTCATTCTCATCAGAAAATGCAGACCTTCTTCTATAACAGTTGGGCGTATATTTTCGTGCATTACATAGCCAGCATAACTGAGCTTACGTTTCAGTTTGAGGCCTATAAGACCCAGTTGCATTGTATTTCTTGGTAGAATTGTGCAGACTTCAGACAAATTTGCAGGCACATTCACAACTGCACCCCTGATGCCAAGGTTCCCTCCACGGGGTAGCGCATGGATTTGCATGAATGGTATGCGTTGCGATAGAAGTCTTGCCTCTAGAGGGGACAAACTGGCCAGTTCTTCTGGAATATCTTCCACAGTTAACTCATTTGCAACTGCTTGGCTAGGCATTTTGGCATTTTTCAGAGCACGATCACAAGTTTTGCATATCCACTGTTTCTCTTCTGCACTGACGTAGCTCGTTATACACTGCTCAAGAAGTTCACGAGACGCTTTGTTGTATTTTCTGTTTTGCTTCATTTCTACAACAGAGTGTCTGTAGAGTGTTCGGTGGCAACAGGTACAAATGTAATCAGGACCTTTCTTTATCAATTGGCGGAAAGTGAGAGCATTTTTTGCCAACTGATTGTCTGCAACAGACTGAAAGTTTTCTTCATTTGTTGACGTGACCACAGTTTCAGGCAGCAGGTTTGCTTGCTGGCTCAATGAAGATTCGGTCACTAAAGGCTCGTAAACATTAGCAGGGAAATGCAATTCTCTCAAAGGTTGAGAATGTGCGACTTCTTGAGAAGGTAGAGGAATATGATTTGGCATGAGTGTTGTAATTTCAAATTGCTCATCGGAAGTGGCTCCTATACTGGAAGAAATTTTGAGCAAGTGAGAACAAAGGTCACATAGACTCTTTGTCTGTACCAATACTGATGAACCATTTGAGCAACAGAGCCCTGATGCATCTCGTGAATGTGAATCAAAGACAAAGAATGAATCATCATAATTGAACACTGCCACGGAATTCTGTTTCAGTGTCAAAATGCAGGACGACGAAATTGCAAAAGCAGACTGCAGGGCATCCTCTAGCGTCAAGAAATCGGAATCAGAGTCTACTAAGCCCACAAAAGACTGACCAATGTCAACGTTGAAATCCTGATTTTTGAATTTAACATTTGTAGGCAATTCATTTACCAAGAGATAAGCTGGCACTGAATTTCTGGCAGACAAAATACTATTGTACAGCGTATCACCCTCTAACAGTATCAAATCTATGGTTTCAGAGTTCCAGTCAATGCATGAATGCAGGTTATTACAACAAATTGCTATGAAACAGATACACATACACTGCCTTCCCGCAGAATATTCACTGAAAATGGTTCTGTTGCCCTGATGAAATGACCCTTGCACAACATTCTGCAATTCAGGTACAGCAGTATCAATAAGGCGTCGCGATGCATCACGTCGAGATTCTCTGAATTTCTTGAGCCTTTCTCTTTGCAGGGCTCTTCGTTTTTCTGCACAATCAGGTGTTTCTGTTGCCTTCTGTTGTCTTTTTTCCAGCTTTTTCTTGTACCGAGCGGTTCTGTCTGTCAACTTGCGACGTTTCTTGGGTGTGAAAGCGGCTGAAATGAGTGAAAAGTTACTATATTACCTATCAAACTTGCGCGTTCAATGGACCAAAGAGTACTTTAATTAAAATATTCTTCTAGCCATGGCTGAAGTCATAATTGAGAATTTACGTGTTTGACTGCTGATAAGTAGGTAGACTAATAATATTAAAGGTCTGTGTTGGAAGATTTACCCTTTTTTGTGGTATTAGGATGCTCACTGCAACTAGCTGGCTCCAAAATTGAATCATTTGGATGGGAGGTCTGGCCTTAAAGAGAAAAAAAAGAAAATCAACACTCAGAAATATATATATTGACAAATTATTTGAAACAGCATTCTTACGTCTCTTTAATATATAATACAGCGGAATATATATTGATTTATTCCTAATACTAACCACGCTGGAATGCAGAATCATTAGCTTCATCACATGATGGTTCTGCTCTGCTTCTGGAAAAAAAGAAGAATTTATTTGAAGTAAAGTAGAACTTAGCAGGCATATGGTAAATGAATATTGTCGCACAGAAAGAAAGAGGCAGTGTCATCCAAAGACTAACATTATTTATTTTCAAGAACAGCACAGCTCGCCATTGATTTGTGAGGTCATAATCATGGGTGAATCCAGAAAATGCTGTCAATGGGAGTAGGACCAATGTTCGTAGGCCTATAATTCAGTCTTACCTCTTTTTATGCAGGCTGGGATGGTAATTAGAGCCTTGAGGCTGGTGTGTGATATTTCTGGAAAATAATGAGTATGTGAAAGAATTTGTAAGTAATTTACAGTTAATAACAAGAATCCGCGGATTCAAAACCGGCCTAGCGCAATGAAATTGAAGGTGCCATTGCTTAAACCACTGAGCAACTGATATTGGAAGATAGGAGAAATAGTTGATTGGAAGATGCTAGACTATTAGTATAGAATCAATGCAGTTTGAACAGATTTCTAAAAAAAAGGAAAGATGGCTGTCAAAATGGCCGCCATCTTGGATTTCTCAACATGTTACTCATCCATACCCACAGGCCAATACCTGTACCAAATGTCATAACTGTAAGTAAAATATTAAGGTCACAATGGTCAGTTCAAGAATGAAGAAAGATGGCTGCCAAATTGGCTGCCACAAAGTGGCTGCCATCTTGGATTTCTCAACATGTTCCCGTCTGATACCCACAGCCCCATACCTGTACCAAATTTCATAACTCTTAAGTGAAATATTGAGGTCACAATGGGCAGTTCAAGAAATGAAGAAAGATGGCTGCCAAAATGGCCGCCATCTTGGATTTCTCAACATGTCCCTGATCCATACCCACAGGCCTATACCTGTAAACAATTTTATAACTCTAAGCGAAATATTGAGGTCACTATGAGCAGTTCAATAAATGAAAAAAGATAGCTGCCAACATGGCCACCACAAAATGGCAGCCATCTTGGATTTCCATACCTGTACCAAATTTCATAACTTTAAGTGAAATATTATAGTCACAATGGGCAGTTCAAGAATGCAGAAAGATAGCTGCCAAAATGGCCACCACAAAATAGCCGCCATCTTGGATTTCTCAACATGTTCCCAATCCATACCCAGAGTCCCATACTTGTACCAAATTTCATAACTGTAAGTGAAATATAATGGTCACAATGGGCAGTTCAAGAATGAAGAAAGATGGCTGCCAAAATGGCCACCACAAAATGGCCGCCATCTCAGATTTCTCGACATGTTCCCAATCCATACCCAGAGTCCCATACCTGTACCAAATTCCATAACTGTAGGTGAAATATTAAGGTCACAATGGGCAGTTCAAGAATGAAGAAAGATGGCTGCCAAAATGACAACCACAAAATGGCCGCCATCTTGGATTTACCGACATGTTCCCAATCCATACCCAGAGTTATATACCTGTACCAAATTTCATAACTGCAAGTGAAATATTAAGGTCACAATGGGCAGTTCAAGAATGAAGAAAGATGGCTGCCAAAATGGCCACCACAAAATGGCTGCCTTCTTGGATTTCTCGACATGTTCCAAATCCATAGCCAGAGGCCCATACCTGCACCAAATTTCATAACTGTAAGTGAAATATTAAGGTCACAATGGGCAGTTCAAGAATGAAGAAAGATGGCTGCCAAAATGGCCGCCACAAAACGGCAGCCATCTTGGATTTCTTGACATGTTCCCAATCCATACCCAGAGGCCCATACGTGTCCCAAATTTCATAACTGCAAGTGAAATATTAAGGTCACAATGGGCAGTTCAAGAATGAAGAAAGATAGCTGCCAAAATGGCCGCCACAAAACGTCAGCCATCTTGGATTTCTTGACATGTTCCCAATCCATACCCAGAGTACCATACCTGTACCAAATTTCATAACTGTAAATGAAATATTAAGGTCACAATGGGCAGTTCAAGAATGAAGAAAGATGGCTGCCAAAACGGCCACCACAAAATGGCCGCCATCTTGAATTTCTCGACATGTTCCAAATCCATACTCAGAGGCCCATACCTGCACCAAATTTAATAACTGTAAGTGAAATATTAAGGTCACAATGGGCAGTTCAAGAATGAAGAAAGATGGCTGCCAAAATGGCCACCACAAAACGGCAGCCATCTTGGATTTCTCGACATGTTCCCAATCCATACCCAGAGTCCCATACCTGTACCAAATTTCATAACTGTAAGTGAAATATTAAGGTCACAATGGGCAGTTCAAGAATGAAGAAAGATGGCTGCCAAAATGGCCGCCACAAAACGTCAGCCATCTTGGATTTCTTGACATGTTCCCAATCCATACCCAGAGGCCCATACGTGTCCCAAATTTCATAACTGCAAGTGAAATATTAAGGTCACAATGGGCAGTTCAAGAATGAAGAAAGATAGCTGCCAAAATGGCCGCAACAAAACGTCAGCCATCTTGGATTTCTTGACATGTTCCCAATCCATACCCAGAGTCCCATACCTGTACCAAATTTCATAACTGTAAATGAAATATTAAGGTCACAATGGGCAGTTCAAGAATGAAGAAAGATGGCTGCCAAAACGGCCACCACAAAATGGCCGCCATCTTGGATTTCTCGACATGTTCCAAATCCATACCCAGAGGCCCATACCTGCACCAAATTTCATAACTGTAAGTGAAATATTAAGGTCACAATGGGCAGTTCAAGAATGAAGAAAGATGGCTGCCAAAATGGCTGCCACAAAACGGCAGCCATCTTGGATTTCTCGACATGTTCCCAATCCATACCCAGAGTCCCATACCTGTACCAAATTTCATAACTGTAAGTGAAATATTAAGGTCACAATGGGGAAAAACAGTGGTTTACATCTGGTTTGTGGTTACTGGTTTGTGGTTACTGGTTTGTGGTTACTGTTTATGGTTTCACCTGATCCATTTACAGCTCCTGTATTAACCGGCCTCCGCTGTTAGGCCGGTTAAAAATGTTAGTTACATAAGATTACAGTGAATCTTTCTGATATCCTATCATGTAATGAGAGACAGAAGGAATGGTCAATATTCAGCTGTTTAGAAAAACAAAATATATAAATGTTGGATTCCAAGGTTTCGATGATAAATTTGGTGAGACAAAATTTATTTTGATATTTTGTAATACCTCTTGTCCATCTTTTCATGGCCGATGCAGTTGAAGGAGGTTCTTCTCCAGTTTAATTATCGCCCATTCTTCACATAAAAGAACGAGTAAGGCTTTCATGTTGGTCCGAATGACATACATCTATGTTGCAAAATGCAAGGAATCTGCAAAATAATACAGTACACATAAATTAGAGGAATAAATGAAAATACATAATTTGATACAGACAGTAGCCAGCTGCCTGTTAGGTCTCCATATATACATGAATGTTCCATATTATCATAATTATCTTTATCAATTCTGAAATGATCAATTACAAATGTTGAGAACAGTATATTGTTAGCTTAAAGTTGCTTTAACTGCAGAGTATTTCTATGATACATTAATTTTGGTGAGACAATTATCATTACTAATTGATATTATGTAATACCTCTTGTCCATCTTTTCATGGCCCATTCAGTTGAAGGAGGTTCTTCTCCAGTTCAACATTACGTATTTCTTCACATAAAAGAACGACTAAGGATTTCATGTTGGTCCGAATGACATACATCTATGTTGCAAAATGCAAGGAATCTGCAAATAATACAGTACACATAAATTAGAGGAATAAATGAGAAATAATAACTCAAAGAGTACTACAGCAAAAAATTTTTTTTTATATAAAATGCTCCACCGAGAATACATGTTATTTTTTCAATTACATATTACACTGCAGTGGGACCACTGAGATAATAGGAGCATTTTAATGGAAATATTATGTAAAATCGTGAACTTTACAGTGTTGCACTCTTTACATGTAGCAGTCACCCGGCGCTCACACAGACAAGAAGAAGCAGACTGCTGCTGCTACCTTGTGGCCACTGGCAGCATGCACATTTCCAAAAAACATCCAGTTAAAGACATTAAGGGGACTTGCTAAAAAGAGGGCTGGAGAGTAGCGGGTAGCGGATGGCACTGATACAACACAGTCTAGACATTGATACAACAGTGCCCACTACCCCTATAGTAGCTTCACCCGCTACATTACTTCTGCTGCATTTTCCGCTACCTGAGAAGCCTAGACAATCAGTTGTTCACAGTTACATGGCCATTGGGTGTACAGAAATGGCAGAACCCATTTTGGAATGCTGAGATTCTCCACTTTTTTCATCTTGGCAATTTAGTGGCTGTTTGGCAGTATTTTTTTAACATCAATACTTAGAAAAAAACGACATTAAATTTCCTATTAAAGATAGGTATATATAAGTCTATCTTTAGATTATAGAATCCACTTTCAATATGTACCACAGCACAGTGAATCAGTGATATGATAGACAGATAGATAGTTAGATAGCTAGATAGATAGACGGAGATAGACAGATAGATAGATAGATACTATCTAGATAGATAGATACTATCTAGATAGACAGATACTATCTAGATAGATAGATACTATCTAGATAGATAGATACTATCTAGATAGATAGATAGATAAATAGGCCTAGATAGATAGTGGGCCCTGCTCTTGAATACCATTAACAGATTTTCATTTTATTAATATTCATTTATTAATTTTTATCAGTGAAATATATTCCTGAGCACAAGTTTATTATATAATTCACATGTTCATCAATTACCTATTGATATTGCCTGTAGCATAGAGTTCATAATTTCATAAAAGTGAAACAAAGGGCAGTCAAAATAATCTGATTAATTCAAAGGCAAGTGAACCTTTTCAAAAAAAAGCAAATTGCTATTGAAGAGAGCCTTAGACAGATCATTTGTCAATTGTGACTTGCAGCATTTATGAGTGATCAAGGTGCAATCCACTTTCAAGATATTTATTCTTGTTTTCTTCTTGTATAAAAAAAAAGGTGCTAATTGCCTGATTACCTGATTGCAAGTAGTGGAGGTAGAGGGGTAAAATAGGAGCGGGTAGACAGGTATGTTGTTCTACTGTCCATAGAATAACCCTCTGTTTGTTCTGAGTGCTTCCTATTGTTCCCTGTGTTTATTTTGCGTCCACCCGCTACCCCGCTTTTTTCTACCCGCTTTTTAGCAAGTCCCGACATTAAGTCAAGAATGATCAGTGGGCAAGTCAATAAAAGAAAAGGTTAGCTGAGTAAATGAATTCGGACGCATTTTTAACATAGATAGAATGGTCGTACAGAGCCGAAACTTAGTTCAAAATGTAGGAAATTAAATTTCTGAAATATTGGTGCAACTTAGAAGGTGCTGCGCTCGATATTGAGACCTCCCGAGCGTCTTGCGCCATTGACGCTGCAATTGTACTTATTATTGGAATTATCATTACCATATCATTTTACTGGATCATTGGCTATATCATATTGACTTTGAAAACACCCTTTTTCCGGGTGGTTCGCCTACAAGAGGCGGTACATACAGGAGGAAAGAAAGAAAGAAAGCACAAGAAAAGATTGGATGGATACTGAGCTCTGCTCTGCTGATCATCTAGTCTGGGTGACAACTGACAACATGACGACAGTCTGACAGTGACATGCAAGTGATACTGTGTTAAAGGACGAGTAAACATTTAGAAGTGAATGTTAATGAAATGGGCTTATGACATTACCTGCTGTTTTTGAGTAACACTTTCAAGAACAGCCGACCGGCAACTGGTTGTTGTTGTTTTCTAATGTGAAGTACTGTTGGAATACTGCAGATGGCGTGATAGTAGGTTGACAGCGATCCTAGTGGCAGGTCCGTGAAACGTATAATGGCGGCGCAAACCAGCCTGGCTTGCCCTTCGGTAGGCTTGTGGAGCTGGTGACAGTGAATTGATTTAACGGGGAGTAAAATGAAGAAAACTGTACGTTGTGCACATCTTCAGAGTTATTTATGTGGAAAAACCATGAGGAGACACTGTGCAATGGCGTGGGGAAGGCCAGAGCAATGGTAATTTCACCCCTCCAGTAGATTTCCAGCACTAAAGCATAATCGCCCTATGCATAGCATAGCATGGGCGATAATTATGAACCCAGGGCATGCTGATTGCACATTATGGCTGTAGCCCTACGTAGATCTGAAAATAAACAGAATTCATAAGACCATACAACATTTCCTAAAAGCTATTTTAGTTCACATCAGTATAAAAAACATTGCATGATATGAAGGACGGATGAAGCAAAAATGTGCTTTTTAAGATTCACATACAATTTGACACAAAGACATTTACATACATGGGTATTTGGGATTAGGCCTGTCTCCATATGGAGATTATGATAGTGATTATTGGTAACTTGCACAACAGTAAGTGAGGTGGGCTATTTTTGACATATCATCTGGTTTGTTTGCAAATTAAATCTAATGCTGCGACCAACAGTTAATAATAACCTAGTTGTTAACATGTTATAATCCCCCAATCCATTTGATTGCAACCAAGAACACACCGTTCTATTGAAAAGCAATGCTGTCTTAACAACACGATCAGTAGCTGACCAAAACAATCAAACATTCCACAAACACACTCATCAAATCAGACTCCTTGGCTTTGTCAACAACACCAAACACCTTGAGGAAAGGCAAAGAGGATCCCAACAGAGCAGCCGTTGCTTTGAGATGACACCTATACATAAATTCAGAACTGCAAATGACGAGAACCTATTATATGACATACAAACTTGCTCAATTGATTGAAAACGAAAGAAACAGGCCCATCCCTTTTGTATGAACTGTTGTAAGTAATAATAGTGCAAAAGTTTATTTCTATTCAGATTTTGGAAGATATATTAACTGCCCATTGCATGTCGCATCACACCAGTCCATTAGTAGGCTTACTTTCAAAGGAAATTGCGCCTGGTTGCTGTATTTTACTTTCCATTTACAGTCTTTAAAGTCTGATCAGCTGTGCAGTGATACGGAGCTGAGAGGAAATGCCGGAACTTGACTTTGTTTTAGAATGCTATTAGAGCAGCAATAAAGGTTTTGCCAAATGCACTATTGAAGTGGTAAGTCTGTGGTTATTTTCTGGTTTGGATTTTCTGCCTGCAGTCTAGCTGCATTTGCTTACAGCTCCCCCTCTACCATTTCCAAGTCAATTCTAAATAATCAAAGTCTGGCCATGTTATTTCGATGGCAATGACCATTATAAAAATTACCTTTTTTTTTTTAAATGTCGCTATCTCGACAGAAGTTTTCAATTTTTAGCCAATTCCAAGATCCCTTGCATACAGTTTGGTGTAAAAGGAGGAGTACTGATACCAAATTGCATTTCCAATCATAACTTCTGTCAAAGTCATAACATTTTGATGATTTCAAAGGTAACTATAGCAACCTGATCATTTTGGTCATTGCGGCCCACACAAATCACTGTGGCAAAACAAGACGAGGGTAACTGAGTTACCCTCGTCCCTAAATTAGCCTTAAATATTATGTAATGTTGAATTTGAGCTTACCACTTAGTTTAAAACATATCAAAGTGATGTATAGTCATCATTAGTGGCCGAAAATATGATTTCAAAGGAAAGTAACCCTGCATGAGAGCTGTTTGGTTCTAAAATTGACTTAAAGCACACCTCAATTGACGAGGGTAACTGCATCTCAAGACGAGGGTAACTGTGATCCTGATATTGATATGACGAAGGTAACTGCCCTTCCTTGGCATAAAGTAGATGGACTGCAGACAGTCTCTATATGATAGTGATCATCTAAAATTTTCTAGATTTACTTATCTGCATCAATGGTTGAAGTCCTTTAATATTTACACAAACTGTATTTTATTATCACTGTAAATTTTGGAATTCCAAAAACATATATAGGCCTAGGCCCAGGTAGCTTAAAACAAATCCATTATGTCTTTTACCTTACCTTTCCCAGAATTTACTGCAAAATATGATACCATCAAACATTCTTGTTTCACTATCTATGAAAAGAGAGAGGACATTGTCACCGCGCAAAATACGCATTATGACTCATGATAGCTAATGATTTAACATGATATTACTCTTAAAATTCAACCATAGAGGCTGTTTTATTCGAAAGTTATAAGTACACTGTAAAACCCGCTGCGTCATTTTACTGCAATTTCAATAAGTATGAGTTGCTGCATTATGATAGTGAAACGTTGCAAATATATCTAATTTGATTGGTTGAGACATATAAATCTAATTTGAATAGCATAAAACGTATTTCAAGACCAGTAACTGTTGCAAGCATGTCCAGTAGTGACAGTGTCTATCAAAGCTAGCCTGCTAATCTGGATCATTTCTGAACAAACTGAGCTGTTCACTGAAGCAGACTGTTACGTTTTTAATTCCTTTCTACGTTCAACTGATTGATTTGGATGGTGTTTCACAACTTACTGGCCAATCAAGCAAGCTTAAAATGCTCCGTAGACTGTGGCAAAACAAGCCCTAGCAACTCATACTTATTGAATTTGCAGTAACAACAGCTAACACAATGAATATTAAGAAGTGCCACTTCACGGTTGAAAACCATTTTTTTACGGCATGTATTGTTGTTTTAGTGGTTACTGCCACAAAGGTAATGGTTTACAATGTAGTTTTAGTGCAACAATTAGATACATAGTCCTTTCAAGTTTTTAGCTACCACAAAGCAGAATTATTCTCCTAAAAGTATTGAAAGTAATGGTATGATCATGACACATCATCAGCATCACATATTTTTAAAAAGTTGATCTGCTGTTATGCATGTGTTAAAAAATATGTGGCATTGCAAACAAACGTAAGCTCCATGATCCATAAATCTTCTCCATACTTGACCCAATGAGGCGAGCTACGTTGTCGACCACATACCACAAATATGTTTAAATATTGTGTATAAATAGGCCTATATGATACATGATTGATGTGTATTTATTTAAAGTTTTCTTATATTTAATCATGGAAAACCTTTACTTGTAAGGCCATTCAGAGTGTCTTTTTACATAGGCCAATAAAAACATTCTGAACCATGACACAAGATTTAATTTCCCTCATGGATATAAATTTATGAAATTCTAGACATTCAAGTGCCGCACACATCCCAATTTTTTTTCAGATAGCTTTTTCAAAAGGCAATGAAAGTGGTTTTTTTTTCTCTCAAAGCATAGTTTCTGAGTTGGTTGTGGGAGAGCCATACAAATTTGGCATCAACTCAGGGGCGTGGTACAGGGGCGTATCTAGAAATGGCCTGAGGGGGGGGCCATTACATGGGGTGAACACGGGGTGCTCAGCGGCATTTCCTATCTCTTCCATGTTAATTTTTGGCCTGAGGGGGGGGCCATGGCACCATGGCCCCCCCCCTAAATACGCCACTGGCCGTGGTACTTCCATTCCCAACAGGCCAAAAATCACAGTGACTATGCACAGCAAGATTCAGAACCTTCCCATGAATGCAGTGCTCAACAATTTAAATTTTTCAATATCACAGACAAGATCAAAGCAGGAATGACAGCAAGACAAACTAGGGATATCAAGAATTAGAATACCAAGACCATGACAGGGGAAGATAATGGGGGAGAGGACAATTACTTCTACAATTTTGGAGTATTGGTCCCAATACGTACGCAAAAATGTTACGTAACTAGAACTTGCTGTATATAGATATGTGTGGAGATTGGGATTTGCAAGTGTTTGTGTTTGGACCTTTTCTGCGAAAATAAAGAGCTGGAAACTTTATCAAAGTTGGTGATATGAAGTCATAGTGGTACCAAGGTAGTGAACACTAGTTGAGATAAATACTAATAATGAAAACCAGTTAATATTTGACTTTCTAAAACTTGGTTAAAGTGTCTGTATAAATTTTAGTTCAATAAAAGTGTAACTCTTCTCACCAGATTTCTCGCCATATTGTAATAAATTTGTTTTGAATATTTTTTAAACAATTAGCCTCCCATTTCTGTGCACAGATGTGGTCAGTGAAGGAATTCGTCCATCCTCTTTCTGCACGGCCTTTTTCTCTTCACCTCCCAGTCTTCTTGTTTTCACCTTCAAATCTCCGTCTTCCTTTTCAGTCCATTATCCTACTTCTCATCTCTCCCTATAACCAGATAATGTCCCACTTCCCCCCTCCCATCACTTCCTGTTCTCTCCATGGTCCCTATACCCTTGTTATTATGATGTATCTTTTCATATTTTCTCTTTTCTCCCTACCTGGGATTTCAATTATTTCCAGATAATGATCTACCTGTGAACCTCCATCCTCAGCATCCTGCCTTTTTACCTCATTCGCAATATATTGGTACAGAGGCTAGTAATATTAGGAAATTTTGAAAGAAAGATAACTGAAAAAGCTTCAATAGAAGCGTAAGAAGTGTGTACCTTTCATGTTAATTAAACGGCAAATCCATCCTCCATATAGTGAGGATGAGTGCCATGATCCTACATTCGCTTTTGGCAGCAGTTCAATCATTCTTTCCAATGAAAGTATTTGAATTTAAGGCTAAAACTCTTCGCACATGCTCTCCTGTTGACTAGGATATGACCAAGGAAAAATATCACAAAAACTAAGAAAAATCAGGCAAACATGAGGTTATCTGCAAATTTTCAGAATGAACATTCAGAATATTAAAGGCTAAAACAAAGCATCACAAACCATCCAAATTGGTATTCAAAATGAAGCTCTGATTAATACCATGCAGTCCAACCATTCTATTTGTATGGTTGTACAGCTTGATTTGCTTGAATATTACAGAGCGAAAGTAGAGTAGTACTTTCATTTTTTGCTATGCTTTTTATAGACCGCCTTCCTCATATTCAATCAACCTTGGCCAAATTGCATTGGTTAATACACAGTTTAGCTGCAAATACCCTCGTCACCTTATGCAGTTACCTTCGTCTTTGTATTATTGGAAAAGCAGCTACCTTCGTCTTCTTTTAACATGGGATCCAATGGGATGACCTAGATTTTTCAATTAAATTTGACAAAATGAGACGAGGGTAACTCAGTTACCCTCGTCCTGTTTTGCCACAGTGCAAATGTATAAAATAAAAATAGTAACACACAGTTGTACAATTAAAATTGAAGAAAATTGGTCTTGGGATTGGCCAAGATGGTTTGGTGGTTTCGAACTGCTCAGAACTTCTAATGTGGAGGTGGGGAGGAATACCAGTTGGTCTGCAGCGTCCTACCCACCGGGTACATGCACCTAATTTAATATCTTCCGAGCTACTATTATTTGAAATGTGAAATTTGAGTTATAAACGATTTTTTAAAATATTCTACACACAGTGTAACTGTCCCGTGCACATGAAAAAGATATATTGATACTTTCAGATGATTAAAATTATTTCCAAGGGATAAAGGCACAGTGTCAGGACTGATGTATCGTTCTTACAAGTGTCTTTTTAGGAGCATTTTACTAAGCAAACAGACATACTTGAAACGTCTTTAATAGCTTTCTGAAGCATGATATTTTCCGCCATATTCATCTATCTAAAGAGCCAAAGTGTCATCCTTTGTCTTTTTACGAAATGCTTTCTTCATAATCTGTCTTCCTGTTATGTTTTATCAGTTGAACTGTGACAGAAATGAAAGAAATACCTTTTCATGCCTCTGGCACTACAGCACAAATAACAAAAGGTGAGAACAGGATTTTTCATTACAGTCGAATAATCTCAAATGGCATTTAGAAATGAATTATGAATATAGCAATAAAAACAAATTTCTATGCTTTTTACATTCAATATTGTGACAAACTTTGCTACAGAAAAAGTTTCCCGTTATAAGAAATATTTTATCACGATACAAATTAAATGCCAGATGTCAGTGGCGTATTTAGGGGGGGGCATTGAGCCATGCCCCCCCCCCCGGGCCAAAAATTAACATGGAGGAGATAGTAAAAGTACGGTGCGCCCCATATTCACCCCCTGTAATGCCCCCCTCATGTAGTTTCTAGATATGCCCCTGCCAGATGTACATCAATTGAGACCATTTTCATGTTAAACAATGAGACATAATTTTAGATATCTAGATCTACTAGCATAAATGCAACATGGAAGCTCAAACTTGTTGGTCTTCTAAAAAAAGTATTTTTATGTTTTTAGCCAGTGCTCAATGATAACAGTGTGGAACACGACAACACTCTGGTGGGAGAACTTGTTGATGACCTGCTTGAACGTGCCGGGAAAACAATTGTCACAGAGGCTTTTTTCAAGCCTTTGTGAAAGCCTGAAGTCTGTAGATCAGACATAGCGGACTTGGCTTTTATGAAATATTGCACTGTTTTGACATATGGCAGTTCAGGGAAACTCTGGGCACCCATTAAGAATGCTCAGACCACTGTGAAGAACTATTCAACAAAGCTGGCAACTATTTTAGTCTTGACATCCATTTTTTACCTCTCATTTCAGTGATTTTCTAGGCCAATTTTACAATTGTCTTATTTGACCTTTTACAATTTTCAAGGTAGCTTGCTCCTGCATGGTCGATTTTTAATGTGGCACAAATCCACTGACTTAGTGGGTATAAATGATATGTAAGTTCAAAAGCTTTTTAATTTTTCTGGGCACGACTAAAGTCGATGACCTGTCATTTTGACGCCTATTGTGAGACCGAATCCTCTTCAAAATTTGTCATACTAATGAACATAAAAGCTTATAACATCGTTTAAATCCATGCCAAGTTGTTTTTAGTGTAAAATTTGACCATGTAGACCTTCATAACCCAACAAGGTTGCAGGGTCGTTCAATAAAACATTACTCACTCACCACACCCTGCATATATCCTCTTATCAACTGTATAATGAGAACCTGCTGTCATTTACGAACATCCATACCTTGCGCTTAGACGCGAAAATAATTCTCTCTCGAGAGAGATTTGAAAAGTGAATAACCAAAGACATTTGTTTGAACATGGAGCTTGGGTCCAGTGGCGTAACTAGGGGGTCTCGAGCGGGGGGGGGGGCACCTCAGTGCATTTTTTAACATAGTAACTGGGAGACCATTTGGTCGCCCAGTGGACAGATTTGGTCTCCCAGTCATTGCAAAATTAGTGTCACAGGGAGACCAATTTTTTTATGGTTCTCTAATTAATTTAACATTTCGTTTGTAATGATTTGTAGTTGTTGGATTAATTTCAAAGTAAGGCTTCAAAAAAAAATATATTCACTGTGTTTTCAATATAAACTTCTGCTTACTTAAATTTTCTGACATCTCATTTTCAAAAATTCGAATTTGTTTTGGTAGAAATCAGCCTGAGTCCTAAATTAATAGTCAGCTAGCTCTTCAGTTCAGTCCCTTTTGCAAGCATGTTATTACTTAATATGCTGATACTTAAAATGCTGATCGATAGATGTTGCGCTAAGAAGTTCCGTTGGTCTTCCAGTATAAAATCCTTAAAAAATGCTCTGGGGCACCTGGGGGGGCACGCGATTCTCAGGGGGGGGGCACTCACAATACTAATTGCATATTTTAGCCAAGGTTGAAAAGTTCACGTGCCCCCCCATAGGGACGCCACTGCTTGGGTCTATAGGCCGGTCTGTGCTCTGAAATTTGCTTTCAAGTTTATCACATATATAAATATTGCATGCTACCTCCTATATTTGGACTATTTCCAAACCAAAATCTGAAACCATTAGTTAATTAGTGAAGTAATGAATTATGAATTCAGAGATGAATGAGTGCACATTGAGTGGTTGTATATAGGAATTGCAGATCTTGAAATTATACATTTCAGACATTAGCTCCTGTCCATCTAAACACGATGCAGAGGAGCACCACATAAATGAGGCGTACATGTACTAATGGAGGCCATAATTATTTAAGTTAGAGCAATACATTTGCCTAATATGTATGAGAGGGTTCATATAAAAAATTAATCTGTATTTCAAAGCATTGCCTCTAGAATCCGGGGATTCAATACCAAACATTTGAAAGCAGCAACATTTGGTTTTTAAAATGTAAATTATTATCGAGCAGTAGGGTTATACTTCCTCTTCCCTTTGCCAGGTCAGGTTCTGCAATCGCAACAATTATGTAATGCATCAGACAATTTGTTGTATTGTGTGTTTTCTCTTGTAATTTTATATGTAAAATACATTTACTTGATTATTGGTTATGCTGACTAATAAATGTTCTGCAAGTATGAACAATTCACTCTGTTGAGAAAATTTAAATGTTGTGCAGCACAGAGCATTTACATAAGCATAAAGCTGCTTTAGACATATACATGGACAAAAATGGAAACAAGGTTTTCGATTCCTTTAGACAGACAATGAAATATGAAATGTAAGTGTCATTTGCATGATGTGGAGGATGAGTGGAAAATGTGCTTTGTAAGATGCACATACAATTTGACACAAAAGATATATTTACGAACAAGATATTTGGGAATAGTGTTTCTGTGTGCATTATTTGCCACGAAAACTTGTGAAAAGTTTTGTGTAATTGATTAACAACAAAACAAATAGGTCCATCCCTACTATGTGAACTATTGTTTCGAAAAATACATTATCCCCTTACTGTGTCTCACATCACACCAGTCTATTAGCACTTGCTTTCGAAGAAAATGGAGTATGGCGGCAGTATTTCACATACAAACTGCAGTCTGTAAAATCGGAATAGTTGTGCAAGAGATACTGTAAAACCAGCTGCACTCTAAAAATTTCGGAGCAAAACTGGTTTTTTAAATGGAAAATGTTTTTTGAAAAACCAAACTTCCGAACATAAACCAATATGGATTTTTCAAAAATCCATATTGGATTTTTAAAAACCAGTTTTGTCCCCAAATTTTTTAGAGTGTGCCATTTTTTACGACAGTTACTGCTAAAATAATGATACCTGTCATATTAATAAAAACTGTTTTTTTTACCATAAAATGGCAATTTCTTTTATTCACTATGGTAGCTGCAGTTACAATGTAAAGATACGCAGTTGGCTTCGAAGTGCATCTCATTTTTATAATATTTCCTTGCATTTTCTAATATTCATCTACAAAAGCAATATTCATTCTGATTATTCAAATGATATTCAAGAGAAAAATAGATGGTGTCAAGTGTATATTTTTCTTACAAGTGTCTTTTATGGAGCATTTTAAAAAGCAGCATGCAAACATACTTGAAAGACTTAAGAGCCTTCTATTCGCAAACACAAAGCATCTTCTCGGTTCTACTGAAAAGGCTGAAGTGTCATCTTTTGCTTTTTCTGTATTGCTTTCTTCCTAAGCGTTTTCTGAACTGTCTGTCTGCAGTTCAGTCATATTACAAATTCAGCAAAGTACCTTTTTGTGCATGCCACTGAATACAAATGGAGCAAGTCCGAGCAAAAGAAATGCAATTTACGTAAGTGTCAATTATGACAGTATTATGTAGGAGAGACTGAAAATTAGGTGCCATACTTTGCTGCAGGCTAATTTTCCATAAAACTGTAGACTTTTGGCAGAAGAAAATACCAAATAAAACATCCATGGAAGTCATTTTTGTTATGTGAAGGACAATTGGACTGCCGAATTAATGACAACTAGGCTTACTCAAGAAATTATGTTTCTACTTTGAGAGTAAACTACTTCAAAATTGTCCAATTTATAATGAAAATGAGTACGGAACACCCTGGCTGGTGGCAATTCAAACCATCATTTGACATCTTCAATTGACTGACTTAATTGTTTCAATTGAATTACAGCAATCCACATAATAACAAGAAAAGTACCCTTAAAAAGAGTACTGTATCGATCTTACCATCAACCTAAGGGGATGTGGCATTGTGGCATGTAAAAAAAGTATGCATTTCCATGAAATAAATACCCTTAGAAAAAATCCATGAAAATATTACATAACCAAGGATGTGTAAAAAAAAAAAACCTTCTGTTATGTAAAACCACCAGTTTGGATATTAGTTTGTTAATTGTCAGGCCTGAAAAATCCCCCCCCCCACAAAAAAAAACCAAAAATCTGCCACTGGTCTGCTCTGGTCACTGGAACTTTGCATCATTGCAACGTAATGCACCGAAAAGCTTTTTGCGAAGTTAATATTGCAAACAGAGCAAAATGAATGAGTGCATTGAATTCGGAGGAGTTTACTTGATATATGCAGGTTTTGAAATTTTGAAAATCGGATGTTAATTTACGATTTTAGGGCAGTGCATTTTTTAACATAGTGACTGGGAGACCAAATGGTCTCCCAGTGGACATATTTGGTCTCCCAGTCATCGCCAAATTGGCATCACTGGGAGACAAATTTTTTTCAGAGGCTCTCATAAATTTCCCATTTGGTTGTCTTAATTTGCAGCTTTGGGCGCATTTTAAAACAGGATTTCTGCTTCTCTCAACAAAAATATTCCTCACTGTCTCAACAATATTCTTTTTTTTATGTCATCTTTCTCATTTCTGATAAAAAAAAATTGTCAAACTCATTTTTTGCGAATCATAGCAACTCCTAAAAAATTAGCAGCCAGCTCAACAATTCAATCCTTTGGCAAGCAAACCATACATAAATTTATTGAATTGATCTACATGTGTAGACGCTGGTCTCTAAATGTCGCGTATCACGCGTATCTACACTCTAAAAACTAAAGTTCTAATAAGATACCAATATTGGTATTTAAGCTTGTCCCGTATTTTGAACACCTTTTGATTAGTTAAAAAACCATTAACAATTGATATTTTCAAAAACCAGTTGCATTTGTACAAGAAAAAATCAGTATTGGTTTTTTGTTTAATTTGGAGGGAGTCAGTAGTGAATATTAATATTTCAAATTGCAGATACTGTAGTTCCATCATAGAAATCCAATTATACTTACATGCATACAATAGAAAACGCAGTTGGTTTTTTATTTCTTGAAATTTGAAATCTTTAGGATTTATCATTAATTGAAAATTAAACCATTTCCTGCACTTACGACAACCAGTATATCACTAAAAATATCAAAATTGATTCTCCAATTATGCATCGGTGGGCATTTTATAAGACCTTTTTAAAAATGTTGTGGTATGGAAAATACCAAATTTGATCTATTATGATCCGAATGCAGGTTTACCAGTATTTCAGCATTAGTATCAATAAATCTTTTTTTTCACGTTTCTCTTAAAATATTATGTAGTTGAAAAGTAAATAAAAATAATAATGATTCCTTGGATCTGATTTCAATGTTTATTTTTACATATACACATTCACACACATTCATAATAATTGTAAACATTGATATTACTCGATTAAAATTTATTGAAAAAACAATATTGACCATAGGCGTATCAGAGGGGGGCAGGGGGGGCGATCGCCCCCTCAAAAGTTTGGTAGATGATTAAGTAATCACTATGAAAATCTATGATTTCCAGGCAATTTCATTTGCAGGCAAATGTCGCTCGCCCCCCCCCCCCAAAATCGTGCGCTCCGTATGCCTATGATATTGACACTCATTTATCACAGTTTGGCCTTGGAAATGAAAACATCAGAGCAGTCATTGGTAATCAAATACACAAAATGAAAACATCACAGCAGTCATTGGTAATCAAAACACAGGAAAGCAGAGGTTAACAAAGGTGTGAATTGGTTGAAATCAAGACACATTACATGTAGAAAATGTTATATGGTTAATGGCTTGGGTTACATTTCCAAAAGCGGCAAACCAGGGTGGCAATGCCAATCGAAATGTCAGTATCATTAGTTTGTATCAAAAGTTTTCAGTAGCCAATCTTGAGGATGGATGGATGGATGATTGGGGCTTTACGTCCTATATTAGTACACTTGGTAGCCTAACTAGGACAGTAGGGGGACAAAGCAATGAGTCCGGCTAGAGCTGGATTCGAACCCCGGACTCAGCGATTGGTAGTCCAGCACACTATCACGAGACCAACCCTCTCTGTAGCCAAGAGGATATTTTTTGTCATTATTAATGCACAGTATTGGGATGGTATGATTGGTGGTTGAAGTTTTCCTCCTCATATCACTATTTAAATACGCTTTTAAGTCAATTCGGTTGGATGAAAGGTGAACGACTGTTCTTGAATCGAACCTTGCAGTGTACATCATTGGGATTCTGAAAGTGTAAAGTGGATAAGCATTGGCATCCAAATATAATTTTTATGAAAAAAAAAGAAGAAAATTAGTCCGTCAAGGTTGTCATTATATACAAATATAATACTTTATCTGCAAAACCTTCAATGGAACATTTGGTGTTAAAACTCCACATTTCATTACTGACTAACATTTACAGAAATTTCATTATTTTGTATTTTCCCTACACACTGGCAAAATATGAATTCTGAATTCTTGTCTTCTCACTGTGTGCTTTACCAATAAAAGATTTCATACTGTTTGCACTCACCTCAATATTGCAAAAAGGTAGTAGACATTTTCCTTTGGTACTCTAGGCGGGGCAAGGTAACCATTTCCTGGTGAGATCTGAAATAGCAGGTAGATGCATCCATGAGGAGGATAATGCAAAAAATATATCAAATAACTTTATTCAATTAAATCAATGTCTTGGCTGTGCAACATCGCCTGTTCAGTCATCATTTGACTGAAGGTTGGTCAAAACAAGCTCATTTTAACACAAGAGAATATCAGAACACAGAATTCAGAACTAAGAACTTGTTTATTTACATACCAATAAGTATTTGTCAATTGGAAAAGATAAGGAAGAGCTGTTATTCAACTTACGTACCTTGAGAAGCATTGTCTATATTTTTCCCAACTTGCTTTATGACACAAACTTCTTCCAAAGGTAGTTTTTTGTATTAACTGCCTCAGTAGGAACATGCCATTCTTCGTCTGAAACAGAAATTAAAAAACTATCTCTCAAAATGTCAAAGATTTTAACGGGGTAAAACGGGGTAAAGTTGGTAACCCGGGGTAAAGTTGGCAAGCTATTTTGACCCACTTAATGGCATCCTCACTGACATGAATGGCAACTTTGCCACAGATGCCTGTGTCAGGGAGAACAGTTGGCATTTGTGCCATTAAGTCGGTAAAAAAGCTTGCAAACTTTATCCCGGATTGCCGACTTTACCCCTTTTTACGGTATGTAATTTTGTATAATTCACAGGCATATGTAACACATTTCACCTCAAGAATAGTAAAGCACATCAGAAACACTATACAACTCAACACAATTGGGGTAAAAATTTGAGGGTGACTGTATCTGTGTCAGAAAAATGTAAATATCAGATATGAAAATAATGATAACATTATTATCATAATTAATGTAGTATAGGTGTCAGCACAATTGGACCCTTAGCAGGTCAGTTGTGCCACATAATGGGGCAAGTTGTATAGCTCAGTGACTGGTGAGACCTCAAATCTTACCAATTTTGTCAAGGATAAAATATGTGTCATGTGCAGGACATAATTATGGCTGATGCTCTGATGCTCCGATACGTAAAATGAAAGTTATCACAGAACATTGACGGCCCACATAAACAAAAACTTTAAAAAGTACATATGCTTTTTGAAACATGTTAGTAATAATAAATTCTTCTTAGCCATAATTTCTTCATAACATTTACAGGGTTGTGTGTGAAAGAAGCAAAAATGTTTCAAAAGAGAATTAAAATCCCATATCATACCATGGGCACAGCTTACCAATGCACAACTTACCCAAAATACCTCTTTTTTGTGGAAATCTGCCACTCCATTAAATGCCAAATTACACAATTGAAGAACAATAATACTGGTCCTCAGAGTACATTCAACCAAAAATACTTAATTTCTGATAGACACTTTTCACATTATAATATTTGGCAGTTTTTTTGTTCATAATTTTGATGGTTCTTCAATTCAACCCTGCAATTGGTGGCACAATACCCCGGTCTCCCCTACAGCAGACGACTGGTGAAAATTATGGAACTGGGTATTCCATATGCCAAACCACAATTTCATGCCTTAAATTATCATGAATCATTTTACAGGCAGAATGCAATATTCACAGTATATCAGAACAATTAGTGGCTCAACACTATCCACCTGTTTGATGTATGTATAATCACTATAATGTCATATATAATTATATGAACCAGACACTGTGTACATGTACACCTTACCCAAATAAACACAATTGCATTCATAATTTCTTAAGAGTTTAATTAAGGAATTTAAAAAAAAACTTACCAAGTTCTTCTCAATCTTCTGCACACTAACATGCACACTCTTCTACTGCTATGTTCAGACTAACAAACTCTGCCTTAAACCTTCTTAAGTCTTGATTGATAAACAAACAGCTTTTCTTGTCAGGCGAGATGTTAACAGTTTTGTGTTTGTAGACGAGGTCAACCGGTGAGTGAGCCCTGAGGGATTAGTAAAATACCTATTTGGATATTCCAGTAGCCATGACTGATATACAGCATAGTCAGTCCTCTCTCTTAAAACTTCTAAATAAAGTGACATGCATGAATTTTAAAAACATCAACCAAAACATTAACATTTTAAACACCTCAAATCATTGTTCAACAAGTATATTAAAAAAGGATCATAATAAAGGTGCTTTTCCAGAAGTTTGGTTTTTATAAATACCATAATTCCCCATGACCAAAACCAATTTTCAAGAGAAATACCACTTGCTCTGAAGAATACCAAATTTAGTTGAAAAATACAAAACTGGTTTTTTATTGTACACACTGGTTTTGCACAATACCACTAATATCCAAAATTTTTTAGAGTGTACGAAGTAGCGTTGGTCTCCCAGTTGAAAATCCTTAAAAAATGCTCTATTTTAGGGCAAGTTTTGCATTAAAATTGATGTACACAATCTTTGGTGACGTTTCACACGGAAAAAGTTTCGCAGTAGATTTTCCTTACCTTGATGAATCGATTCACTGTTAAGATAACTTACATGTAAATTTTTTTATAGGTTAAGACATCGATACAAAAAGAACCAGCCACTAAATCAGAAGTATCAGCTTTTTATGTAATCAATCCCATGTCATGGGATATATATTAGGGTGCATCAGCCGCCCCATGAAAACTAAAAAATAGAGCTAGATAGCTGTACCTTGGCATGAAGTTGTGTTTAGGTAGCCAGATGAACATACTAAAAAATCAGCTTGATCAATTAATATTTAGGGGTGCCTCCAGAAGCATATTTCCTAAGACATTTTCAGGAAAAGTTTTGTTTCCGTAGAATCGCGGTTTGCGATATCTTGACTAATATAAAAGATAGAAGAAAAATAATAACATATTTGGATTCTGCAGAAAATTTCCTTCAAAATGAATACCTGGAAGCCATACTTTTGTTGAAACAATGTTGATGCCATACTGCAGGATTTGTTTTTACTTGGAATATTTTATACGACTTCACTGATAGGTGTCCCCTTTTTGGAAAGTTTTTCGGATCAAGCTCTTCTTGGGCTCAGTTGTGCCCATATGTGTACAAAGTTCCTACACCAAATTTCAGCCAAATCCATTAAGGTTTAGACACCCCCCCCCCCTCATCTTTGGAGGGCCCTTTGAGGGACCAAAAAATGACTATTTTCGAGCATAAAAAGTGGCTATTTTCCTGCCTGAAATCAGTCAGTGCCACTGAAATTGGTCAATGAGGTGTTTTTGAGGGTGGAGAGTTCACCCATAATGATAATGAATCACCCAGAGGTCAAGATGATGTCATAGCATACTATAACTGCCATTAACTGGTCAATTCAGCCCTCGAATAACCAAAATTGGCTGTTGTTGAGCATTAAAAAGTTGCCATTTTCCTACCTTAAATCAGTTAATGCCACTTAAATTGATCCAGTAGGGGTTTCTGAGGATGCTCAGTTCACCTATGATGATAATGAATCACCTAGAGGTCAAGATGACTTCTTAACATACTATAATTGATTATTTTAGCCCCTGGATTACAAAAAAAAAACTTGCCTGAAATTATAGTGCCAAGAAGATGGGTCCATGTACATTGTACAATTGTGCATAATTTTGCAAATTAATGAAATATAAATATTGTCTGAACAGTGAAACATTCTATATTTTCATAAAAACCAAAAATTTTGGAGTATAGCAGGGACTATGTTTAGCGAGACTGTTAATGTACATAATCTGTACATATATGGCAAGGTCTAGGGAGGATCTATATCATAGAATTAATGTGTAGTCACAATTCCATGACAAGAATAGAAGCTATTGAATAAATGTAATAATTATTTGACATTTTCACTATGTGGTGTTTCAAAAAAGGTACGGTGACATGGACGCACCTCATTTTGAATAAAAAGTGTTAGGGCTAGTCTTCATAAGGATAAAAAAGTGGGACTTATCAACACATAGCAAGCTTGTTTTTTTTCATAGTCATAAAAGTTTATCAAGATCACATCATCATGAATAATTGAAATAGCTCTGAGAGATGAAATACTGAGTATATTATTGCTAAAATTTATGAAACATAATCAATATGAAGGGAAAAGCAAAAAGACCAAGTACCATGAAGTCATCTAAACAGAAACTTAAAAACAACAGTGACGTCATACATAATAATTGAAGTAAAAGCATACCGTGCAGTTCATGATCACCATAATGTTGACGGAATCATAGCTTCCAGGCATTCATTTTGAAGGAAATTTTCTGTAGAATCCAAAAATGTCATTAGTTTTTTTCTATCTTATATATTACTCGAGTTATCGCAAACCGCGATCGTATGGAAACGTAATTTTTCCTGAAAAATTCACAGGAAATATGCTTCTGGAGGCACCCCTAAATATTCATCGATCAAGCTGAAATTTTAGTATCTTATTTTGTGTGGTAAAACACAACTATGGACCGAGGTACAGCTTGATCTGTTGATGTTGGGGCAACTGATGCACCCTAATATATATATATCCCAATTTCTAGGCTCTGATCTACTTCCGGAGATGCAAAAAATGATTAAGAGTAAACTACTATACTCCAAGAATACCAAATCAAATCCACTCAGCATTCACAAACTGAGTGATAAGATATTGTAGTGAAATATGAAACCATTCTGGTCTGGATGGTCTATAACGTGCCATTGCACTGCCATTGTTACCTGGACCATTGATATACTGTCAGCATGATGAACCAGTTATATAGCCATATGATGGACTTGTTTATTTTCAAGTAGTTACCTGAATAAAATTCCAGTAGCACCAAAGCAAGGATTCAAGGCCACTATTAGTGTCTGTCAGGTGGTGCCACAGAAACTGTCTTCCAATAATAAAGTTAGGTGGCACTGCCATCAAGTTACCCAGTTCAACAACTTGTTTAGTCTGTACAAAAGATCATGTAGATATCTACAATTCTACATAATGTGTTTAGGAGCTCCACATATTCCAATTCTGATTCCACAAATGTTTAGTAAAGCTACGCAGTTCGTTTAAGTGAGATATAGCTACATGTCGTTTAGAAAGCTCAACAACCCATTTACATTGTAAACGTCATGTCTTCATATTAAAGAAGAAGAACAAATTTCTTCCAGACTGCAAAAGGTGTTTAGAGATTTCAGTAGGGGAGACAAGAGTTTCTGCAAAAACTAAAATAATTTATTGTTTAGCTGGTGGTTTAGCACTTTTAACACATGTACATGTTCTTCTCAATGTAAGTTATTTCATGCCAAGTTTTGGCTTCGCATACACTTCTGACCATAATAGATGAACAAAAAATAAATCCCATGTTATATGATGGGCGCAACTCACCCATATCCAAACGACACAACTTACCCCAAATTAATTTTCTGGAGAAAACTGGTTGTCAAAAATATACCAACAATGCAAGAATAAATCTAACAACACAAATGTCATCAGATACCTCCTCACTCCATCGTACCTGAACAACATCATCTTATTACAAATACCAAATGACCCAGAAAAAAGAATGTTGGTCCTCGTCACGTCAAGTTTTCAACAACAAAATTGTATTTATCAGTGCAGCTTTTCATAGCATCATATTAGGCAGTTTTTTTCTTTGTGCATAATAATGTTGACCAAGTGTATATACATGGGTGGTATTGGCTTCTTTACTCAGTTATTCATTTCACCCCAACTTATCAAACTTCAAAGTGAGAACTAGCAGAATCCTAAGAACATCCATACCATGCACTTAAGACACAAAGTAATTCTCTGGAGAGAAATGTAAATAATGAATAACCAAAGACATCTGTATTAACATGGAGTTTGGTTTTTGTGTTGTGAAATTTGCTCTAAAGTTAATCACAGATGTAAATATTGCATGCTTCCTCCTACATTTGGAGTATTCCCAAGCCACAATCTCAGACCATTACAGAATTACTGTAGTGATAAATTATGGATTCCGAGATGGTTGAGAGGCACATTATGGTGGTACACGGATCTTAAATCTGTAAAACTTTGAATACCTGCACTGTAAGCCACTTTTATTCACATCCATAGACATGAGGCCTCGGAAAACTGCTTTTAGGGAAATACATGTGCTGATCTACTGCAGCCCCCTGAATTTCTGGGATCAGAAGCAGAGCTCAGACTAGTGCTGATCGTGATGCGAAACTATTTTGGTTAGAACCATACATTTACATAAGACAGACAGTATTGTGAAATGTGTATTTCAAACAATGGCATTCAGATGAGAAACCACACATTTGTCATAATGTTGGAGAGGGGTATCCCCAAACCACAATCTCAGAGATGGGTCAGAGGCGCATTATGCATGAAATTTGATCATTACTTATGTAATGTCAAATTTAACATTTGAGTCATACTTTTATATGTAGAACATTTATTGTATCTTCCTTTGAATATTCTGATTTTTAATGAGAGTAACTGATTGATCAAAAGGCAAAAACTGATTGATTAAAAGGCAAAAACTGTCCTTTCTTTGAGAAAATTCTTTAATGCTACGGAGCAGTGAGCATTTATATTAAGGGTGCATTATCAGACATATAGCCAAATAAATGAAAGTAAGGATGAAGAGACAATGAATTGAGCAATAGCGTCATTTGCATAATAGGAAATATGAATGACATGGGCATATAGGATACAGACATGTAGAACATTTGGGACTGCTGTTCTTATGTGAATTGTATGACACCAAAACTTGTGAAGAGTTTGTTAAAAGTTGATCGATAACTAAAGAAACAAGCCCATCCCTATTATATCATATCCTTATGAACTGTTAATCAAAATAATATTGCAAAACGTATTTCGTTTTTCAGAATTTGGAAGATATCTTATAAGCTCTTAGTGTGTCACAGCATACCTGTCTCTTTGCATGCTTGTCCATGTAGCTTGGACGTTGTACTAACAGTCTTAAAATCCAATCGGTTGTGGAAGTGATACCAAACAACCAGAAACTTTAACTTAAATATCTTCATCCATTTCACTATGTTCTTTGAATGTCCATTTTGGTCAACTACATCTGCTTGTCATACAGATGAAGTCTGGCTGGGACATTGTGTTACAAATGAGCATACTTCAGAGCATACCCCAGACAGGAGGTTGAACCTCAAAGTCTGCTAACACAGTGGTCAGGGGTCATCCTCCCCGGCCACAAGTGACTTCAACTCACTCCAATAAAGTTCCAGGTTTCAAATCTTAGGCCAAGGAATGAAAACCAACTGCTAAAATCATTAGGCCACAAGGACCTAAATTTAGATAGCAGTAGGCCAGACTGCTGTTGATGAAGGTGCTCGCGTTGATCAAGCCATAGAGCGAAGACCATGATATGATAGAAATTATCAGGATTAGGAATATTGGCTGGACCGCCAACCTGTTCTGCACAATATTGCACCTCCAGCAACATGAGAAAATAACTCTACAAAAAAAAAAGATTTCCGTTTTGGCGTTTGCTTTAATGGGGTAGTTCCATTTGAAACCATTAGAAGAGGAGCTACGGGGATATTCTGCCGATTAATCTGAAAAAAAAGAATTACTGAAAAACCTGAAATTAATTCAACGCCTGTTCAGAGAGATATGAAGACCAAAAATGTTGTTTCACCTAAACAAACTTTTGGGGAGTTCCCAGGTGAAATTGAGAAAGCAGCAGGCTGTTTGGTTTTTTAAAAGAGTATTTGGATTTTTTATCAAATCTTTTTCAAATTTTTTCTTATTACATATGCAACTAAAGATAATTAAGATAATCTGCACCTATTCGTTTGCGCTCGCTCTGCTCTGTTGATGTTGGTTATGTGACATTGATTTGAAAGGGTGCTGAATGAAATTAATTTCTATGTGTAACGATGAGGAAAGCAGGAATTGATAGGTGGGAAACATAATTAATATTATCACAGATATTGTATTATAAACATTAGGCACTGCAGGGACGGACTGGCCTATGTGGCAAAGTGGCAGCTGCCACAGGCCCATCCACTCAGGGGGGCCCATGCAAGATGCCAAAAAATAAAAATTTCAAGCAACGAGAGAAATGTTGCCCTATAAGGTTCATGATTTTGTGCTAAAACCATTCTAACTTGAAATGACAACACCCTCTCATTTGGGGCCCGCCTTCCCTAATTGTAACACTTTGTCAAATTTATATAATAGTCCTGTTGTATTTAGCTTTTCTATTTTTAAATATCGTCGATGGTAGGGACCTAGGGGCCCATTGACATATTTTGCCACGGGCCCGATATGTAGCCAGTCCGCCCCTTTTAGGCAGTGTAACAAAATAGTTGTTTGCAAAGCTTTAAATAATACAGACTATTTAGTGTCATACAAACTTTTAATTGTAACAGCTTGAAAGTGTGTCATGACATTCCCAAGATAACACAAAAATATTCACTACAGAGGAAGTTCGGAGAAATTGACCAATTTCGCAGGTGGGCTAATGGGGATCAAAAGTCCTCAGGTGCCTCTTTACCTGCAATATATTGAGCAAATGATTGATGCGAAGGAGAAAACCTTCCCTGCTTTCAGAGAATGTTTGATGTTTTGGAGCAGTTAGCATTTATATAGACTGCAAATTTTCAGATATATAGGCAAATAGAAACAAGTTTTTTTTTTATTCCTGTGGCGAGACACGAAAATAAAAAGCAATGCAAGAGTCATTTGCTTACAGGCAATTTCATTAGTATGCGATTCTAAGGTTCTTTGTACACAAAATACATAGCATTTTTGCTTAATCAGATTGGTTCAGGAAAAACAGAACGTCACACAGTTGATAAAAAATAACGTGCAAGCACTTTAAGAGATGCTTGTAGATAGACTGCCCATGATAGTATCTACCCCTTTGCCTGTCACCTGCACAAGGGTATCTGGCATGTCAGACCTGCAGAGGGTATCTGGCATGTCAGACCTGCTGGAGGGTATCTGGCCTGTGACCTACTTTTGGTGATTGAACTTTGACCTGCAGAAAATCAGCCTGTTTGTTTTCTTTATTAATTTTTTCATCTCAGAAAGACACCAAAAGTTTATCAACGCAAGATAAAATTCTATTGAGACTGTATGCAAAGTTTTAATGACAGAGATGAAACAGCATGACAAAGGCAGTTGTCATAAGTTTCAGAGCCTTCCTCCCACAATAGAGATGCCGCTTGCAAGCAAGCAAGCATCTCTAATAAAACGTAGTAATTCCCTACATTTGCATTGATTCCTCCACGGCAACTGTGAATGACAAGAATATCGTGGTAATGAAATCACCTGTAACAGAAAGGATGGATGATGTATATTGTCTAGGTAGGCTCTTTGAGATGAGATGCACATTTGACACCGAAGATACAGACATGTAGAACATTTGGGACTCCTGTTCTTGTGTGAATTTTCTGTTACCAAATCCTGGAACTTGTGAAGAAAGAGTATGTTTGCAAATAATCGATCAATCACAAAAACAAAGCTAATCCCTATCATATCACATCATTATGTTTTTTGCAACAATAATCATGCAGAAAGAGTATTGTTACTCAGAATTTTGGAAGAACTGTTATTATCCGCTTGTTGGGCGACACATCATGCAGTCTCTTATAGCATGCTTGCTCCCAAAGAATATAGAGCCATGGAGTACTGGACGCTGCATGTGGTATATTCAATAAATAGTCTTCTAAATCCAATCGCTTGTGGAAGTGATACCCACCTACCAGTTTAACTTCAATGTTCATCTCCACTTCACAATGTTCTTTAAATGTTCATCTCATTAGTCTACTGCATCCAGCGCCATCCGTGACTGGAGAAGATTCGTTGCAAATTATTATCTGTGTTTTGTATTAAAGCAAGAAGATATTATAAACCATCTTAAACTAAAAGATATAAACCATCATGTGCAAACGTCTTATTTGTTTTAAAGTTTTTTTCGTTCATTAGATTCATTGGGGCATGACAACATTGGCCAGTGGAGCAACACCCTATTGTTCTATCTGAGGAATTTCACAAGTTACCAGTTCTGAGCTGTGAACAATTCCTGTTCACAATGGGAGACTCAGGAACAGCTGATGGCAATGCAGGTCAAGGAAATGCCTCAAATCAAGGAAATACATCAAATCAAGGAGATAGTGCTGCTACTGTTCAGGGAGCTACTGTTATTCGTTGGTGTATACCCAGCTGCAAATATGATGGAAAGGAAAAAAAGGGAACTAAACAACTGCAAATGACTCGTTGCTGCTTCTGCATGTACTGGTTCCACAATGAATGTATGAAAATGAAAAATGAAGAAAATGTCGTTTGGTACTGCCAGACATGTCGTATGATGCCTGCCAATATATCAAAACTCTTAAATGAGATAACTCATATGAGAGAAGATATGAATTCTCTGGTGATTGACCAACATGTTTCTCAGGATTCACTGAAGAATATTGAAGCCAAATGTGAAGCCCTGTCCAAAGAAAATGCTGCACTCAAAACGCAGGTAACATCACTTTCACAACAGCTTCAGCAAAAATTGTGGCAAGGATTTACAAGTAATGACTCTCAATCACTTTTAATTGGTGATTCTCTCATCAAGAATATTGACGAAGACAAGTTGGTGAATACTCAAGTGACCTCACTTCCTGGGGCCAATGTCACTGATGTGTTGAAGCATCTCAAGGAAAATGATGCTGACTACAACAACATTATATGCTGTGTTGGTACAAATGATTGCAGCAATGAAGAATTTAATGGTGATGCAATTACAAAAACGTACAAGGACATTGTTGAAACTGCAAAGACCAAGGTCAGTAACCCCAAGTGCATTAAACTTGTCAGCATCCCACCAAGGTCCGACTCCAAGGCATACCAAGAAAGAGTGGATACCCTGAATGCCTGTTTAGCCTCCATTGCAACTGATGATGATCTTACCTTTGTCAATAATGATCCAACATTTAAATTGGGAGATGGTAGGCCAAATGATGGATACTTATTAAATGATGGACTGCATCTGAATGACAGAGGGACAAATCGCCTTGTTAAGAACATGCAACTGAAAGTGAATAAGAAAGTTGTGAATGTGGTGAAACAGAGAAGACGACCAAACCAACAAACAAGTGACAACCGACTGGATCCTGCCCCTGATTCTGACTGGAAGGAGGTACACAGAAGAAGACCTGTTCGCCACCAGCCCAGACAACCACGCACATCTGACAGACGAGGCAACCAAAATACGCATGTTGACAGATCTGGTGAGACAAGGATGTGCTGGTTCTGTGGAGAGGCGAATCATGTATCAACAAACTGCAGGCACGGACAGAAAATCTACTGCTATGTGTGCCAAGGACAAGGCCACAAAGCAAAGAACTGCACGCAATAGAGACTTGGCCAGGAGGAGTGTGCCGTCCCTGGATCCTCAGATGCTCCTATGATCTCTGTTGAATCTTCTATTACATTGGATCCCCCCGGTACCTCTCGAGACACAGCACCTGCAACTTCTGTCAAGCAAAAACAAATGGATATTAAGATAGCCTACTTGAATGTTCGTAGCATTTTGCCCAAGTTGGAGCAAGTACAGCATTTACTCCTTGAAAATGAAGTACATATACTTGGAGTTAGTGAAACATGGCTGGATCACACAGTCACAGATGGTGAAATTGACATTGATGGTTACAGTCTTATTCGCTTGGATCGTAACAGACATGGTGGTGGAGTCATGTTTTACATCAGTGATGGCCTATCATATAAGCAGATTGATATAGCTGCTGAAAATGTTGAAAGCATTTGGATTACGTTTACTGTTGATAAAGAAGTTCATCTTGTCGGCAACATTTACAGGCCACCAAGAAGTGACTCCAGCTACTATGATTCAATGCTTAATGTAATTGAGCAAGCTACAAGTACATCTGATAATGTGATTTTGGTTGCGGACCTCAACTATGATTACAGAAGAGACGCAAGCCTGGCCACCAATCCAGTTCACTTCATTGAGTCGATGTTTGAGATGAAACAGCTGGTGGAAACCCCCACTAGAATAACAACAGACTCCTCTACTTTACTGGATGTCATTGTGTCAAGTGTTCCTGAACGTCATCTGAACACCAGGGTGCTTCCGATAAGTATGAGTGATCATTTTCCAGTGATCACTACGTTGAAGACGCAACAGAAAATTAAAGCTGTCCACAAGGCCGTCCGTTTCCGTGATTTTAAAGATTTTGTTCTTAATGACTTTTTAAATGACCTTGATGCAAGGCTTCTCAATGATTGTCACAGTGATGATATCGCAAATAATGAACAAACTTGTGATTCTGAAACCCTCTGGTTACGTTTCAAGAAGACATTTCTAGAAGTCTCTGAAAAACACGCTCCCGTGAAGACGATGCGAATGAAGAACAGATACTGTCCGTGGATCAACAAGGATATCCTGAACTTAATGTATCGCAGAGACTTTCTTCACAAAAAAGCTATAAGTAGCAAATGTGTGAATGATTGGACTGAGTACACTAGTCTTAGAAATAAGGTAACCAATGTCATAAAAATGGAAAAACCTAAATATTATGATAATGAGTTCTGTAAACATGTTAAAAATCCTAAACAATTTTGGAAAAAAGTTAATCAGCTTACTGGTAAAAATGCCCATGTGATGGCACCTAATGACATCAGTGCGGAAGATTTTAACAACTATTTTTCAAATATAGGTCACTCTTTTGTAAATGATGTGCCAAATTATGCCAATGAATCTCTGAAGTGGAAAAACCCACCTTGTATTCATTCATTTAACTTTGATCCATGTTCTGTGTCTGATGTATGTCAAATTATTAAGTCGCTGGGTTCGGATAGCTCAATTGATGTTTTAGGTTTTGATACTAAACTTCTACATGTCTCTAGTGATTCAATTTCTCCTATTATCACAAAGATTGTAAATGTCTCATTGCGAACTGCTAAGGTACCTAATGATTGGAAATTCTCGAAGGTGACTCCTGTATACAAAGGAAAAGGTTCCAAGGGAGATATGAATAATTATCGACCCATAAGTGTTATTTGTCATATTGCAAAGTTAATGGAAAATGTTGTTCAGAGACAATTGCTGTACTATTTACTGTCTAATGATCTAATTGCTATTGACCAATCAGCATATAGGCCAATGCATAACACTCAGACAGCTCTGCATAGGGTTGTAGACTCATGGATTGACAATATTTGTGATGGTTTGATAACTGGTATATGTCTACTGGACATCCGTAAATGCTTTGATACGATTGATCATGATTTACTTAAACAAAAACTGAATTACTATGGTATAAGAGGAGTTGAATTTAAGTGGTTCTCAGACTATTTGAATAACAGATCACAGGTTGTCTTTCACAATAAAGAATTTTCTATCAAGAATTATGTAACAATTGGCGTGCCACAGGGCTCGGTCCTCGGACCAATTTTATTTATGATTTTTGTGAATGACTTAAGTCAAAACTCCAATATAGGTATATGTAATTTGTATGCGGATGATACTATTGTATATTGTCAATGTTACTCTGTACGTGAAGTTAATGAAAAGTTACAAAGTTGTGTTTCACAATTAAATCATTGGTATGTAAATAACAAATTATCAGTAAATATATCTAAAAGTGAGGTAATGTTGATGTCATCTTGTCGCCGTTTTTTATCTGATGATTTAGATATCAGTATAGATGGGCAAAACTTGAAATATGTACAATGTGCCAATTATCTGGGTATGAAAATTGATAATAATATCACTTGGAATGACTATATTAACAAACTATGCTCTAATGTTGCCTCAAAATTGAGCAGACTGCGAAGACTTCAGAATACTGTGTCCAAAGATGTATTAAGTAAAATTTATTTGACTGCAATTCAACCATGTATTGACTATGCTATAAATGTGTGGGGCCAAACTTGTGAGTATAATATTGTTAAGATTCAAAGATTACAAAATTATGCTGCCAGAATTATTACTAACAATTTTGACTATATAAATTGTAGAGGAATGGATATTGTCAAAGGCCTCAAGTGGATGAATGTGAGAAAGAGATGTGACTATTTTACCTGTATATTAATGTTTAAATGTATCCATGGTCTGGCTCCTAATTATCTACTAGATGAAATTGTTATGAACTGTGATGTCAATGGAGTACGTACCAGAAGTCATGAAATGAATGTATATGTGCCAAGTGTCTCTAGTCAATTTGCTAAACGGTCTTTTCAAGTACTCAGGTGCGATTTTATGGAATGGGCTACCATCGTTTTTAAAAGATATACATGATGTCAAAGATTTTAAATTTAACTTAAAGAAGTATATTTTAGTTTAGTTTAATTTTTTTCTCATTTTTGTTTTAATAGTTTTTACCCTTTTTAATGTAAATTATTATCTATTTATTTTACTTATTATTCCCTGTGATATGTATTGTTGTTTTATGTATATATATAATTGTTTTTATTGTATACATGGGCCACTTGAAAAACAGCTGAGCTGAAGTGTCACCCATTTAAAATATATTCAATAAATAAATAAATAAATAAATAAATAAAGTGCTTTCAACATTGAGTAAAATTAGTACCGTAGAACGGGGTGACTTTGAACAGTTTTCACCTCAATTCCCTAATCTTTAGAAATATATAAGATCTATGTGGTATTTCATGGGATAAAATGTTGGCCACTGGCATGTAGTTAACCTGTGCATTGGCATTTCGAGATATACATCATGTATATGCCTGTTTCAGTGGATAATAGGGCGTTCAAACTCACCCCGAGGTCCTGGGTGACTTTGAACAAAGCGAGTTTCAATGAAGGAAAAACATCAATTCTCAAAAAACAAATGTTTATCTATATTTATGAGTTTTGCAGGGCTTGATTGCCTTTCCCTAAAAATTTGTCACTGGTTTTTTTACGTTTTGTGACTTTTGTATTCTTGATCTACTTCTGTGCCGTTGGAGCGAAATGATTGCCTATTATAGTGAAATATGCTTTGTAACATTGAATTATATGCATTGTAATATGAAATATGACACATCTGAGAATATAGTTTACGGGAAAAGGTGATGGTCTCTGCCCCCACCATTACAATGTGATGTTCAAAGTCACCCCGAAGTGTGTTACAATCCAACATCATCCGCTTATATTATTTGTTGTCAGTCTTTCTGAATAGCCTCCAACAAGTTTATGGTGGATTTTGGAACTATTTGAGTGACATTGTAATAAGGCAGGTATTTATAAGGCCAGGGTCATTCAGTACTGTTGTGGGCACAGAAGTACACAGGCTATGGTATCTTGCAAAAAGAAGTATGCTAAGTTTATTCATCAAAATTAAGAAAAAAAAATTCCAGTGACAATGACTTTATGTAGAAAGAAACTAGGCTATAGTAGAATATAATCAGAAGTCAAATACTTCCAGTATCTCATTTAACTTTGCATTGATAGAAGATCAATCTTTTTCAGAAAAGTGTTCAAAGTCACCCCGTTCTACGGTACATGTATATGTTTAAAAAGTCCCAATGTGCACCAGTTTCCGCTTATATATTGTAGCTGTCCCACAAGACATGTGCTCGTAATGTCTACCAGATATATTTTCCTTACATAATTTTCCTTCACCCATCCACACTGTCATAAAAGAGAAATGCTAAATCTCTACAGTCTCCTACTTGTCTCGTGACATTTGGTAATACCATACGAAGATGGATGGTGAATTGAGAGTCAATTTGGGAGTGTTACTTTGCCCTTTGAACATATATTGTTAGATGCCAAGAGTATCGCATCATACTGCATCCGCAAAGGCCATCCAATGCTGTGAAGGGCAGAGAGTGTAACGAAATATTTGCATAGCTCCTAAAAATATATATATATACCAAAGTTACAATTCAATCAACAAAACAGCCATGCACAGGTTCCAATTGCATGTCTCATGCCAGCTTCGATTCAACTTTAATTTTGTAGGTTTAAAGTTAACTTTTTGCTTTATGACAATCATTGAATAAAAATTTAGAGAGATTAAAAAAAGGAAGATATGAGTATATTGGTCATCCTCCCATAGCAGGGTTCATTAACATTCACCCTGCCAACAAGTACCATAAAATTCTGAAGTTTTCAAATCCTTTTGCAGCTTTTTCCCAGCGTGATTTTTTAAATAATTGTTTATGGTTTTCTACAAAGAAACTCATTCAAACAATTAACAGGCAACAATGAAACACTCAACCATCCTTTCAATTGCTTTTAGAGATCTCAAACTGTTAACTTTGTATTCTTGATCTACTTCTGTGCCGTTGGAGCGAAATGATTGCCTATTATAGTGAAATATGCTTTGTAACATTGAATTATATGCATTGTAATATGAAATATGACACATCTGAGAATATAGTTTACGGGAAAAGGTGATGGTCTCTGCCCCCACCATTACAATGTGATGTTCAAAGTCACCCCGAAGTGTGTTACAATCCAACATCATCCGCTTATATTATTTGTTGTCAGTCTTTCTGAATAGCCTCCAACAAGTTTATGGTGGATTTTGGAACTATTTGAGTGACATTGTAATAAGGCAGGTATTTATAAGGCCAGGGTCATTCAGTACTGTTGTGGGCACAGAAGTACACAGGCTATGGTATCTTGCAAAAAGAAGTATGCTAAGTTTATTCATCAAAATTAAGAAAAAAAAATTCCAGTGACAATGACTTTATGTAGAAAGAAACTAGGCTATAGTAGAATATAATCAGAAGTCAAATACTTCCAGTATCTCATTTAACTTTGCATTGATAGAAGATCAATCTTTTTCAGAAAAGTGTTCAAAGTCACCCCGTTCTACGGTACATGTATATGTTTAAAAAGTCCCAATGTGCACCAGTTTCCGCTTATATATTGTAGCTGTCCCACAAGACATGTGCTCGTAATGTCTACCAGATATATTTTCCTTACATAATTTTCCTTCACCCATCCACACTGTCATAAAAGAGAAATGCTAAATCTCTACAGTCTCCTACTTGTCTCGTGACATTTGGTAATACCATACGAAGATGGATGGTGAATTGAGAGTCAATTTGGGAGTGTTACTTTGCCCTTTGAACATATATTGTTAGATGCCAAGAGTATCGCATCATACTGCATCCGCAAAGGCCATCCAATGCTGTGAAGGGCAGAGAGTGTAACGAAATATTTGCATAGCTCCTAAAAATATATATATATACCAAAGTTACAATTCAATCAACAAAACAGCCATGCACAGGTTCCAATTGCATGTCTCATGCCAGCTTCGATTCAACTTTAATTTTGTAGGTTTAAAGTTAACTTTTTGCTTTATGACAATCATTGAATAAAAATTTAGAGAGATTAAAAAAAGGAAGATATGAGTATATTGGTCATCCTCCCATAGCAGGGTTCATTAACATTCACCCTGCCAACAAGTACCATAAAATTCTGAAGTTTTCAAATCCTTTTGCAGCTTTTTCCCAGCGTGATTTTTTAAATAATTGTTTATGGTTTTCTACAAAGAAACTCATTCAAACAATTAACAGGCAACAATGAAACACTCAACCATCCTTTCAATTGCTTTTAGAGATCTCAAACTGTTAATCAAGTCTTTCACAGCGGAGGAGAGTTAATCATTATGTTACAACTTCACAAAACAGTATGTCTTGTGGTCAGGGTAGGTTCACTAATCTTACACTGAGAGGTGAGGATGATATTGGTACCTTCCCCTGAATCATTTTATATTCAAGATACCTTGTTTATCCTGCCTTGCCAAACAAGGCTTTCCATCTCACTTCAGTTTGTGAATGCAAACACTTCCACTGATTGAAGAGTAAAGGGCAATTATAAAACCTTCATGTCCTTGTTTATGTAAAGTGTTACCTTTTCGCCCCTCTCTGTTGCAGTCCTCTGGAAATTTTTCCAATGAAAATTCTAGAGCATTGCATGTTTCTTCAACAACATGAAACAGTGTTTTAAAGACTTTGGTTCTTTCCTAAATCAGCTGGCTTTTTTTCAAGCTTGTTAATTCCTTTATATCTTTATGCCATTACACTTATATATACTAGTGGTGGGATAAACCAGATTTTTTTATCTTTACTTTAAAAAAAAATTCCCACAGACCTTTTTCGTTTTTGTCTTAAAATGTGCAAATGATCGTGTAGTTTCAGGTGGAATAGGTCCCATTTCGGGCTCATTTCTTAAATTCCAGTGTTTTTCTTTAGGAGCGCTGTGGCAACAATGATATTGGGAGAACAACTATCTTCTCTCACACTTAATGATGCATTTTATGAGGTAGCACAACAATACACTCTAGCTTGTATATGCTCTCAAATTCCATTCTAATGTGCATTGAAAAAGCATGTAACTAAAATCAAAATTATGATGAGGATGGTCTAACGGCTCTAACACATGTATAAAGCCCTTGATTGTGAAAACTATAACAGCTCTGTGTAACTCTGGGCATTAGGGTTATATATTTCTGGACCCTGCTTGATTCTGTGGCGGCTAACCTCTAACAGATTGAGGTGCCATGACAATTCTCTGGCTCATTTGCTTTGTCTGGCATTTGTGTAATGGCATCCAGCAAGGACAGTCACTTTCACATGTTGATATTGACAATTTATTGATTCTTTGAATAAAAGCTGGAGGTGGTACCGAGTGGTGAATCTTTTTATCAGACCCATTTTGATATGGTCATGTTTTTGAAGTAGTCTTTAAGAATTTGAAATACTCAAAAAGTCATTTCAAAGTGGAAAAATAGGGGATAATTGGGTTAACAGTGTTTTCATTCACTTTCAATTAGAAAGAGAGCGAAAGCCACAGACACTGAAATCACTGAAAAGTTGCAATAATATATGTAAATGCCAAAGCATGAAGACAGCGCCAACTGGACCCAAAAGATACATTTTAGAGAGAAAAACTGTATAATGAGCAACAATATTACCCAGAATTCAATTCATTCTCGTATAATGTAGTGTTTGTCCAACATTTTGAGTAAAATTCAATTTATGGAATATTTGAAAAACCTTATCAGTCCAATTTCTATTGTTGATTACAAGTGCTTACAGAAATGCACTGAAATATTCCTTATAGGGGTCATATCCCTATACTTGCCATGCTAATCGGTGTAACTAATTTTGTAAGGTCATACCCTATACTTGCAACGCTGATGATACACCCTATACTGCAACGCTGTCAGGACAAGTTTTGAATGAGTCATATGCAAATCACAGAGGTCACAAGTTACCCAATGATATATTATATATTCATGATTCTTTGACTCTAATGCGTTTCCAGCCTCCTGTTATTAAAATCATGGAATGCACACACGTTGCTTTCTCTTCTGTTGTTCAAGGTGACAGAGATACAACATAAAGAGATTATACGCAGTAAAGGTAAAGGGGGGAATGTAAAGGGGGGGAGGTAAAGGGGGAAGGTAAAGGGGGGAAGGTAAAGGGGGGAAGGTAAAGGGGGGAAGGTAAAGGGACTTTTATTTAACGTGGGTAGCCAAGCTAAGTCAGTGACTTGTTTCCATTTGGGCCCATGGCGCCTCCAATTTACGTCTGATGTGAACGACGATGTCGTGGAATGACATGATGTCCAGCCTGGGGATTGAACCCGGGTCCCTTGCTTGTGAGGCGAGCGCTCTACTGACTGAGCTATCGGGGCTGACAATACAAGTCTAATGTAGTATCATTTTCCGGTTAACGTATTTCTCCTTCATGTATTACAGTGGCGGATCCAGACCGGGTCATCTAGGGGGGGCCCGGGCGTGTTTCGGCCTTCGCGGGCCCGCGTCGCGGCGCATTTTCTCCAAAATACCATTATTAATCTCAGTGGTCTAGGGGGGGCCCGTGCCCCCTAGGCCCCCCCTGTATCGCCACCGGTATAGACAGAAAAGAAATACCAAAATTTTGTCAGTCTCTTCTCCTGGCATTTGGTTTAGTCAGCTATGAAGATAAATGATGAATAGAAGGTCAGGGAAATGTTACTGTTAGATACCTAGAGTATCGCACCATACTGCATTCACGAAGGTAAACAGTAGGTATTCACAAAGGTCACCTAACTTTGTAAATGGCACATGGTGTCAAACAATATTTGCATAGCTTGAAAAGATTTAACGACATATCAGAATTGCTATTTATAAACAAAAAGATGTCACACTCAGGAAGAGCTTATGACATACTATATACCATGATAGTGTCAAAGTTCAAATTTCATGACAAATTCAAATTCCAATTCTGCTTCCGCTATTCTGTTATAAATTTTGCAGTTGCGTTGTTTCAAGAAAATGGATGCTCAAGCAATGCTTCCAATACAGGTTAAATGCCAGTTTAGATTCTCCAATTTACAAAAGAGAGTGGGCATATTATATTTGACATGCTAGTTTCAAAAAACAGAAATCTTAAAGTGACTCTTTGTTACAAAAGTTTCCAATGGAAATGAGATATTCTGCAACATTTTTGACTGTTTTTACGTCAAATATATTTACCGATTTTCCATATTTTTGGTTCAGAATTTTTGTAACTTTATTGTCTATCAAGTGTATATGAGATCAGGAGTTTCAAGGAAGTACTAGTCGAGTAATGACCCCGAAACGATTGATCATTTTGTCTTGTACACTCAATAGAGCAGAAGCCGTCTGCTACAGACCTTCATTGCCAATAGATTGTGAGTTTGCAAATAAAGAGAAAGTGAACACGATTTGAAAAGCTGGTTTCCATATAGGCCTGCAGTATCAAAGTTCTTTTTGACAATATGGAATTTGCTGATTATATAAAATTAAAATTTATATATAGGTATTTCTCACTTAATCCTTCTTTTTTTAAAATAATGATTATTATATTTTATTCTATATAGCTTAAAGTCCACATACATATATATTTGCTCTAAAAATGGTAAATATAACTCACAGCAAGTCATAATGTTCAGTTATAGTACAAGAAAAAGCAATTGTGTACACTCTAAGAACGAAAAGGGATTAGAACAACCAAATAAGGTGCTTCGCCTTGTCACAAATACAGCTCCCCATGGGGTGCCTGGAAGCACCTTTTCATAAGGTGCTTGGGAAGCACCCTAGGTCAAAGAACCCTGGGGAGTTTACAAGAACCCTACAAGGTTCTTCAGGGTAAGTGATTGTAGAACCTTTTTGGGTTCATGGCGTGCACAAATTTAGTAAAGGGGCCTCTTTTAAGGATGCTTACAAGTGGTCCCTCACTTGCTATATTGTTTATAACTTTCATGTATTATATGGGTGTTCCATATGGTTCACAGCGAGACAATCTCGCCGTCTTTCAAATTGCCTCCGGTTGGTGGTCAGTCTGAAGATTACATTCATCCTCAGATAACTGATGACCATTGCGAGAGGTAAGCAAAGGAGGCGTCTTCACCTTCTCAGCTCTTTATAATTGAATGCTCATGTGAGTTGGATATTCTGTATATGTAAAAATTCTGATTGCTACATTTTGGTCAGAATGTGTCTGAATTTCAGAGGACTGAAACAATTATTAATTACACATGAGTTTTAAGCCACATGCATTGTAATTGAAAATGTTCTTTCAAGAGTGTAGTACTTATTCAAATAAACATTACGATACATTTTGTTAATTTAATATTGAAATTATGTAAAAACAAATTTTACGAGTTCACGTCTGTTATAGGTGGGGCCACATGCATAACAATTGAGATTTTATTGCTAAAGCTTTGCATTATAGATGACGCCACATGTGCCAAGTAAGAAAATATCACAAGCCAGTTCATTAAAGACCTATCGTGATGTAGATTAACCCAATTACTTTACTTTCCTAATTAAACAATCCCTATAAAGGTGTGCAATAAACCTAAACAGTATATTCTAACCAATTCTGCAATCTTGTTTACTGTAGGTAAGAATTCCTGAGTCAGACAAAGAAATTGCTGTTTGCTCAACCAAGTCAAAATTCCTCATTCAGATTTCTTTAAAGATGCTGAGTTTCTCAGGATTACATTAGCATGGGCTACCCATTGTGCTGAGGCTGGTGAATAGTACATTTACCACTCTTGGTCATGATTTTCTGAACTGCTGGTAAATCAGTGTGGCATCTGGTTTCTGGCAGTTCCTCAATTAATGTAGCATTGCCCCTCTTGACAAGTCAGTCTGCTGTACAGGCAGGTGGAGTAGCTTAGCTGCAGATGGTGAATTTTAAGGTGAATGGGTATCAAATTGGAGACTGGGACAGGTGCCTATTACATCGGTGTTCAGTAGAAATGCCCACCAATTAATAAACAGATCTGAAAGAGGGCAGCTCTGGTGTAAATATTGCTTTCAGCTGCCTCTCAGATACACCTTCAGCATTCCGTTGAAGCTGGCATGGCTACACTTACCAGGATAAAGTAAGTGGTGTATCTAGGGGGTATGGCCTTCCCATAAGGCCTAAAGTTGACATAGATTAGATAGGAAAAACCCAGAGTGCCTATTCGCCTCCTCTTCCCCCCAGGCCATTTCTAAGTATGCCCTGGGTCACCACCTTTACCTTCCCACAGCAGACCAGCTTGTCAGTTAGGCACTGCCAGGCATTTATATGCAATAACCCAGCTACCCAATTATTTTGTAATTTTCCATATCCAGTTTCAGAAACCTTGGAAGAATGGTGAAGCACCCCATGTACCTTGTAATGTGTGATGCACCACTCGTGTGATGAACCCTATAATGTGTGATGCACCTTTTTTTCATGCACCCCTTTTTTGATGCGCCAAAACGATGATGATGAACGTTGTGCACCCCAAAGGTTTTTACATCCACCTTGCAGGTTTTTCGCTCCACCCCTCGCACCTTTTTTTCTTAGAGTGTATATGTCTAAGAAAAGATATGGATAAATGTACAATTACGAGGTTAAGCATATTCATTAAAAAGAAATGTCTTTAGTTTTCTTTTAAAACTATCAACTGCGGTACATCGTTTAATATCAAGAGGCATGATATTTCACAGTCTTGGACCTGCAAAAATCCACGGCTCTTTCACTAATGTAGGTACTTCTGGTAAACCATACTTGATATTAATGTACATAATTGAAGATACATTGTGCAGAGTAGTGAAAGTCCTCTTTTCATTGGTGCAGGATCCCTTGAGTATGTTTCCCTGCCAAACAAGACATTCCGTCTCACTTCAGTTTGTGAATGCAAACACTAACTCTGATAAGAGTATAAGCAGGATGGTTGGACTTCTTGTCCCTTGTCTCTGTTCGGGACTGTCAAGTGGCAGCAAAATGTTGACAGTCCCTGGAAAATCGAATTGGGTCAACAATAATTTGATCTGTTTTGGACAGATCACCAGATCAGGTTGCACAACCGCTGTCCATATTACTACGTCAAACTACTTTCACAAAGCATGGTTGCTGGCAAACATCCAGTCCACTGCTTTGAATGAAAATGTTTGGAAATCATGAGACAAAAAGAAAGTTTTGAAACTTTATTATAAACTTTGCCGGTGAAATTGATGATTTTACTCATCAGAAGTTTGGTGGTAGGGGAACATGGGGACCGACGGGCCATGGGGACCGATGGGCCATCCTCTTAACTCCACATCAAAAACGTTTATTTACATCTAATTTGCATTTTTAGTATCGCTTATCACATCTATGAACACCATATCGACCACTGATCAATAAGTGATAGCACAAGTGTGTAGGAGGCAAAATGAAATTTTCAACATCTAAAAATTTTTTTTCTGATTCAGAAAAAGTTTAATATCTCAAAAGTGTGTAGACTCGATGCTATATATTTTCTATAATTATTTGTCCTATATATTGGTGACAATTTACACATTGAAATTTAGGAACAAGAGCCATATTTCACCAAAAAAGAGGGGTTTAACTGTTCAGAAAGTTTTGGGGACCGATGGGCCACCCAACATGGGGACCGATGGGCCACTATTTCTTGAGATTTTCTATAGGTGGTGTATTGGCATGGGGCTGGATATTAAAGTCTTTTATGGGAAAAAGCATAATAGAACTTCATCTTGTATCTTTAAATGATAAGTTTTGACTTAAGTGAATGCCCTCGAATTTACAATGATAGATTTGCCTTAGTAATGGCTTCAAACACAAAATGATGGAAATTTAAAATATCCATAATCACAAATTTTCAGTCTAGGCAGTATTTGGGACATAATAAACATAAGGACCTCGTTAGACATTGATGCAATATCGAGTGTAAGTTAAATTTTCACCAAAATATGAGCTAATGGAGGGTTATTGATGAATTTTATTGTTTTGATTCCAGATTTCTCCTGCAGGTGGCATACTAGTACAGTATCATTGGAAAATTTTACTTTTCCCCTAAACATCAAAATTATTGACAGAAATGATTCATTGATGGAAAAAAAGTAAAATATTCTCATTTTTAAATATTCATCAACAAATTTGAGGTATTAGGCAAGATTTTCATGGTCATGGTGGTAGTCTAACTTCTGTATCGACCAAATATCAAATAATTTTTTTTTTCTGAGTGACCAATGAACCAATCGTTTTGGAATTCTCCAATATTGTTTTTAATGCATCTATTCATGTACTGCTAAAATATCATCTTGATAGATTGACTATAACTACAAAAAAGTAACTCATGACATTTGTGAAAATTAAGCTTTTTTTCAAAATGTAAAATCTGGGCATATATATATTCTTTCGATCTCTACTTGTCCTATACACTCAGATGGATCAACAAAAACATATTGGAAACAAATTTTGAATTCCTTATCCATCCTTTGGCAAGTTATTAACATGGTCCATTGGACCCCATGGGATGGCCCATCGGTCCCCATGGTTGGGGACCGATGGGCCACCATCTTTCTTGACTGAAAATGTGTTTTCTAATCTTTCTTCCTAGGTTGATCTCTGTGAATCTTATATTATTTTAAAGAGAATTACACCAGCTAATAGGGTGCACAGTATGAATCCTTTATCTGAAGCAGATTTGCCTCCATAGTCAATAATTTGTCAACCGGCCCATCAGTCCCCACTCTCCCCTATTCAATCTTGTTATGCCATTTAGTGCATGTTAAATTGTGGTCAGAAAAGGGTCCAAAAAGAATGCATTCTCACTTATTCACGTGTCCATACAAAGCCAATTGTTTTGCTTTGTGATATCAAAAATGCTCAATTGTATTTATTCTGTTACTTTACGGAGATTTATTAACTAGGACAACAATATAATTCACAATTTCATAAAAGCTGTGTTACACTCAGCAAAATGTCTTGTCCATGCCACAAGTGGCCCCCTCTATACTGGCAATATATGTGAGCTACAATGTATACATCCTCCATGATAAAAATAGTTCCAACTTATTTTGGTATTTATAAGCAGTCTGCTTAAAATTGAAGCCTACCAAAGTCAGATTAGACACTTGCAGAGTTTTTGGAAATAAACTAGACCATCAGCAAATGATGAAACTGTCCTGGTTTCTTCCACACTGTCCTGGTTTCTTCCAGGGATCGAAATTCTGTTGACTGCTCACAGGAGCACGCGAATTTTGCACCCTAGGTGGCAGTAAATGCGGTCAACTTGTAGACAGTCTTGTCCCTGTATATGCAACACACAGCCAATCCGCTCCTCCTTTCAGGTCCTTCAGAGATTTATAATGCTTCTAATTATATTTCCAACGTGTACTTCATTTCAATTTTTTGGAATTAAACCCTTTTTGGTCATTGCATATCTTGCATTTCACTGCACATTGTACAAAGATAGAAACTTTTTGGGAGTGGAATGCTTTTACCTATGATTTCATATTGGAGATTTTGATCAAATAACAAAATATTTTGCAACATTTCTGATCTGTCATCAGAAAATCCTGCCAGATGATTGGTCAAGCTGCCCATTTGGTGTCACTTTCTTTTTCAGCTTGATTCAATTAAGTTAAGTGATGTTTGATGAAAAAATGATGTCATAATTTTGACCAATAGTATACTGCAAAGGCCAACTTGGTATTGCAGCAATAGTTCACACACGTCAAACCGCAATCAACATGAAGTCTTTCATTTCTTCATGAACTGTTGTATTTCACACTCCAGTGTACTGCTTATTGTTGATTGTTTCAATTGATATCAAATTTGACTTGGGGGGAATGGGAGTTTTGCCCGACAGAGCATACATGCGACGTTGTGGCAATGTTTTCACAACATTGGGAGCCAATGTCAATGGTTCAACGTCAGCCTGCGAAGTTGTGGCTATGTTGGTAAAAAACTCAGACGTGTCCACGATGTGGCAACATAATCTTTACCATATGTGACCAACTGACCAGCCCTCCATCAATTAGCAATGCCGGGTTCACGTCATATGCCCATTGGGAAATAAGCATGAAACTAAAGGGGGTATACATTTTGACAGAAAGTTCCAACAAAACTCCCAACCCCCCTGCCCCCCCCCAGCCTCAGAATCATAAATTCTGAATGGTCCCTCAGGAGAAGGATGGTGGCCCAGTGATGTGGTCAACATTCATAAGAAAATCACAGTGGGAATAAGATCAGGAACCCTGCGATTGGTAGCCCATTGTCCTGCCGCCTGAGCTGAGCTATCCACTGAGAAAGTGTTATTTTGTACATATTTATTTTCTGTATAAACAGTCATCATTACATGGACCACCTGATCCCAATTCATTTGAATGCACAGCATTGGACTTGCAGAATGTGTGTAATAAAAATGTGTGAAGCACTAACTGAAACTCTCACTTGAAGCTGCCTATAAGTCAGTCCCTGTTAGAAGATCAATGGCTCAGCATGACACGGTCATCCATGTAAAACGCTATGTCACTTTTCAGGAGAGAGTGGTGTCATACCTTCTTTCGACAAATGAAAATTGCAAGAAAAATGATGTATTTTCTACCTCAAATGTCCAAAAATATGAAATCATCTGTAAAACTATTTGGTAGTTAATTTCCTTTAAATTAAATATAGATTGAGCAAAATTACAGATTGAAAAATTATCTACAACAATAAATAGTTGTGATCTATATTATATGGTCACTCAAAGTGCAACACCAAGTAAATCTATCCAAAGCAGAACATCCTGGTCCAATTTCACCAAACAGAATGTCAGTTACTAAACACTTTGTATGCTATTGTTGTCGCATTCATCTCGCCATCACACGTTCCATAAGCCATGATGCAAGTTGTATTGTGTTTATGTGGTTTTAGGCTCATGCAATGAAGGATACATATTGCTGTCTGTTCTCTATTTGGGTCAAAATTTGAAAACGGTGAAATTTCAGTCAGGCAGAATGTTGATTTGAAAGCAGGTTTAAAGGAGCTCCTTTCGATTTATTTTGCTAGGTAAAACAATCACCTTTCATTGTACTTTGATGTCCAAGGGTCAGGAAGCACAGTTTTAATGTATAGTGGAGGTAAATACCAGGGTACTGCTTTTAGGTGTCGTTAACATTACGCTTTAAAAACCCCCTATATTTCTCAAAATTAACACAATCATACCACCTGCACTAATGCAGAGGTAGTATGAGGTACAGACAGAACAATCATATAATAAAAAGAGTACTGCCATCTGCCTGACAGCAACCATAATCAAAATAAGTTGCAAATAATTACATTTTTCATTTTTTCTACACTTCCAATAAGTTTTTCTTTCACACTACTTGATTTCAGCACACCAAACTCTATTTAGTTACTAGACTGTACACATGCCAAATGATTTCTGCAAAAAAAGATCCTGTATAACACTTTTTAAACTTCAAATCAAGCAATAAACGCCCCAAAATTAGCTATTTTTGAACTGTGAATCGTGACGTTAATGACAAAATATGACGCTTGTGACACTAATGGCTGGTAAATTACTCCTGAGCCTCTTAATTGTGCATATAAGTTAGTAATATATCATAAGTACAAAAATTATTGGAAAAATGTAAGAAATTTTATTGTTTTTATATGTATGCTTCACCCACGAAGCTTGCTGAAGTGGTATACTGCTGCAACTGTGCAAATAAATCAGGACTTCCAAAATGCATGTGACATCACATTTGCCAATGACTAGTGTCACTTCCATTGGGATTTTAGAGTGATAGCACCAAAATTGCCATTAGAATCACACATAGTTTATTAAAACCATGTTCGTTAATGACATGTGACGTTAATGACAATTTTAAACGAATATTTCCTTGAACCAGTGATTACATTATGTGATGCCAATCTTGGCTTACATTAAGACTTGTGTACACCAAAGCAAGTTCCACAGTGATTTTTGTCCAGATATACATTGCCAAAATTAGCCAGGAGGGCGTTTGTTAATGACAAATCTAGGTAGGACAACTGACATTTTGGTATAAATAGTGTAATTATCTCTATTCTGTGCAGTTTATGGACCTGCAGCTGATTCAGTCATTGCTAGAGTTCCTAAAGATCATCAAAATTGAAGTGGTATATAAAAATGTTTGTCGGTTGATTTTTTATAAGAAAAATCACTGAGTGTGACGTTAATGACATGAGATTGGAGACAAAGACACAAGAGCCCCCTGTTGTTGGGTAACAGTATCAGTCAAGCCACTTGTTTTAGAATTTGAAAGGGTGTTGGTCAAGGTTCAACATGAGGTGCAAGTGAGGTGAATTAAGGTGACAAGTTACATTATTTGAGGTGATTTGTGAAGGAAAATGCTAGTGGAGACAGGCCATTTTCAGGGGGGTAGGGCACTTTCATTCAATTTTTGGAAGGGATAAAAGTTGTCTGCCATACATTTTCTGTGCCAATTTTTTTACTGATATGTTGCTCTAAAAGAAATGACCACCACGAACCTTGCATGTACATTCATGTCCGTGTGAATTGCTCTAAGACACTGGAGACAAGAATTTCAGCTTTACCAAATTTTGACCCATTTGGTGAATACTATCACAAAGCTAATGGGACGAGACATATTTTTGTAGCAAACAATGATATTTACAATTTATTTTGTTATGTTATTCTTGACTTGACGTTCTTTTGAATCTGCATGAATTTTGCCATGAAATCCTTCTTTCAAGAATAACCCACTGCATGCTTCATACAAAACATTGTTACTTGGACACCTTCACATCAACCATTGTATCTTTCAAAAGGTTGTATGTGAACATTTTTTTATGGAGGAATTTAAAAAAACCTTTCAATTGCCAATATATTTATATTAATTTATTTTTAAAATATATATGACTGCTGCAAGATGCGCATCAACTTTGAACCCAGCATGGCATTTTCAGTCGCCCTTCAAGAGAACATTCCAGCTGAATTTGATTTTGATCAAGCTGTTAGTATGGATGGATGATTGGGGCTTTACGTCCTGTATTTATGCACTTGGTAGGCTAATTAGGACAGGGGGAGGACACGGCAATGAGGCGAAGGATGATTGAAACAGCCGTCCAACATAGGCCCAGGTGACCCGTCAAGAGCTGGATTCGAACCCTGGACCCAGCAAATTGGCAGCCCAGCGCGCTACCACTAGACCAACCCTCCCCCCAATCAAGCTGTTAGCCCTCTTTAAAAAGAAGGCTATTCAAATGCTCAGCTCATGTGGGTTTGATGAGATGATGGAGAGTGATCCTTTACTTGCCCAGCATAGCAACTGATTCCGGGGGCTGTCATACTATGTGTTTTTACAAAATATTACAGCACTGGCCTTCTTCAGAAAAAATATTGTGAACAAAAATAGTACACATTCCATCACATTTCAGCTGCACGGTGGCTAACAAATTTCTCTCAAGGGCTGTGTGGAATTCATCTATTTTTTTTTTCGAAATCAATTTCAGCATCCCCTTGGCACCTCTTCTAATCATGGTTCAAATGGAACAAACCAATTAAAGCAAAAACCGAAAGGAAATCAGGTGTTTTTCAGTGAGTAATTCCTGCACACTGCTGGGGGTGGAGCATTAAATGGCAGCTCCGATTACAATTTCACCATGAACTCTCGGAGCTCACGGCTAATTTATCAAATCATCAAATGACGTTATCATTCTTAATAAAGATTAAGAGCTGGTCATTTGCAAGTTATAGGGTTCCATCGTGACTGCATGTGGAATTCAACTTGGCGATACAAGCATAATATTATGTAAAAAGCATGCAACTCAATAACCCACCAAGACAGTAGCTATTCTGAAAATAAAATGTGTACACTTCTATAATTTTGTTATAGGACATTATCACCTGGTTGGCTGTGAATATCACTGTTTACCGTCAAAATACCAGGGCCTATGATATTGTAAAAAATACCACCCTTCAAGGGCGATGTTTTTTAACAATGGTTATGACATCACCAGCATTTCAGCTGCCTGATGATGTCACAAACCAAACAAGGGCCAGAATAATGGGATTGTGACGTCATGTCCATTGTTGCTCCACGGTGAGTCGGTGACGTCACATTTTTGTAATGGCAGAAAATAGTCCCTCTTTATAACTGAAAATTTGAGGTGAAACCAGGTGATAAAAACAAAACAACCACATGTCAGGGCACTTCGTACAATATCACTCACTGTTGTGTGAATTAATATCACTCTCGCCCTGCGGGCTCGAGTGATATTAATTCACAAAACAGCTCGTGATATTGTTACTCAGTGACCCTGACTTGGGTTGTTTTGTTATAATAGCCGGCTGTTTAAGAACATCACTGATGTGATATCACTACTGAACTTATCAATTCCATTGAAATGAGTGCATGGCATTGAAGGAATGTGGGCTTATTGGTGAGTGATATGACATGTTGAATAATATTTATTGAAGACATAGCAAGTATAGGATAGAACCAGACTCGCTGGATATGAATTGTCAAATATAACATGGAAAGTGTAAGGATATAAACTAACAAGAAGCATTCTTGTTTTTTCTTGGTGCATTTCAGTAGTCGTGTTGAGACGGCTGCAAGAAATCTAAAAAAGAAAAAAACTGTGGAATCAATTAGGACTGTCTTCGATAAGGCAAAGTCGATGCATCCGAATATCGTCTAAATTGATAACATATTCAAGTGTATTATTTCCAATTTTTCAATGGAAAAAGGCGTATCTGTTCGAAACTTTTTCAAAAAATCAAGTGGAATTGACCTTTTTTTTTTAACAACACCAGTACACTTCCTGTTTTCGCCTGTAATGTTGCATGTGAGCTGGGGGAGACCAGGTGTTTCAAAATGGTTAATATGAGTGATAAGAATTCAGAATCATTATGATTTCCAAAGAAAGTCACTAATTAATCTGGGATTTTGCCGTTTCTCGGGGTTCATGAAACAGTAGTGCCAAATTGATGCATCTGAAAAAGTGATTGCGACTATCGCATTTGAAAGTTGGTTCCAATGACATCCCTAAAGTCTATTTCGCTGCAAGACATTGGTTTCCACTCACAAAAAGGACTTCATAGGGCAACCATTGACAATCCATTGCAAGGCAGTACCAATGGTTGTTGCGGCCATTCTGTGATAGATTGATATGCCAAGACAATTCTCTGACTCATTAGCTTTGTGTTGGATTTGCTTAATGGAACCCAGCCAGGTCAGCCACTTTCAAATGTTGATATTGATCTCTTTGTTGCAATAAAGCTCAAGGAACAACACAAACATGACCCCAGGCGTCTTTAGAATTGCTTTCAGTGACAAATATTTCAACTGCTGGGGGCAGCATGCTTCAATGTTGAGGGAAGAAGGTATTTTTCTCTTTATATTGTAAAAATTAGCAATATGCACGTACATCACCCGTTTCACTTAATTACAAGTGCCACTGTGTTTTCAAAATCAATATAACATATTATCTCAAATATAAATCTGTTCAATATGGATATTCTTAATTCTTGACAATTACGACCAAATTACAGTAATGCACATCATGCCACAAGCTGGTAAACCACATTGCTTTGGGCTTCATGGCCAACAGAACATCAAAACATCATCTGAAGTGCAGCACTGTGTATGACTTGGGATAATGTGGCTCCATTTGGCTGCATTTGCTTCATCCTTATTACATCTAGTCATGGCATTCTGCAACTAACTTAAGAAAGCACAGGAATCGTATAACAGTACACCTCATCTAGTCAGCTTTAGAGGCTTGAGTAACTCAGAATGCATGATACAAGCGACAGTGTATGATCTACTCTTTGAAGTATTTTTTCATCAACAGAGAACAGTAGATTACTGAACACTTTGTATACCGTACTATTGTTATTGCAATCATCTTGTCATCACACGTTCCACAAGCCATGATGTGAGTCGTATTGTGTTTGTGGTTTCTGACTCCTGTTATGAAATATACATGTTGCTTAACTTGCTTTCTATTATCCCTCTGCACTGGTTTGTATCAACACTTAAAATGGGTTATACTAACGTGGTTAAGTCATTTTACGGAATTTGTATCATGATCGACTGAGTTCAGGATATGATTATTTTAATTTGTAGCCCTGTAAGAAGATAAGTTTTAGGAGTTAGCCACACTAGTGTGATGACTTTAGCTATAGCTGATGAACTATCAGGCATATCTGTCTATTTTGAAGGAGACATTTTCTTTCTGTAATTTCAAAACCCTATAAAGTCATTCTAACTTCAATTTTACAATCTTTTTAAGTTAGATTAGTTGCAGCATTGATACCAAACCATAGCAAGAAGCGTTTCATTAAACTCCTGAATTTCATTGAAAAAAAAACTCACACTAGCTCATGTCAGAAAGTCATGAGAGCTGAGATAAAAGGTTTGACAAAACATGTTATTGACTGGAGATGCTAATAGCATGCAGCCATCCAAATGGTGTGTGTTTATGTGAAAGTTTTATGGCTGACTGAGCCTCAGGGTGGCCCATGGGCACCATTGGCCCACAAATAGTGCTCATGATGTAAAGGTTCAATGCAATATCAAACACTCTCAATGTTCATTTATGATTATCCCAAAATCAAGCAAGTTATAAACAGGGAATCGTAATAAAAGCAGTTGTGTCTGTCAAGGAATGTTTGTTCATCTTAACTGATAATTAGGTTATTGTGTAGGAAAGAAACTGTTTCCGTCACAGTATCAAATAAATTATTGAAAACTAGAATGTAGGCCTACAGACTGCTCCAAACTCAGAGGCACCCAGGGCTTGCCAGTGTTATTGAAGGAATCAGATCAATATCATTTGAAATTGGCTGACCTGGCTGGACACCAGCAAGTGGACCTAGCACAAAGCTAATGAGTTTGAGGATTGTCTTGGCTCCTCAATCTGTCACACACTGGCTACAACTTTGCATGGAGCTTGTATGCAACTGTGCTTCCTGGTTTAGACTCATTGTAGTATTCTATATATTGCTTCAATGTTTGGGCCAGTAATTCTTCAGGATAGTTGGGTCTGGTGACAATTTATCCTTCTGTCATATGTCCAGATGAATACTTTTACAACAGGAAGATCTTCTTCCTAATTTGCAGACCTTAAATGAGTCAAATGGAATTGACGCATTTCCTTTGTCATGGTGGACATTAGACAATACAATCATGTAACATTATACATCACACACAAATATGATTATTCCTTGTCTTTTACATTTTTTTAGTCATTGAATTTACTGTAATTAACAAGCATCATAGCGCAGCTCAGAAATTCATGAATGATTAGAAGTGAGAGAGTTTATGTTTTATGCCTATCAGCACCAGTTAGGGCTATTGAAGTTTTTCAGGATAAGGGAACTTAGACGGCTAGTAACACATGGAATGCCCCCTTGGGAGTTCTGTAGCGACTATTACCAGTAGACATAGCCCCAAACATGGGTACAAACAGCAGATAATGTTGGTAGTTACAACTGAGAAGCACACAGGAATCTACTAGAGATTTTTCCCGAAGGGACTAAAAATTTAGGGAGGATGCCTTAAAAGTGCCTTAAGAGGTACTAAGCTTAGGGAAGGTCCTAAATGGTGCCTAAAGGTTCCCTAGACCCATTAGGCAGTCCCTAGATGGGATTATCTGTATAATGTTATCTCTCAAATGAGATTAAAACAAATAACATGAGCTAAATAGATGGATGTTTCGTGGTGTTTTAAAAGCAAATGTCAAGGATGGTCAGTCAGCAGTTCACAACCATGTATTCTGCAGCATAAATGCAAAATTTAACACTGGCCATGCCATAAGAGATAGATGGATGGATGGATGGATGGATGGATGGATGGATGGATGGATGGATGGATGGATGGATGGATGGATGGATAAACAGATAGATATACCAGCCAGCGAAAGACAGATAGACAGCTAGACAGCTAGACAGATAGACAGATAGACAGATAGATCGATAGATAGATAAATAGATAGATAGATCGATAGATATATACCAGCCAGCGATAGACGGATAGACAGATAGATTTACCAGCCAGCGATAGACAGATATACAGACAGACAGATAGATAGATAGATAGATTGATAGATATCTTTCATTTGATTTACATCGAATTATCTGATGTTAATCTGGTTTCTGCCATTCAATGTTTTGTATTTCTTATAAAACTTCGTGAGAATCGCAACCATAGTAGATATATAAGTAGATAGATATACAGGTAGAGAGGCTGATAGAGAAAGGTACATGAACAGATAGATACATTTATAGGTACACTCAGGAAATTGAACTTTTACATGTGTAAAACAAAGCCTCCAATAAACAAAGAGATCCTCAAAAGTCTCACAATTCCCATTAATGATAGGCAGCTGTGTGGACCTGAAAGGCAGTCAGATCTATCTATCTATCTATCTGTCTATCTATCTATCTGTCTATCTATCTATCTGTCTATGTATGTATGTATGTATGTATGTATCTATCTATCTGTCTATCTTTCTTTCTTTCTTTCTTTTTCCTTCTTTCTTTCTTTCTATTTTTCTTTCTTTGTATCTTTCCATCTATGTGCAATGCTGCCTGCATATCTACATGTACCTGTGTGCTTGTACAATTTATAATCGATTGTTTCATGTGTTTACACAATTCAAATTCTTGTTATAATGTTTTTGCTTATTTCAGATAGATCATAACTGTTGTAATTTGAATGTTTGTTGTTACAACTGGTAATCCACCTCAGGCCAAGCATAGGGACTCTTAAAAGGCCTTCCCTTAGCTTAGTACCTCTTAAGGCACTTTTAAGGCATCCTCCCTAAATTTTTAGTCCCTTCGGCAAAAATCCTTAATAGGGATTTTTCCCGAAGGGACTAAAAATTTAGGGCGGGTCCCTCAAAAGTGCCGTAAGAGGTACTAAGCTAAAGGAAGCCCTAAGGAGTCCCTAGAGAAGCCTTTATGTGGCCTCAGGTGGATTACCATTTGTAGAATCAAACATTCAAATTACAACCATTATGATCTATCTGAAATAAGCGACAACTTTTTTGTAAAGTGGTATACAAGATGACTCAGTTAACATGCAGATAAAATGGAAAGACACAAGAAACCAACCATCCTCCCATTGCAGGGTTTGGTTTGTTTACACTCACCTTACCAACAGACCCAAATTGTACTGTAATTTTCTAATACATTGTCAGCCTTTTTTTAGCAAAATTTTAACTATTGTTTGCGATTTTTCCTCAAAGAAACTCATTGAAACAAAAAACAGGCAAAAATGAAACAATCAGTCATTCGTTCAAAAGTTGTGAAGGATCTCAAACTGTTAGTCACACCTGAGGAAAGTTAATATTTTTGTTGCAACTTCATGACACAGACAGTGGTCAGTGTTATCAGGGTAGGATAACACTGGACTGCTCTGAGAGGTGAGGATGCATGAAACGATCAATTCAAAATTATACAAGCACATAGGTACATGTAGACTTGGCACAGACCCAAAATGGTTCTCATTAGGTCAGATTTGGCTTCTGGAATGTAAGAGGTTGGAACCCAAACATGGATACAGATAATTCGATTATTAGAAGGAATATTATTGATTTCTTGGAACTTGATATTGTGGGCATCGCTGAATCTCATCTTAAAGGCAATGAAGCTCTCAATCTCCCTGGATTCCGCTGGTTTGGCCACAACAGACAATCACTGCATGTAAATGCAAGGACTGGTTCTGGAGGAGTGGGTCTATTAGTGAAGGACCATCTGCTGGAATACTTTGCTGTTGACATGGTTGAAAATAGCATTGAAGGAATAATGTGGATTACATTTTCTGCAAAAAACACTGCTTTCATAGTATACATCTGTGTATGTTACTTGCCGCCTGTGGATTCATGTCGCAATGTTAATGCAGAACAGTTCTTTGACAATTTATTGTCACAAGTATATCGATATCAAAATGAAGGATTGGTGATGGTGTGTGGGGACTTCAATGCCCGGACTGGGAATTTAAAAGACTACATTGAGGGCGTGGATGATGTGAGTGACAGGCATATAGTGGATCATAAAGTGAATAAGCATGGTGATATCCTTTGTGAATTCCTTCTGAGTAGTTCGTGTTGCATATTAAATGGTCGAAACTATAACCACAATGACTTCACATCAAACGATAGCTCTGTGGTGGATTACTGTTTAGTGCCTTATGAACAATTAGACCGTTATAGCAATGTCTGTGTTGATCGAACCTGGGATTGTATACATAAATGTGGACTTGGAGGCGCAGTTGACCCAACACGTTCAGTCCCTGACCACAATGTGCTTTCATGGTCCTTTGGCATGGAAATCAATACCAACATGACACACAATAAAGTCACCACTTCCTTTGTGAAGTTTGATCTCATAGATGTGGCCCAAAATGATGTGGACAGCTCGTATGAACAATTTTGCTGTGCGGTGGATAGAAGTCACCCCTCCCTTACAGAACAGTGCACATCAGAAGTGGTACCAGTGGTAAAAAGAAGAAAGTGATGAAGCCGTGGTGGAATGACAGGCTAGCAGAGCTGTTTGCTGCTTTCACTGAGGCTGACAGAAAATGGTCCAAAGCAAGAGGGACAGTTAGAACAGCTCTGAAGGCCGAAAGGTGCAGACAGCAGAAGGAGTTTGATCGTGAGAAACAGAAAGCCAAAAGGAGTCACTGGAGATCTATGCAGGAAGAGATGCTACGAATTCAAAGTGACAATCCAAAAGAATACTGGAAGTATATTGGGAAGCTTGGGGTTGCTCAAGAGCGAAAACAAGTGATACCATTGGAAGTTGTGCAGCCAGACGGCACTATCTCATGTGACACCGGAACTGTCCTTGAAAAGTGGAAAGCAGATTTTTATATGCTTCATAATCCGGGACTATATGTTGATACTATGATCCCTCCAAATGTGCAATCGGACTTACCCATACGAAATCTGGATGAAGTTGATGGTGACATTTCTGTTCAGGAAATTAAACAAGCCTTACGAAAAGCCAAGGATGGAAAAGCCATAGGTTTTGATGGGGTCCCAACAGAAGTCCTGCGGAATGAGTCGACAATTTCATACCTGCACACTCTCTTCAATAATTGCTTCGCTACTGGTCTAGCTCCATCAATGTGGTCCAAAGGCATCATTAATCCAATACCAAAAGGAGATGGATCTGACACAAGCGATCCACTGAGTTATAGAGGCATAACCATTGCCTCTAGTGTCTACAAACTCTATGTTTCAGTCCTGAATAATCGCCTGACAAAATGGTCCGAAACATATAGTCTCTTGTACGATAACCAAAATGGATTTCGTCAGAACAGGAGCTGCAAAGATCATTTATCTACATTGTCTTCCATTATTGACACCAGAAGAAAAAAACAAGCTGTTAAATCCTTCTACAGTAACGTGGAGTGCAGTGTTCGACTTAATGGCTTGATGACTGATTGGTTCAAAGTAGAGACTGGATTGAAGCAAGGGTGTCTCATTTCACCTCTCTTATTTTCTCTTTACTTGAACGATTTCTGTGATGTTATTCAAAATCTGAACCTGGGAGTGCCAATTGGTGAGGAATTAATTTCAATGCTGTTATATGCCGATGATGTGTGCCTGATTGCTGAGACTGAAACAGACTTGCAAAGGATGCTTGATGGATTACATAATTGGTGAATGAAGTGGCAGTTACAAGTTAATAGCAAGAAAACGCAGGTGGTTCATTTTCGCTGTGGACCAAGTGTCTCCCGAACGGATTATAATTTTATGTGTGGCTCAGCAGCTATTTCGGTGGTGGAAAAGTACTGTTATTTAGGACTAGTTTTCACAGAATTCTTGGATTTTAACGTCATGGTTAAAACCGTTTCTCAAGCAGCTCATCGAGCACTTGGTCTAATTATTGCTAAAGATAAGTCTCATGGAGGGATGCCGTTTACTTGCTTTAGTAAGCTCTTTGACCAACTCGTGCAACCTATCATTGACTATGGTGCTAGTGTTTGGGGGCACAAGTCTTATACAGCTTTAAACAGTGTGCAATACAGGGCAGCTCGTTACTACCTGGGGGTTGGACCTAAGACCCCATTGCCATTCTTGTTTGGTGAGACTGGATGGAAACAACCACAACACCGGGTATGGCTGTGTGTGATAAAGCAATGGAGAAGACTGGTAAACATGGACGGCAGCAGGGTGAATCGACGGGCATTTGTGTGGGCGCTATCCAAAAGGAATTACCTTACACATGTATGATCCTTTATGTCAGTCTTAAATGCTGATCACCTCTTAACCACACACCCCGAAATCCAGGCGAGAGATGCTGCAGCTGAACTAGACACTGCCCTAGATAATTATTTCAAAGACATATGGAGCAGTCAGGTAGACAGGATTGAGGTAGTACATGGTCCTGGTCAAAACAAGCTCAGGACATACTGTAGCCTGAAGAACCATCCATGCAGGGAGGCCTATGTATGTGAAGTATTGTCAAAGAAGCAGAGAAGTGCCGTGGCGAAAATCAGGTCATTAAACAGCCAAAGCCATTTGTGATATTTTAGAAAGGAGAAGAAGGTTTTTATACTGATTTTAAAATGAATATGTATGTTAACATTTATTTTATTTAATACACTGTGATATTTCAACTTGGTTTTTAATACAACTAATGTCTAACTCTAGTCGATTTTTATTTAAACCATTTTCATATATATATGGTAAAATGTTTTAATAGTCTCTCATAAGTATTTTGACTGGCTCAACTTTTTAATTGCTGTATTCCTTGTTTTTTATTGTCAAATGTTGAGGTGAGACTTAAATAAAATATATTCTATTCTATTCTAGATATGCAGGCAGAAAGAAAGAAAGAAAAGAAAAAATAGATTCATCGATGGGAACTGTGTGACTTTTGAGGATCTGTTTGTTTATTCAGGGCTTTGCTTTACTCAAAAGTTATACTACTCTTGTGGTATGCTTCTTCTTCTTCTTCTGCCTGGTACTTGGCACATTCAACTGATGATGATGCTGATCACCGGTTGTTCCTAAGATACGAGTTCAAACCCTGGTGGGGCACATTGGGACATCTATTAAAAAATCATTTTAACACTCCATGTGCAATAGATATTACATATCAGTAATGCGTAAGACTATTTACAGTTCATTAACACCTTGTAGTGCCAATAGTTAATAACTAAAAATAAACAGTTTTAAACATTTAACATGAACTGTCCTGGATGTGGTCATCTGTGTAACACACAGTGTTTTGCAATAAATTTGTTCACAGAGCATGGTAATGCAGTATGCCTCTATTCAATGTGGCCTGAATACCTATTGTGTGCTGTCCCAGATCATTCAGTTGACGTGTGCACTTACATTCTGTGATATAAAGTGCATCCCAATGTGCCCTGTTTTCACTGTCCCAATGAGCCCCGATATGACTTTTATGCCAAATTGCTAATTTCTCAGGCACCAGTGTGTGTGTTTATATAGGATAGCAATTCATAACTGTTTGTTACAATGTATTAAATTCATACAAGCATTGAGAAAGCCTCATTGTTCATGGTTTGTCCACCGAATGGTTTGAATTGAACCCCTCTGAATTTACTTTAGTTGTAGGAAAACAAACTTTTCCTCGCCATACTTCTGCATGTGATTGTAATTTGTCAATAAAACGATGGAAGCATCAGGATGTGAAATTACAAGATAGTGGCACTACCATATCATATACCTTGCCAGGAACCGAGAAAACCCCACCGTCCCATAGTGCCCCGCGTCCCAATGTGCCCCAGTTCCCCCTATTTCCTTGCAACCACAACCTCCATAGACCACATGAGAGCAGAACTAAGACCACTTTAGAAAGTTGCATGGGATCCCCCAAATGACGGCCCTGAAGGGGCTCTTCAAAAGCATTGTAAATGTGTATAAGGGGTGTGGTCACACTCATGTTGATCGTGTATATTCATTCAGTCCATTCACCTTCAATATTTGATTAACCTGTAAAATGTTAATAAGCGAAATACACCTTTTCATTGAAGTTCATTTCTAATTTTCAAAAAATTCTGCAATCTCCTTTAATTTTTTTAAGCAGTGTAGATTGTTTAGTATGGTACAGTATTTAAGTAATACTTATAAAAATTATACTACAATGTACAAAAACAATTGCTTACAGCACTGTTTGTAGCAAGGTATTGACAAGCAAACTGAAAGTTGAAGCCCTGCTTTTCAGTTTGGAATTATAGAGTGAGGTGTAAAGTTTGTTGGGTCACTTAAACCAGATAAAAAAAATGTTGACAGAGGACAACTAGTGTTAACTGAGTTACATCATAGTCTGTTCAATATCAGTTACTGTGCATATTTGCAAGACTCTTCAAACCATTTCGTTTGACAGCAGCTTTTATTGCTTGCACACGAAAATTGCCTTCTGGTTGACATTCTTAGGCAACTCTAGTTGACACTCAGCATACAAATATTGGAGAAGCTGACAAAATAATTCTCCCTGACTGTCAACACTGACAACAATTTGCCTGTGTAACTACCTTCATTTGTCATTTCATTCACAACTTGGAAGTCATTGGATTATCAAGCATCAGAAAAATTTGTCACATTTACGAACAGCCTCGGAGAAGTGGAAACTGACTTTGACACATTCAAATGTGGCAGGCAGTAACAAAACTGGAATGTTACAAAGGAATAAGTCACCCTTTCCAAGAAAATCAGGGAGCCTTGTGATTCATGAACAGAAGTCATATTTTGCAAGTTGATTAGTCTTATATTCGATGTAATACCGAAATCATGAAACGATTAGTAGACAATTATTGTCATTCAAGTAAAAAAGCTAATGAAGAATATTTGAGGAAAACTATTGCTGTCAAAAGGCTTGCACATGCATCATACAGTTGAGGACAAAATTATTAGCCTCCTTCTGGATACCCCCTTTAATTCCATTTTTCTTGAAAGTGGGGTTACAAAGACCAAAAATCTTTTCATCCAAAACTCCATTTCTATGGTATTTCTATTATACAAGGTCAACTTTTCCAAAAATGTCAAAATCAATCGAGATAGTGAATAAAACCAAATTTTACCTGGGACAAAATTATTAGCCCCCTGAGGCCTACCATCTCTCGGTGTCGTCTGACTGCTTTTGAATGCTTTATAACACTCCTAGATGTTGAATAGAGTACTACTTTCTGGCTGTCTACAGGTGGACCGCTGTTACATTGCCACTTCTTTTTCCAGCTTTGGCAGATCAGAACATTATATATGCTGTCATGTGTTGCCACCTAGTGACTAGTGTGCAATCCAGCGAGCTGCTGCAAGCGGTCCACAACATTTCAGTCTGAGAAACTCACACAATTCTGTCTGGAAAACACCGGGGCTGTTTCTGAGTGTGCTGATGGCCTTGTCTACTTCCTTAGAGAATGTGATTTTCGAGTCTGACTCCGGTATACATCAATGTTGAATAGAAATTTTGTGAATATGCAATGAAATTGGAACTATTTCTTGGGACAGCAATGCTGTAGCATACAAAATCAACTTTTGTGCCAGGTGGCAGTAGCATGCAGTTCTCATTTTCACCAGACTGACTTTCTGGCCTATGATATATCCATTATCAAAAAGAGCAGCCGTTGTAAAATTTATCCTCGGAAGTATTAACTTGCACTATATCTGTTATAAAATGGTAGGCTTAAAGCAAAATATCAAAAGGCTTATTGTTCAGTAAATCTACATCATTGTTAGCTTATTAAAATAGAAAAAGCTGCCTTTGAAACATTAAGAAAGACTGTAAATGCTAAGGAGGCTTAGCAACAAAATAAACTCCCAGAAAACAAAAGTGAAGTAATGAGGAAGTCTTTAAGAAGAGGGCAGATCCCCATGCAAGAATAGTATTTTTGAGTTTAATGTGCCTTTGGATTATCATCTGCAGGGCCAGCCCTTGCCAGGAGGGTGCTGGGTTAACATGGTGAAGGCCTTTTTACTTTTTTACGCAAATGTCCATAACTCGGATATTTAAATAGGTAGACCATTTTTTTCACTGCTTTTAACTTTAGTCCAGTCAGGCTCATTTGCATGCAACAGCTACCAGAAGTGGGTCAAATGACACCTGGAATTCCAGTGGGGCTCCATGTCCCATGCTACTCAACATGTACATTGTATTTTCAGGGCTGAAACCTGATGGTTGTATAATACTGAAAAAGCTGTAAAATTAACAGACTTCTTTCGTTACACGCATTGAACTCCCATGAATTTCAATTGCAGTTTTGGCAGATGATGATTTCACATTTGTCAGTGAGTAGCATGCTTGAATAAGCTAGTGACAATTTCAGGCCAATAACCAGCTGTAATGAAATGCAGAACTCCCTTGAAGCCTGTGGTGTGTTTGAAATTCCACCAATAATGACACTGGACCCGAGGATAACTTGACAGAGAGATTTTGATTGCGAATTGCCTGAGGAGCAGCAAACCTGATTTGCATAATGTCTCACCTCCAGTCACGTGCACAAGACAACACATTTTGGTTGTTTCAACACGAGAATGTTCTTTAGATCACCAAAAACTTCGCCATGAGAATCTTAAGATAACTGTTCTGATTGGTCTCGAATAACTAAAGATATGTTGACATTATTTTAAATGGGTGTCTTATTGAAAAGACAATTTTGTTTTTAACCTTCAGATTCATGCTCCACTGCTCCAGTCTAGTGGTGGAAATAGGATTACATGTCAATACAAACACAATACCTTGGGAACCATTGATTTAAATTTGATAATCTGCACAAATTCTTTGCTTTCTCGCCCGAATTTTTAGCTTCAGCAAAATGAGCTCCTAACTGTTCAGTAATGCCAAGCAATCTACAGTCACATTCATTACAAAAGTAATATGTAAATGGCACTGCCATGAAATTCGCGCAGCATTGTCATAGAACTACTGCATTACCTTCAACTTTCCACACAGAAGGCCAATTTATCTTTTTAAAGGACTGGGCAAATGGGGAGATAGATAGAATAGATACATGTAGATAAGATCAGATCTATAGATTAGATAGATAGATAGATAGATAGATAGATAGATAGATAGATAGATAGATAGATAGATAGATAGATAGATAGATAGATAGATAGATAGATAGATAGATAGATAGATAGATAGATAGATAGATAGATAGATAGATAGATAGATAGATAGATAGATAGATAGATAGATAGATCGATCGATCGATCGATCGATCGATCGATCGATCGATCGATCGATAGATAGATAGATAGATAGATAGATAGATAGATAGATAGATAGATAGATAGATAGATAGATAGATAGATCGATAGATAGATAGATAGATAGATAGATAGATAGATAGATAGATAGATAGATAGATAGATAGATAGACAGATTGCACTGACAGCTGTGTAATTCAAATCTGTTAAATTTGGATCTATTATGTTAAATTGTTTATGTTACATAACTGAGATCAATGAAACCATAGCTATTCAGAATTGACTGTTTACTATTAGACTGTAAGATAATTTGTTGATAGTTAATGAAGATTATGTAGCCTTAAGTGTTGTTATGATTTCTTACTTGGTGAGCTATTAATTATTTGAGTCATTAACTTTTGTGTTGACTTTTAATTTTCAGTCACTTCTTACAATCAGGGGTATGGAAATGATTATTTCCAATGATGATACACACGTTGATTTAAATCCCTGAAATATGTCATTGGAGGTTGTTATACGACAAGACTGAAATTTTAAAGCCATTTTTGAAGATATTTGAGCTATTTTAATTATTTACAAAACTAAACTCTGACTAAACTACTAGCTTATGGCAACTACGGGCACTTCCTGTTCAGGCAGTCACTGTAGACAGGAGCCCCACACAGAATGAGCTGTCCTTGTGCTAAGTGCGCTCATATGATGATTGTGTAACTTTAATTTTGTTATGGTTTCTTGTTGTCTGTTTTGAAATTAAATGAATCACTTGTTAATAATTTAATTTATTTTGTCAAGGCTAATAATTAACTTTTCCATAATGGGCCCACTTGACCTAATAACTGTGGACTGTTGATGTTGAGACCATGGTACTTTCTCCACTGGTCATTGAAGGAGCTGCAATGGAGCATACTTCCCCCAGTTCTTTTTTTTTTCATCAAGTTCCCCCTCCCCTGGATTATGAAATTTGGGCAAATGTCACTTCCCTACCCAAAACAGTTGTCCGACCAGGAGATACCTGGAGGGGGCCCTAGCTTTTACCCCAGGATTAACATCTTTACATGTACATGAGTGCAGTAAGATACCATATATTTTAGCAATTTATTTCATCAATTCCATGATCAAATATAGAAATCTGTTACATGACAAGACATTTACAATAACATCAATAAATCGGAAATTGTGGGCCATACAAATATGGTTTAGAACCTCTAGCTCAGAACAAAGAATATCTGAAGTGCAGCAACATGGCTCCAGTGTGCTGCATCTACTTCATCCTTACTACATGTCGTCATGGAATACTGCAACTAACCTAAGAAAGCACAAGAGTGGCATGGCATTACTTAGTCTGCAATCAAATATAGCTTGAGAGATTACCAGTATGCTCAGAGGACATTATATTAGATCTACATGCAATCTACTTGGCAAGAAGTGGGATATTCTACCACCACTCAGAGAACGCCAGTTACTCAACAATTTTTATGCTATTGTTATTGCAGTCATCTCACCATCACCCGTTCCACAAGCCATGATGCGAGTCGTATTGTGTTTATGTGGTTCTCGCTCATATCATGAAATATACATGTAGCTTCTTATTCTCCTTCTGTTGCATATTGTTTTGAATAAAAAGGTTGAAGGTATTTAGCTTCAAGACAATGTGATATTAGACGGACTCCAAGAAAACAGTTAACAAAAACAGAAATTATACATGCATGTATTTGGTATAATTTATTTCAGATATATACAGTGTACACACTGTACAGGGTGACATGACTACTTCTTGTTCTAAATGCAATTAAACTGAGACTATATCAAATTTTGTAAGACAACTTCCAACAACTAAAATTTTCATCATACAAAAGTTCTAAAAATATATTTTCAAAACCTGTTGCTGACCAGGGAAGCACATAGTAATTCCCAGAAACATCAATGTTTTCTTTAAGTCTATGAGTAAAAATTACATTAATAAGCCTAATTCCAGTAATTAGCTAAGCAAAACCTCAGATATATGTAACAGAAATCTGAATGTTAAAAAGAATAATTATAGTATTATTTCTCCAATGAAATTTTATCAGCATACTTTTAGTTCATCATAATCAATCAGAGCAACTATCTTGGACCCCTATGGCTATTGGCAAAGTTTCCAGATAGATAGATAGATAGATAGATATGGTAAGTGCAGCCCTCTAAGCCCAGTTCTGGGCGCTCACGAGGGTTGATTGATGAGATGGGAGAGAGAGCGGGAGTCCTCAACATGTTACACATTTACCCCATGTGAGGGATCTTTTACTTGCCCAGCATAGTTACCTGTTGAAGAAAAAAGCCATTATTTAAAAAACAAAAATGTGTTGTCTCGTTGTGCACATTGCTGTGGGTGAGACATCATGCAAGACAGGTTTGCCACTTCTCAGGCTATCTCACCATCACAAGCTCTCCGTCGAAATTTCCTCGGGTCCAGTGTCATTACTGGCGGAATTTCAAACAAACCACAGACTTTAGGGAAGTTCTTGCATTTCATTACAACTGGTTATTGGCTGGGAATTGTCACTAGTTCATTCACACATGCTACTCGCTGGCAAATGCAAAATCATCATCTGCTAAAACTATATTTTGGAATCCATGGGAGTTCAATGCACGCATGTAACAATTTTAAAAGTTATATTCCTTTTGCATGTGGATTGTTTTACAGTAGGCTTATTTATAACCATTCAAGTTCTACAATAACTGCATTTCAAAATATGGTTTCCACAAAAACTATTGTCGTGCTGACCAACATCAGAACTAAAGTATTTTTTTAATGATTAGTTCAAAAGCAGCAGTAACTTTACTAGAGACAGTTTCTACTCACATTTTGGTGGCCTTTTTTACGTATGCAAACCCACAAACTCGAAAACCTGGGTCGATATGTTGAAAAAATTAAATGTGCGGAACTCACAATTATTCGCGATTTAGTGGGGTAGCTGCACAATATGTTTGAGCTACCATAGCTTGTAGAGTTAACTCATGATACTGAGATACTCTGTCTCTCATCGTATCTTTAAAGAAAAAGTTATGTCAGCTCAGACATATTGTGCAACCATCTCACTCAATCACTTAAGCTGATTCAAAACTCAAATTTTACAGTGCACAGCAACTTGGTGAAGGATCTTTAAAACTGCTGTCTAGCATCCGACATCTGTCCTGGTGATCTGACCAAAACTCATACTGAACCCATTACCCAGCACTTGGACAATACAGATCTGGCTGCCGCTATCTATACTGCCCTATTTCATTGAATACATTTTCAAATTTAAAGAGGTCCAAATGTTCCACCCCAAACCAAAGCATCAAATACACAGTACAGCCACAATCCATAAAAGTTCTTTCAATTGATTATGACCTTTGATACATTGTACATTGTACCTCTAACATCAACAAAATCAAGAGATATTTTAAATTATTTTATTTCATACACCGCACTGTGTACTCACCGACTGACCTAATTAAGGATTTTTTTGTTTACATTTTGCTAGTTCCCATATAAAGAGCAAACAACAAATATTGCCACATAGCCAGTATGCATGTTGTCTTACAGTACAAATAATTCACATGAAAAATTACATTGTGGGAATCAATCAGTTATTTTTTCATAGAGGTTAGGCAGGTTAGTTTTTGTGAATTTTTTACTAGAATCGCCAAATCTTTTGATTGCTGATTATTTGATGCTTGTAATTTCACTTCAGGATGTGTGATACATAAATACGGCTTACTGGCTTTGTTATATTGTAATTGAACCAAAATTTAAGATTTATGATTAACTAGGTTGCTTCACATAGAGCAAACGGTAAACAAAAATATGTATGACGAGTTCATGGACGAGCCATTGTCTAAAGCATTAGTGACATGGTCAAAATACTAGAAGTCTGTTTAATGTGGAGATACTAAATACGATTGTAACATTAGGAGTGGCATTTTTTTAAATCCTAGGCAACTTCTTATATATTATGTCATTCCTTAAGTCTAATGATGTTCGTTATAGATCTTTTTTTGGCAGTAGTTCATCCTTAGCCATATGTTCATAGCGTTACTGATAATATCGATTGCTTCAGTGCTCAATCAGCTTCGGGCTTTAGGTCAAACTGCATGTGGGAATTCATGTCTGAAGATTGTAGATCGTAGGCTAGCTTCGTCGTGAAATATCAAACTCTTTATTTTTACGAACTGCAGGATCTCTGTAAAATATCGCTGCCGCTGTGCAGTTTCTGAATACTGAGCTCAGAAAACATTTTCTTGTTTTGTGAGGTTTCCAGACTTCCTGTCAATCAGTGTGCACTGATCTCTCAGAACAACTCTTCGAAGTAAGATCTTTCCATCTTTGGTTGTCAGGAAGCATCTGCATCGTTGCCAGTTGTACCAACCTGGGATGACTTTGATCAGCCTGCCTTCTATCGTAGTGACAACCAACAACTTCTGGATGAATTGGTAGATATTCCTGTTTGCATAAACTTCTGCATAGGAAGTAGAAAACAAAGCGATGAGGAAGTTGACCATCAAAATGGACATGATGAAGACAAAGACCACGTGGAGGAAATGGACGCCATCCTCGTCATTCGTAGGGTACTGGTCGAGGTTGATCATATTCAGCATAATCTTGAAGGACGTGTAATACGCTTCGTGGAGCTTGAAGAACTCCATGTTGCACACATTTCCACCTGCGCTGAGAAACTTCTTGAAGCCAAACACAAAAGGCGTCATCACAGCATAGAAGATGGCTGCAAATGACAGCAGGTTGAGGACCATGCGTTGCAGAGCTATCACCACGAAGCCAAACCAAGGTACGTACTGCAGAAAGAAGAGAAATGACCAAGAACAGGAGAAGCTGAGAAAGACATAAAGAAAGTACACCAGCCATTTTGGTAAAGCACAAATATTGTCCTTGTTGCAAATCAAGAAATTGAGGCACAGAAGAAACAGACTGAGGGCCATCATAAACTGCACAATCCGGTAGAACAAGCAGTGGACCGCTACATTCTTGTATCCTCGAGGCGTATGGAGGTATTTGTAGTGTTTGCGATATAACCTGTAAGATATCTCAAGAATGTCAAACAGCATTGTTCCGCCTGAACAGACAACAAGGAATATGGCTACCAACCTTTGTATAGGCAAAGTATACCAGTTTGATGTCATAGGGCAAGGGTAATCAATGACAGTTCCATTGACAATAGTATTGTCCTTCATTGACCAGTTCTCAGTACTCAGCATGAATGTGACCATCATCACTAATCGACAAAACACCCACGGCCAGATCATAATGTGGTTCATGGCATATTTAGCATTCAGCCATGACTGGATCAAGTCACATTCAAAGAAATTCTTCACACATTGCTTCTCCATATTTCTCTTTTCAAGCATCAGAAACATTAACAGTGGAGATTTGGAGCGTCGGTTGCCTTTGCAAGTCGATTCATAGTCAGTTATGTCAAAGTACTCTCGACAGTAGATTCCATCATGTTCCTTCCGCACCAAGTAGACTCCTGGTGTTTCAAACAATGCTAAAAACATTTGAAAGGTTTGAAGATGGCTGGCAAACTCAAGAGGTCTCAATCTTTTGGAACCGCTCTCTAACATAAATTTAATGTCGTCGGCCTTCAGGATCTGAAGCAAATATTTGTAGATGTCAACTCTCATCTCCTCAGTGTTAGGCTCCAGATAAACCAGAAAAACAAGAATATGCAGACAGTTTGCTCCATTTGCCTCCAACACATGCACATCTATACCATAATCAACCATTGCTTTCATAATCTTCTTAGATCCAAATGTAACTGCATAATTCCACGGTTGTACTAAACTGAATTTTCGGCAAGCACAGTCAATCGGTGATTCCATATTTCCCAGTAGTCCAAATGATTCTTTTTTGTTAAGCTGCAATGGGCTGTTCAGTATTTTTAGTTGTTCTTCTTTCGAATGCTTTTGCATGTATGTGTGAAAATCTTGAAGATTGTCATTCATCAAAACTTCAATAAAATGTTCAACTCTAGGATTTGATGATGTTGTGTAAGCCTTATGAATATCTTTCTTCTGATATGCTTTTTCATCAGCTTTTTCAACAGAAAAAAATACTGTGTTTCCTGATCCTTTCATGATTTCAGTATCCATTTTGATGAAGGATATTGAAATAAATGTGCACAATGTGATCTTTATTTCAGAATCACAAGCGATTATGAAATGTTATAAAGAAGGCTGGAAAGGGTGCCTTTTAACTTTTGATATCCAATTTAATTTCTCCCTATCATCTTTCAATTTAAGCAAGTCAGTTTCCACTTCTTTGTTCATAAATGAGACATGTTATTCTGATGCTTGATAATCCAATATAACTCCTTCCGAGTCCTGGATGAAACTACAAATGCAGTTGTGGTTACACAATCACCTCTGGTGAGCTTGACAGCCAGAGAGGTTGAAATTAGTTATTTTATCAGCTCCTCCTAAATTGATATCCTGAGTACTGACTGGCGTTATCTGAGAATGTCAAGCAGAAGGCAATTGTTGTGTTCAAGCAATAAAAGCTTCGGCCAAAAGAAATATTAACAAGAGTATTGCAAATATGCACGGTAACTGATACTGAACTGATGATAATGTAACTCATAATTTGAAGTTCAGGTATCATGTTGAATATTTATCCTCAGCCAACAATTTGTTTTATTCGATTTACTGACCAAGTGCTAAAATAAGTTTACATCTGCCATAAATTCAAACTGGTCGCGTGTCAAAAGGTCGTATACCATTTGCGTTACATGGCTGCCTTGGACCAAATTGGGTTTTTTTCAAGAATGTCTATTTACAATAGACTAAGGAGAACCAATTAAAACCAAAATCTACCACAATTTAATCATTATTCAATAATAAGGTCTGTAAATGGCAATAACAAACCTCTTCACCATACATCAACGTAAAATCCAGGTTTCAAACGCATTTTTCACGAAATCTACTTCATTCCACAAAAGCTCTTATTTTGTTCATCTATTTGACAGATTCATCAAATCACAGCTCAATGGGCTGAAAGAATATTTTCATATCGGTTCATGTAAACTAGTTTGAGCCTGCACAGTAAAGTGAACAAAAGATGACCAGAACAAGAGTGTTGCTTAATTGACAGCCTGCAGAAGCCAAATGTTTCTCAGTATTGCACATGACCAACATGACCCTCAACAGTTTGTGTTTTTTTATGCCTCTGCAGCACCTTAGTGGGCTATATCAAGGCAGGCGATCGCCGTATGAGGATGAGATGAGAAGACTGTGAGTCTGGCACATACCCTATTAATTCAGGGATGCCCAGGGTCTTTCAGTTGCCCAGCATAGAATACTGGATAAAACGCGCCTCCATTTAATGTCCCATGGGCTCGGACTAAAGTGAGTTCACGGGGTGAAATTTGAACCCACGCCCTCAAAGCCAGTTGACAAGCGCACTTACCGATTAGGCCACAGGGGAACTGACCCTCAACAGTGAACACCCCATGCTTGCTCACTTGTTCACGGGTAGAACTGTTTACCGGAAACATCCGAAAACATCCAAAAACCGCTGAAATACCGGAAACCTCCCAAAAATCATGGAAATATATGATATGCATAGAGAGTATTGGCACCAACTCAGCAAATTGTGTGTGTTCTCACTTCAAGGAACTGTTCATCTATGTGTCGGACAGAAAAGTGCACATAAATCTAAGTTTAACAACATCAATTTTATTTATTATTTTTTTCACAATACTGTGGAGGCAAATCCATTTGAATTGTGTATCACAGATTACATTATTATGATAAAATATAGAAATATATAAAACAAGATACAAGATACAAAAATATCAGTTTGAAAATTCAAATTTACAATAATTCTTTCTTAAATTCAGTCTTCAGCCGAGTTTTGTGCGCTTGATGGTGCTGGTCTTTGCGTTTCCTCTTTACTTGATGTGGTTTTTTCCCCCAATGGATGGTACGTGTCTGTGAAATCTTTGTGCCATCATTTGATCTTGCTATTCTCGAACTTCTTTCTTTAACTGCCTTGAAATACATCCGAGGTGAAATGTCTTTGTTGTTGTGTTTCTGTCATTCTAGTTCATTGCTGTGGGGAACTCGGAACTTGACAAACTCTTCGAAAAGTTGCAGGTCACCAAGTCACAGAAGAATACGTTGTATCTCTCTATAACCCCATTTGACGATCTCTAGGAGTTTTCCTATACAAGGTCGGGAAGCTTTTCTGACTTCCATTCCAATGCCTGCTTCGGCACGTGATTCACACTTTTGCAGTTATTGTTCGTCCACCGTGTAGTGATTTGCATCCCACACTCCTGACTGAATTTGCTGGAGACAAAGTTTTCCCGGAGAATGTGTGCAAGGACTCTGTACATGTAGTTAACAAAGCGAGGCTGAGTGTCTGCGAAGTTCTCCTTCAGGTTGTGGATCAAAGCCTCCAAGTTCAGTTCTGTTTTCACATCGACAATGCCACCAAATATTTTCTCAACGATATCGCTTCGTGTAGTAGTGTCTACTCCAATCTTGTCTCTCAGGTAACTGTTGGTATTTTTTTTAGATGGTGCATGTAGCACATGAGCTGATGTCAGGGAAAGCCCGACGAGCGACAGCTTTGATGGCTTTTTCCTTGTCACTCCCCATAACAAGGTTTCTCCTGGCCGTTCTAACAGTCCACTCAGGTGTTGGAAAAAGTGAAAATAAGTGTCAGTGCAGAATTTCCATGCAGGAATATATGGCCGACCATAATAGGATGATCTTCGGTGCTCTTTCTCACAACAGCAACGTTTTTCAGAACAGTCACCGACACATGCATGTCCCCAAGATTGAAGGTCTTGTCAATGCCCAGAATGGTTGATCTTGCAGTTGGTCCTGAGCTGCAAAATCGTCTCACATCTTTCATCTTTTCTTCCATATGCAGAACTGCGCATGGAACTTCTCCAGGTCTTCTAAGAATTGTCTGCATACATGAAGTGCAACTGCATCTCTTCGAGTTTCGCAATCTGATCAGCGAATGTTCCTGCTACGGAAGTCTTCCCGTCCTTCATGAAAGGTCAATACTTGGCGTCTTTCACTTGCTTGATATGACATTGCGTGGTCTATCAATGATGTCAAAATAAGCGCAAATTTCTGGGACTTTTCAGCTTTTCCTTTACTTCTTGATGAATCTTTGGTTTGAGTCTGACATAGTGGTTGCCTGACCCAAAGGCGTTGCCATGCGCAGTTGGGCCGTGGAACTTCCCTTTGTATTCATAGCAACCCAGTTTCGACTCGACAACTCCCTTCAACCATGTTACTCTCTTTTCGAAGGCTTTGTTTACAGTGTGCTGTGTATGGAATCTGTGCACGGTCATGACACTGTCTTCTGAAGGCTGAGGTACGAGAGGAACATGTATGGTTCATTTGTCCTTTTTACTAAATAAACAGTACTGTCCATCTTTTAAAACGACCTTTGTCAGCTGCCATCCTGGTCTCACAACATACAGAGTTCTATTTGATGTACCCTTGCCTCACAGTCATCCCAAAATTGGCTTGGACGTCCCTCTGATCTTCGCTTCAGATTGTCTTCATTCTTGACGATAAAGAAAACGTTTTCATTTCGTCCACGAGGCACATCATCTAGTCCATCAACATCAGTGTCCATTAAAACTTTAACCAGGTCGTTAACCATCAGGCATTGGCAACCCTTTGGTCCAGGGGAGAGGTCTCGGCCATCTTTCGCTGTCACTGTAGTCGAATTGGCATCTGATGACTTATGGCGACTTGACTCATCAGCTGTGCAACCGGTTGAATAATGCTTCGGCGTAGATGGAGCAGTCATTGAGGGCCTCAACAAGACTAGACGGAATTGATGGTAACGAGGTGGCAAGTGTGGATGCCCATACTGAAGTGTCATTCAAGCAGTGAGAGTCAGGCATAATGCCGTCAAGATCCGTCCCCATGATCAGCTTCCGGCTAACTCGTTTTGGCTTTCGATCCGTCTTGGTCACCGGGGTCTTCTCACTCTTCTGTAGTATTGGTCACTCTTTCTCACTCAATTCGTTTGTGACTGGGCTGGTCAGCTCAACATGTTCGGACTGAACAGTCTCCTTCATTACCACAAAGTGATTTGGACGAAATTAAAAAAACGAGGGCTTACAGAATTGGACTGAAATGTGCCTTGTGAGGTCACAGCCCTGTCCATGCCATGTTATTCTCAATGAATCATGAGAAATTTATGAGGTCATAGCCTATGCTTGCAATGCTATCAAAACGAATGACCAACTGAGTATCAATGAATCACAAGTTGATCAATGACAAGTTGACAGCTTATTCAATGTGGGCTTGTTGTGAGGTCATTGACGGCCTCCAACAACTTTTCTGTAAGCACTCGTTTTTCGTCTACTGTAATCAGATTGTTTTATTGTCACATAAACCGTTTTAGTCAAGCACATGTGGCAGTCATACCAAACCATAGCAATCATTGAATGAAATGGTACTGTTTTTACTGAAAGAACAACCTCATACTGTCTGCTTTCAGAATGTTATGTGAGCTGAGATAAAAGGTTTGGCAAAATATGTTATTGACTGGAGATGCTAATGACATGCACCAATCCAAATGGTGTGTGTTTTGGTGAAAGTTTTATTGCAAGCTGAGCCTCAGGGTGGACCCATGGGGACCACTGGCCCTACTCAATATACAGTCATGGACAAAAATATTTATACAGCTGAGTATTCGGCACATAACTGGTATTTCCAGGGATGCTACACTCTAAAAAATTTAGGACAAAAGCGGTTTTTAAAAATATCAAGTGGTTTTATGAGACAACCATGGTGGTTTTTGCATTGAAATTTGGTTTATCAGGTCATTTTTGGTTTTTATCTTTGGAATTGGTCTCCTCCTCAAGTAAAATGGCTTTTCAAAAAACCAAGGCCTCTTGTTGGAATGAGTCTACCCTGGTATTAGAGTTCTTCATGCCATGATAAATATTGGTTCATATGTCGATATGACGACATTTGTTGATGATCAACCAGATTACCATACACAAATAATTTGCTTAGAGACAATGGGTTTTCATTTATCTAGTGATATTTAATAACCTTGTACTAGTTTCGATGTATAAGGAACTTCATGGACCTCATAGACAAACTTGATACTGTGCTTGCTGAGACAGATCAGCTCCCCAGAGAACAAAGACTCCTTCTGTACCACACTTAACGCCATCTATACTGACATGCATTTGACAAACAGAAGTTCAAATTTAACAAGGAAAAAGTGATTAAGAAAAACACAGCAAGGAATCATTGAACCTATCAACACTGAAAGCATAACTAAGCTGTAACAAACAAAAAAACAGTGCATTATCTCAAAATGTGTTTTTATCCCAGCTTACATATCACAGTTGACTTAATAAGTAGATTGAGTCTCATGTTTGTCAAAGAATCATGAATGAGCAATGGTGAGCCGAGTGGTGCCACCTATAACTATACTTTTTAAAATTTACTTAGTAACTTTGTAGTTATAAAATACCATGCTTGATGCACGGGCATGTTAATCAGATGGTTGTGTTACAAATTGTAGATACACCATTTGCAAGAAATCATTAATGAATATATTCTAACATGTGGAAGAGTAGGTAAGCTAAACATTTCGTAGAAGTATCACTACACCCAAAAACTCCAACATGAGAATGATTTAAGACCAAACTTCAGTCAATCACAGGCAACTGTTCTCGGAATGTCTCGTTGGTAATATAGCTTTGCAGTGGCATTTCTCTGTGAGGTAAGTACATTTTATTATCTTGGTAGTCCATAAATGGACTGTAGACTGCTTGGTAAAACAAGGAAGAAAAGTCTACTGATTTTAGAGCTATCTCCAGTGCTTGCTGGGTGTGTAGCTTCACTCTCTTTTCCCTGTGTTTCTTTATTATACTCTATTACTGTTCTGTTTTCACTGTTACAATTTGTCTTTTCTCTTTGCAGATCTAAACAAAATCAAAGCACCTCCCCCCCCATAGATATCCCTCCCCTCCCCCCACAGATAAAAAAATAAAATCCCCTTCCCAATGAAAAAAGCAGCACCTGCAAATAATTATCAAATAAAGCCTTATTTTATGTAATCAGTAGTGGCTGGGGTGGGAGTTCGGGTCCCTGGCAAGTGGAATAAACAATTTTACATCCTGTATTGCCGCACTAAAGACAGCCTATGTTGGACGGCTGTTTCAATCATGCAGCACCGGATTTCTGTGTCCTCCCGCCCTAATCAGCCTACCAAGTGCATTAATCCTTGACGTAAAGCCTCAATCATCCATCCATGAATCCCAGTTGATAGGCCAGCCATGGACTGATTATATATGAGATAACATAATACCACTACTGATTTCTCAGATATCCAAACAGCCTCCTATCTCTTTGGTTTTTGAAGAAACCAGTTTTATTTGGTTTTTGTTAAAACCAAACAATTTGGTATTTCCACAAACCCTAGTTGGTTTAATATGCGGGACAAGCTCAAAAACCAAATTTGGTTTTTTGGGGGCTGTTTTTTTTAGAGTGTAGGAGAAAAATTTCACTTTTAAGTCATTGCCCTAATCAATTGTCGTTGTCAAGCACTGCAAACTTAAGCATATCTCTGTTTTCAAGCTCACAGGGCACACAAACATAAAATTTCAGCATGAAAAAAGTATTCATACAGCTCGAACACGCTGGGTATAAATTGCATCAAAAGCTTGAATTTCTGTTCCAAATAATTTGTAACTTTCTGTGGCTTCTTTGGATAACCTCTAGAAGTTCCGATTGCTTTTTTATCTTTGTTGGTTTACCCATAACAACCTATATCACTGGTATCATTTTACCATTAAATTTACATGACATTTTTCAAAAGATGGCAAGAAGTCCATGAAGAATAACCTCATTTCTTCAAATGGTCCATTATAGTTTTCTTTATGCAATAGGTTGTGCCTGATGTAAACTACAAGAAGTTGCATTTGGTTTTACAAGATTTAGACATCGGTACCAAATGTCTAGCGAAGTCTTGAAAGTTTTGCCCATTGAAATAGCATTGGGTCTGGGCCAATTTTTACCCTAGGTCTTGTGCATCATGTGCAAATCATCAACTGCATGCCACAAGTTTTAAATTTTAGTCCAAATGAGAGTTTGCACTAATGATTAAAGCAAGCCATGAAACCAAATTTTACTGTGTGTGAGCATTTAGCTTGGCTTAGTGAGCATCTTTGCAGAAGTTTCATATACATTTAATGGTAAATGATACCAGCGCTATAGGGTGGTATGGGTCAACCAAAACAGATAAAACACCCAAAAATTCACTCAGGACTTCTATGGAAGTTATCCAAAGAAGCCACAGAAAGTTACAAATTATTTGGAATAGAAATTCAAGCTTTTGATGCACTTTATACCCAGCGTGTTCCAGCTGTATGAATACTTTTGTCATGTTGAAATTTTACGTTTGTGTGCGCCCTGAGCTTGAAAATCGAGATAGGCTTAAGTTTGCAGTGCTTGACAATGACAATTGATTAGGGCAATGACTTAAAAGAGAAATTTTTCTCCTCGCATCCCTGAATCAAGAGTAAATACCAGGTATGTGCAGAATACTCAGCTGTATGAATATTTTTGTCCGAAACTGTAAGAGGGTTCAATCACCATGATGAGTACTTTCCCAAAATCATTTGTAAATAAGAAGCAGTAAGACGGGCAGCTGTTTGAAAATGCGCAACTTTCACCAATTTGCAAACTGTACAGGTAAAATCCTGCAAAGAAAATCATGCATGAAAATTGATGACAGCATTGCGAAAGTTATTTTTTCTCCAGATTTGCACTTGGATCTTGAATAATGTGTTACTGAATAAAAGAGTAGTCAGACAACTTCAAACAAACACTGCTGTTTCAAGCGAATATATTGCTTGGCCTTTACTGGAAGAATCAATCTCATGAAAGAAGCTGACCTGACCGCATGCAGCTGAGAAACATCAGGTGAATGTAACACAAAGCTAATGAGTCAGAGAATTGTCTTGGCACCTCAATCAGTCACTCAGGGGCACAACACAGAATAGAGACTGGATGCCACAAGGCAGGGTTCGTAATGGGTCTTATAGCTGAAATTTGGAATGGAAAACCCTTGTCTTCAGGCTAAATATATTTTGCTTCTTTTTATTCTCCGAGCATAATTTTCTACTGCAGATTCCTTAGTTCAAGTTCCAAAGGGTATAATGTACAATCTGTGCGTTTTCCTCAAGTCTTGTCTGTCACCTACTGCTTCTACAATGCTATTACAGCGATGCACTTTGATACCGAAAAAGAGTGTGCAGTGCACTGTGAAAATGGCACATCGTGTGTCATCATACAGATGATTTGTCATGATCATACCCAATACTTTCAATGTTAATTTGATTTAAGGAGACTTATCCCTCTTGTTGGTAACAGCCAAACAAAAGGAACATGCATCTGATTTTCAATACAAAATCAATTATGACAAGTCAAATGGCCTTCTCTTGATCATGACTAATCAAAGTGCCTCTTTGTTTCCCATGTTGAAAGTATAGAAGATGACACTTCATCAGCTATCATGAATCACAAAGTGCGTTTTTCACAGTGAACAGATCCTCATTTTGTCTTTATCTAAGTGCATCGCTGTAAAATCAATGACATTAATTTAATGACTAAATAATCATATCTATAATGTAAAAGACCAACAATAATCGTGTTTCTGTGTAAGGTATGATTCTAAGCTGCCCCGTGATTAAAGAAATGTAAATATTCTTCCTTTTTTAGTTCCTTGTATTCGGAACAAAATCTTCCTGCTGTAAAAGTTTGCTCACAGTAGATGAATGACAAGTGCTTACAGAAAAGCTCTGGATTGTTACTTGTGCGGTCATATTCCTATCCCTGCCATGTTATTCTGTATGATTCGTAAGCAATTTGTGAGGTCACATCTGATACTTGCAATGTCATTTTATGTGTCACACCATTCACCAATGAGGTCACTAGCTACCCAGTGACAAATTTACAGTTATTCCAATGTGTTTGATAGGGCTTCTTGTGAGGTCATTGATATGTCCACCAACAGCTGAATGTAAGTACTTGTCATTTGTCTATGTAAGTGTCCCAAACTGGAAAATTAAGCCAACTGAACAGCACAGACATTCAAACAAAATATATGATACAACAAAGCATGGATTTGAAGCCCCAAAGCGTGGCACCTGGCATCCAGGCTCTGTACAGAGTTGTAGCCAGTGTGTGACAGATTGAGGAGCCAAGACAATTCTCCAACTCATTAGCTTTGTGCTAGGTCCCCTTGATGGTGTCTGCCAGGTCAGCCAATTTCAAATGATATTGATCTGATTCGTCCAATATAGCCCAAGCTGCAACACTGGCAAGCTTTGAGGTGCCTCTCGAGTTTGAAACATTCTTGTCTTCAATAGTTTGAGTTTGAAAAATTCTTGTCTTCAATAGTTTGAGTTTGAAAAATTCTTGTCTTCAATAACACTTAATCATTTCACCTTCAATTGAGCACCAGACGTTTATTTGATACTGAGAAGGCAATAGTGTCATTTCCTTCTTACTTTAATTCGAAGTGCCCAACGTCTCATGTATTCACCCATTCTCTTGGCAAAAAAAATTTAAAAACAGAATGAACCAGCAGGGAAAGCGGATTTTCGGCTTGCCGCTCCTTACACAATATCAGATTATATTCAGATATAGTTGCTCCAGCCTTATGTAGAAACTGCTGCTTTTCATGAATGGCTTGCATGGTTAAGGGTAATTACACATCAACATGCAGAGTGTCTGCCACTGCATTGAACCCTTACATCTCAAGCACAATTTGTGAGCCAGTGGCGCCCATGGGTCCACCCAGAGGCTCAGTCAGCAATAAAACTTTCACATAAACACACACCATTTGGATGGCTGCATAGCCATTAGCATCTCCAGTCAATAACATGTTTTGCCAAACCTTTTATCTCAGCTCTTGGGACATTCTATCACAAGCAAGTGCGAGGTTTTTTCAACAGAATTTGAGAGTTGATAAAACTTTTCTTGCCATGCTTTGGTATCAATGCCACAACTGATCTAACTTGAAACGATTGTAAATCGAACTTAGAATAAAAATTTAATTTGCTGGCTTTTAAAAGAATTGACAGAAGATATCTCCTTTCAAATACTTAAACAAAATTAATGTGACTTGTAGGCGAGTTTGTAGAGTTGTGAGACTTGTCAATAATCATTGTAAGATATAATTTTGGCAAAATACTAAGAAGAGGCATCAATTAATTTTGAATCTTGAAAGTGCTCTATAACAGTGCAATATTATCTTATGACAGACTGAAAATTTGTGGTGAAATTATTATTGGCGCCGCAAACTTCCTTTGTATGGGTCAAATTTGATAGGTCTGAAATTCTTGTCTCCGGTGTTCAACAGTAATTCATGATGACAGGAAGACCAATAGAGGACCTCTTGTTGTCATTTGTCATAGACAAGGATATTAGCAAAACTATTAACAAAAAAAATATGTGGCAGAATATTTTTATCCCACCAAAAAATAGCATTGAAGTCACCAACCCCGCTGAAAATGGCCCGTCTCCAACAACATTTTCTTGGAAAGATCGTATCACAAAAACTAGTACAGGATCCTAATTCAATTAAACTCTTCCATGCATGGGGACTTGACTGTCAGTCTTCTAAAATCTGGTCACCAATAGCTGAAATAATATTCTGTATAAGAGCAGGAGGTTGTTGTGCCCATGTCTCCAATATTGCGTCATTAGCATCACGCCAGATATGTTTCTTAATAAATATTAAAGGGACACACATTCTGTGAGAAAACCTTATGTCTGATGTTGTCTGAGAACCCAAGAAAATAACTGAACTATCTGTAGCTCTGTATCATTTATGTAAACCAACATATTAGAGTATTTCTGTTGGCGTGTCAGTTGTCCTATCTCAATTTGTCATTAGCAAACGCCTTGCTATTCTATTTTGACTGCATATTTCTGGACCAAAACCACCCTGAACATGTGTCTGGTGTTCATAAGGTCATTGCATGCACTTATTGCCAGACTGCCAGTTTTCCATTGGTCCCTGCAAAGATTTTTCCTACAATTATCATTAGCATCACGCTGTCATTAGCATCATGTCAAAAATGGCTTATTGCCTTTACCTCACAAAAATTTTGTTGCAGGTGACTGGAGTTGAAATTAGTTGAATATTATCAATAAATGTTTCAACAGACTATAACATAACATTTTTGCATATTCCTTCCATCTGACATGCTTAGTATGAAGTTTGATGCTTCTCTGAAACTACCAACCAAATATGGGGTGCCAGTACCATTTTACCATGGTCTTGCATTTGAAATATGGTTTAGCAAAGACATTGGGCACTGGAGGAAGTAGTGGAGATCATCTTTATTATTCAGAATCCAAACTATTGATGAAACAAGAATTTTTGTTTGTTTTTGTAAATTTCTGGTTCAAGGACATGTTCTATCTCAATGACTATTGGTCATAGAGACCTGAAATATAGTTCAATGTGTGCAGAAAAGCCACTTTCCTATTTGTTGGTAATACATTCTTCAGCTCTAAGTGGTACGGATATCAAGTTATAGGCATGATGCTAATGACACACATATTAGGTATTTTAATTGATCAAATGCAGTTACTCAAAAGTAATTGGCACTAGAGACCTGGAACTTGGCCTAAAATGTGCAAGCAACTTGCCTAATCATTGGCAATAGATTGTTTAGCCCTAAGTGGTCAGGATTTTTTAGTTAGAAGTGTGATTTTAATGACAGTAGAAACACATTACAGCTATGTTAATCACCTCAGTACAGATCAGCGGGGCATTGGGACCCTTGGACATGAAAGTGTAGTGATAGCTGATTGTTTGACCCACCCAACGCAAACTTTAAAAGGCACTTCTGGAACGAAAAATTTTCAAAATTTGTTCAGCTGAAATTTCAAGGTTTTCAAATTTTGACCCGTATAATGCCTATACCTCATGGTGATTTCTGCCTCTCATGAACTAAAGGAATCAATATGACCTCAATTTAGCTTTACTATTGAAATGATTTTAACTAATCAAGATTTCCTTACAGATTTATCTTTAGAGCTCTTTGCAGATTGGCATTCCACTGTAAAAACTTATTTTCTAACTCTATTATTTTCAATTTGCAAACTGGCTTGCCACGTCATTGACAGTTTTCTGTTGGTCTGCTATTTTTCTTATTTGAAGAAGTACCTTAAGTCATTTAATTAGTTTGTTTATTGTCTCCTATGCTGCTAGATATGATAAGCACTGAATCAACCAAATGACAATAACTGACACAAAGAAATATTGTTAAGCCAGTGACATAACACGACTAAGTTGAAAGTAAATTTTGAAACTGTTTGGACCGCCAATCTACAAACAGCTATAATGGGTTTGTTCCATTTGAAATGTGAGATAAGAAGAGGCACGACGAGACGTTGTAATTGATTTTGTGAAAAACTGAATTTCTGAAACATCATGATGGAAATCAGCCTGCCCAGCAGATGACCATTTACAATTGCAAGGGTCCGATTCAATTTTGCTATAGAGAAGGCCTGAGTAGATACAGCATCAGTCATATAGCTTCCATATGGCTGCCACTTCTGCACCAGAGGCGGTGTGTTTCAATGACTCTGTGTTTCAATGACCTAATTAAAAACACTGCTTTATGCCAGAATTCATTACATTTATGTTCAAAAAATTGAAATGGTGCAAGACAGTGTGCGCTTTTGAAAGAACAAGGATTAGTCAAGTTTTCCTTCATAACCAAATAGTATCAAATGCATATAATTTCATCAAATTATATCTCTTAGCCTGGTGTCAAACTAATAGAACGCCACATGTTCAGTCTTGAAACAGTGTTCACCAGATGGAGAATGGAAAGCAACATGTATATTTCACAACATGAGTCATAACATGAGTCAGAAACCACATAAACACAATACAACTTGCATCGTGGCTTGTGGAACGTGTGATGGCAAGATGATTGCAAGAACAATAGCATACAAAGTGTTCAGTTACCTGCTGTTCTCTGAATGATGACAAGAATACTGTACTTAAGTATAGATCTCAATGTAATATCCTGTATTCAGGATGTACTGCTAATCTCTCAGGCTGTATTTGATGGCAGACTGGAAGATGTTTTGCTATACAGCTGTTGTGCTTTCCTATGTCAGTGTTCCAACTTCCATGACCAAATGTAATAAGGTTGAAGTAAATGAAGACGATTGAGTCAAAGCACACAGTGCTGCACTTTTGATGATATTTTGATGTTCTGCCAGATGTGAAACCGAAAGCAATATGGCTCACCACACACCATGTTGGACGTCAATTCGACCATAATATTTGCATATTGAGGAAACCTAAGAAAATGACATTGGAGACATGTTAGATTGATTTTGACAAAATGATGTGGACAGAGCCAATTTTTTTGCCAGGAGAGAGAAATTCACAGGAAATCTTTTCTGACCCACCAGGCCTATTTGCCAGATTATCCCCAGTTCACTAACGTTCAATTTTACACCATTACATTTTAGTTTCATATGATCTTAAAAGTTATAAGACTGTTTATCTATATCTATTCAAAATTCAAAATAAGCTCAGTGGACATGTGTATCATCCATACGATTCACTTGGACCTGCAGCATGTTGGGTGCTTTTTATCCTAATATTCGAATCTATATCATCATCTGACAGTGGCTTTCCTTGCTGGATACCACACAAAGCCTATGAGCCAGAGAATCGTTTTGGCACCTTAATCTGTCAGAGAGCATTCCCACAGACACAGATTCAAACAATATAGCCAGGCTGAACTAGAAACTATTGCAATGTCTGTGCTCTGAGACACAGAGGCTCACCCTTTGTTCATTTCAAACACGACATTGTTACAGACTGGTTGTTGGTCAAAATTGCCATTTGTGTTTGTAAAGCCATGTGCCCCATTACGGGGCCCCGCTATTTACTGGAATAATGCTCCCTTGGGAGGCATTGACATGTTCCTTTTATAGTCAAAATAGTTTAATTGACCCAATTCCCCATGGGCATGTCGACGTTGCAGCAACGTCACCCTTTTCGTCAAATGACGTAGAATTGTATGGTTGAAATTATGTTGTCACAACGTTGTGAAGCAACGTCAAAGATATGACGTTAGCAATTAGCATGCAACATGGTGGCGACGTTTTACTACATTGTGAGGCAATGTCCAGAGTTCGACGTAAGCCTGCGACGTTGTGGCAATGTTGTAAAACAACCCCGACGTCCACCAATTAGCAACGTTGTGGTTTATGTCGTGTGCCCACTGGGTTTGTATCCTGGTGTTTTTATATACTCCAGATCCGTTTTTTGACCAGAAGGCGAATAAATCCAGCAAAGTGTTCTTGATTTTCATCACCGACTCTAAAACTCTGATGCAGAAATTGATTCCACAAAAATCGTCCTCTAGATGGCATGTCAGTTCATTGGTGTGTAGTGAGAGCCACCTGGTGCTGATTTTCTTTCAGACTAAATGAGCTGTCTCAGAGAAAATCATGCAAAATCCAGAGATCTTGATTGATGACCGACTCGGAATTGGCTAAAATTTTCCACACATCAAGGTTTGGGTCTTTAAACATGTAATTCATGGTCAAAAGTCCAAATTTCATTTTTTAAGGTTGTGCCACAGCATCTTGAAAAAAAGATGTTTTTCACTGAAACTTGACTAAAAATTCACTCCGAGCGCCCATGAAATTGCATGTTTTTAAAGCCTCATTAAATCTGATAAACTGCAAATATAGTCATGTAAGTTTAAAAAATTTGTCATTTGGAACCTTAAAAATGCACAAAATTCTTAAAAAAAATTTTAACATCATTCATCTGTTTTTGGCAGCTTGCCAAACATTTGTCTTAGATGGATTTTTGAAAATTGTGAAAAACACCCTATGTTTAAGGGGGCTGTTCTCAATGCGCGACGCCTTTAGAAACCTGATTTAAAAAAATAGGAATGCAGAACACTTGTAAAGTTGCAATAGGTGGCGCTGATTTTCACATTTTTCATTAAAATTTGAAAAATACGACGTTCAACAGCATCTACTTAAAAGCCAGATATGAAAATTTTTGGTTTAAACCACATTTTTTGGGTGAGAGAACTGCAATAAGTCATTTTCTATGACACTTCAACCCAATCCAAGATGGCAGTTGAGCTGGAATTCAAAATGGCCGCCAAAAAGTAAATTGTATGCAACTTTGCTCCAAATTGGGATAGAGCGACACTATTTTGGCTTCAAAGATGGGTTTAGGGACCTGAGAAAGTCAGTTATGATATCAATTTTCATTTTACATCCAGCCGATCCAAGTTGGCATCCAAAATGGAATTCAAAATGGCTGCCGAAAGGTAAATATTACCCTTTTTTCACTCATAAATGGGATTGATCGCCACTGTTTAGGCCCAAACATGGGTTTTTGGGGTCTGAGAATTCCATTATGATATCCAGTATAGTCCATTTACATTTTCCTACCAAGATGGTGTCCAAGCTGCAATTCAAAATGGCCGCCAAAGGTGTATTTCACATATTTTTGCTCCTAATTGGGATTGATCACCGCTATTTTGGCCCAAACATGGGTTTCGAGGGTCTTAGAATTCAAATTAAATTTGACCTACTTCGGATGTAACTTATCTTGCTTGCGGAAGTTTGAGGTATGGGAATTCAATTTGTGACCATTTCTGGCACCTGTATAGCATGCCTAATTAGTTAATCAGTTTGTACTTTTAGTTGTAAAATTGTAACATTCCAGGCCCTGTCCAAAAACCATGTTGGACTTGGGTTTCAGTAAAGTTGGAACTGAATGCTCTGTTTGACTCCAAAATAGGAGCTCTAGCCCTATTAATGGTAAATATAGTTTTCGTTAGCTTTTTTTGGGATCTACCTAAAAGAAAGTCAGCACAGATATGCTAAATTTGGATTGGGTTGACACAATATTCAATTCACTGATGCTAAATTCTACTTTTATATTTGGAAAGGTATGCTCTATCCAAATATAGATAAAACTCCATTTTCAGCTACCACTTTGGGAATTCTAAGTTGTACAATACTTCAGATTTGGTCATTTGGACCCATAAGTACAGAACAATTCATCAATATATCTCGATAAGGAGCAAAGGTAGACTTCACTTTTTGGCAATCATTTTCAATTACGTCATGGATGCCGTCTTGTATTGGATGGAAGTAAGAGGTAAAATAAAAATTGATATCTTGTTTCTTTTCTAATTCCCGCAAAATGCAAGTTGATGTCTCAAAAGTGCAGTTCTGTCTCATTAAGGAGGTAAACTACATAGAAATTACTTTTTGGCACCCATAATTCAAATTTTTTTTAAAACAATTTTGTATCAGGTAATGATTAAATGGTAATTTATATCAAAATTGAATTCTTAGAATCTAAAAATGCATCTTTGCACAAAAAACAATTCAGCTGTATCCCTACCAAGATTCAAGACTAATTTTTTTGAAGATTCAAGATTCAAGACTAAAGCAAAGGAAATTAGAATTTACATTTTGATTGCCTTTTTGAATTCCAGCTTAGAAGGAATGCTTGGTCGGCTGAGATTAAAATAAAAAATAGCATGCGATGCATGTGCCGTGTCCTCGGGCCTTAATTTGATCAATTTGTTCCTCTGCCTGGTAGGTGGCAGGGCAGTGTGGAGTTTGTTTATGTCCAACTCCTCCCTCTTCGGAGTCCAGGGAGAACCACACTACTAATACCACAACCTACCATCCCACCATCCGGTTTTTGCAAAACGCCACTATCTGGTTTTTGCAAAACAAATGTGTTTTGGATGTCAAAGGCTGCATGCAATCTGAGATGATTTTGGCCAATTACAATCTTAAATTCAAGAGGAGGGACATGAAATTCCAGGTAGGGTATCATTATGACTAGTGTAACCACTGGAAAGTAATACTTTGAGTTGTCATTTCGCCTGTGAAATGTTTTATGGACCATAAAACTTTCATGCTTTAATTGTTAACACTTGACGAAGCTGCATCATGACAAAAGGCAAAAATAAGCGAAATATACCTGTGGTGGCCATTTTGAATTCTAGATTTGAACGTCAAGTTGGATTAAATGAAATAAAAATGGATATCATAATCAAATTCTCAGAGACCCATGTTTGGCCCAAACAGTGGCGATCAGTCCCGAAAAGGAGCGAAAATTGGTGAAATACACCTTTGATACACCTTTGGTGGCCATTTTGAATTGCAACTTGGACACTGTCTTGGTAGGAAAATGTAAATGGACTATACTGGATAACATAATGGAATTCTCAGGCCCCCAAAACCCATGTTTGGGCCAAAACTGTTGTGAATAATCCCAATTAGAAGCTAAAATAGGGGAAATACACCTTTGGCGGCCATTTTGAATTGCAGCTTGGACACTGTGTTGTTAGGAAAATGTAAATGGACTATACTGGATATCATAATTTAATTCTAAGACCCCCGAAACCCATGTTTGGGCCAAAATAATGTTGATCAATCCCAATTAGGAGCAAAAATATGTGAAATACACCTTTGGCGGCCATCTTGAATTGCAGCTTGGACACCATCTTGGTAGGAAAATGTAAATGGACTATACTGGATATCATAATGGAATTCTCAGACCCCAAAAACCCATGTTTGGGCCTAAACAGTGGCGATCAATCCCATTTATGAGTGAAAAAAGGTAATATTGACTTTTCGGCAGCCATTTTGAATTCCTTTTTGGATGCCAACTTGGATCAGCTGGATGTAAAATGAAAAAATAAACCCATCTTTGAAGCCAAAATAGTGCCACTCTATCCCAATTTGGAGCAAAGTTGCATACAATTTACTTTTTGGCGGCCATTTTGAATTCCAGCTTAACTGCCATCTTTGATTGGGTTGAAGTGTCATAGAAAATGACTTATTGCAATTCTCTCACCCAAAAAATGTGGTTTAAACCAAAAATTTTCATATCTGGCTTTTAAGTAGATGCTGTTGAACTTCGTAGTTTTTCACATTTTAATGAAAAATTCGAAAATTAGCGCCACCTATTGCAACTTTACAACAAAATATCCCACGGAACGGACACCCATTTAGTAAAACTCAAGTGTTCTGCATTCCTATTTTTTTTAAATCAGGTTTCTAAAGGCGTCGCGCATTGAGAACAGCCCCCATAAACATAGGGTGTTTTTCACAATTTTCAAAAATCCATCGAAGACACATTTTTGGCAAGCTGCCAAAAACAGATGAATGATGTCAAAATTTATTTAAAGAATTTTGTGCATTTTTAAGGTTCCAAATGACAAACTTTTTAAACTTACATGACTATATTTGCAGTTTTTTAGATTTAATGAGGCTTTAAAAATATGCAATTTCATGGGCGCTCGGAGTGAATTTTTAGTCAATTTTCAGTGAAAAACATCTTTTTTTCAAGATGCTGTGGCACGACCTTAAAAAATTAAATTTGGACTTTTGACCATCACTTGCATGTTTCAAGACCTGAACCTTGATGTGTGGAAAGTTTCAGCCAATTCCGAGTCGGTCATCAATCAGGCTCTGCATGATTTTCTCTGAGACAGCTCATTAACTTTTGTTGCACTGGTAGACCCCAGATCAGCCTAGCCCTGAGACCCTGCGTGTAGCGCAGGGGTCATGAATCACTACATAGTAAAAACTTCAGTCTACCCTTCAGGAGAATCAAAATTGTGTCGTTGTTGCAGCTCTTTTGATCTTTGTGATTATCTCACAATAATTTCCATGCATTTTTTTGCCGATAGCACATCATTTCAATCCAGAACATCATCATACATGTACACTGTAGACAACAATTTTAATTTTTCTTAGCCACATAAAAACTGTCTCCTCAAGAAAAGAAAATGGCAGCTCATCAGTGATTGGTCTAAACAGAGCAGCAGCACTGTTGTGATGTCATAAACACTGGTGACATCACAATCTCTGGTGATGTCATTGCAATTGTGTTAACAATCATTTTGTGACATCACCATGCAGCTGTCACTCTTTCTTAGCCAATCATAGGGCGGTTTCTTTACAATGTATAAGAAAAAATTATTAAGCTCAACTTCAATTTTGTATTGTAAGTGTCAGTGTTCTCACAAAACTGTAAATATGTGCTATCAGCAGCAAAATTTGTCATTTTTTGATATACCAACACATAATATCAGTAATTCACGACAGCCATTGTCCTAAACCCTTGTTGAAAATCTCAAGTTTTTCCAATGCTAGTGCACGTGGGTCCCAGGGCTAGGATCAGCCGGGTCAGCTCAACCTGCATCGATGTGGAGGGGTTTTTCAGTTACCCTAGCACAGAATACTGGATACAACACACCTCCATCTGTGGGCTCGGACTAAAGTAAGTTTCCATGATGAAATTTGAACCCACACCCTAAGGGCCAGTGGACAAGCCTGCTTAACTGTTAGGCCATCGGGCCTAATGCGAAAATTCTGAGTCATCTAGTCAGTTCTCTTGGCCTACATTTGGAAATTTTTGTTAATTCACTGATATATGGGATCAACTACAATTTTTTTTAAGTTTTCAAAAAATGGTTATACTTGCTGACAGTCCCTAACAAAAAAGTTTACTAGAAAGATTATATTCATGCGAGCACCGAGATAAGTCAGTTGAGTAAAACTTGCATCATGGCTTATGAAACATGTGACAGAGTCACAGAGAGGTCATTGCCTCAACAACGTCATACAAAATGTTCAGTAACTGCCATTCTCTGAGTGATGATAAAAATACTCCAGTTCCTGCGAAGTAGATTGCATGCAATATCCTGTATTCTGAACGTACTGAAATCTTTCAAGGTGTATTTCATTGCAAACTGGATGAGGTTCTGTTATGCAATTGTTGTGCTTTCTTATAGTCAGTTGTGGTATTCCATAACTGGATGAGGTTCTGTTATGCAATTGTTGTGCTTTCTTATAGTCAGTTGTGGTATTCCATGACTAGATGTAATAAGGATGAAGTAAATGCAGCGGAAAGGAGCCAACTTATCCCAAAGCACACACAGTGTCGCACTTTTGATGTTCTGCCAGCCTTCAGGGAAACGCAAAGCAATATGGCTCACCACTGCAGTCCGCATTTTTGGTGCCTCTACAGGGTGAGGAACCAAAACTTTCTATAAACTTCCTTCTGTTAAAGGATCTTACATTTGAAGATTATTAAGGTATCAGCTATACTTGTGCAAGGTTAGAAAGAGCTTGGACTAAAATGACTCCACGGGAGACAAAAAGGAAGAGGCGGTCAAATTTGCCTCGTTCACAAATGGACTAAAAAGCAGTCCATGACATACTCAGAGTGACCTCACAACCAGCATACAATATCATGAAGGCAATCAAAAACTGACAATGGTGCCTGTAAGAGGTGGTGGCAGAGCTTCTGGTGGACCTCAATACCGCCAGAGTGGCTGTGCAAAATTATTCAGGCCTGAAATCATGTGTCAGGACCCCAAAGACACCTTCCGGCCGTTTGCATTAAGGCCAGAGGACATAGATGACCAAAACGTGATGGGCTACATTAGGAAGCATGGCTCGACAGTCAAAATGCTTTCAAACTATAAACTATTTGTTCTGGATTTGGTTGTCAACAGAAGAAATGACCAATCCTATACAAACTCAATGGAAGATTGTGGATGGGATATTCAGGACAAAGTATCCAGCTCAGGCAATGGTTTTGGGAGTCGTGACTTCAGATAGAAAAGTTATGCTTAATTTCATTTTCATGCAAGTAAAGGGGGACAGACCTGATGCATAGAGTAGGACGGGGCATGCAGCCCCCTTAACTTCGAGGTACTATTTGACCAACTTTTTATGGTTGATTATTTGAATGCTTATGCTGTCAGGAAGGGATCACTTGACTCTACTTATAAATAGTGAAACAAATTTCGTCCAATTCTAATAAAGAAGTTACGTCCTTTTTGTAAAAAAATGCAAATGGCCTTCTTACCCTGCCCATCTGGCAAGAAGCCCTCCTATTATTATCCTTTTTTTTTTTTTGCGAGCACATTCAGCTTGAAAGTTATTTGTTGGAGTTATTCTGCCATTTTAAGCCATTCCATTCACTTATTCCGAATTTCAGATTTTTTCTGTTCATACTTTCATATTTCAATATTTTTTGCCCTGTTTCAATTGCAGCCAAGTTTTCCTATTTTAATTAGCTATTCTTTCAAGATTTAACGTAAAGTACACATTATTAAATGGTTCCTGAAGCAGCTTCCACCCCCCAGTGAAGGGGGCCTCATGCCCCATACCATGTGGTGCCTCTTGCAGTCTCGCTCCACACACACATATTTTAATTTGACTTCTATATTTTGAACTAAATACAAAAAACATCATCCAAATCATAAAGTGAAGCAATGCAGATATCCATTATACTTTTTAAAAATTTATTTAAAAGTTATTTCTGACAGCCCCTTTCGGAGAATTAATCAAAGTTACAAAAACCATGCACATTTGTTTGTTTCTTTAATTTCTACCATGTTTTGGTGCTGTTTGCCCTGAAAATTTGTGACGTCATCTAAAAAGCCTCTAGATTCAATCCTATCAATAAGAAAAATGTAAGTTAAGATACAACCCTGGGGGGACCTCTCTCCTAACCCGGGCTTCTTTCCTCGCCCTAATCTACTTCTAGGTCCAGTGGTGTAATGTCTTGCCATGTCTGCATGTGAATTACCCCAACAGCAACTATGGGTAGACTCAGAGTAGTTCCCCATGCCAAATGGCCAAGAAAGTTCCGGATTTCCACTACTTAAAAAAATTTCGGACACTTCTGGGCAGCCAACTTCTGGCCCTCTTCCAGCTCGGACCTTAATCCCCTGGACTTTACCGCACAGGGCATCCTCGAATAGTCGACCAGCAAAACAACTCCGGTATTATGGGGAGGTTGGCTGTAGGCAAAGAACTTCAAGGTACAAATTGATTAGTGATGGCGCAGTGACTGTCTGCTGTATGTCCCCCAGGTGAGTGAGACAGATCAAGAATTACCAGTGAGCCTGTCAACCGAAGGTATTGTGTAAAGTTAACAGTATTGGAAGCCTCGGGGCCGGCCTCGTCCTCGAGGCCGGCCTAGGGGCCTGATTTTGATGGCCTCGGCCTTGGCTTGGTCTCGGATGCCAAATCCTTGGCCTTGCCTCGGTCTCGATTGTCTTTTGGCCAATGGTAGGTGCCTTGGGACCGGCCTCGTCCTCGAGGCCGGCCTCAAGGCCATATTTTGATGGCCTTGGCCTCAGCCTTGGCTCGGTCTCGGATGCCAAATCCTTGGCCTTGCCTTGGTCTTGGGTGTCCTGACCTCGACTACATCACTGAAAGTTAACCTATTGGCTGAGCCTATGTACCGCGGGTGTAATTATGAGCAAGAAAGCACACTATAAACCTAACCTTTACTTCTTTTTTCTGTGCCTACAACTCCTCGATAAAACTAGAGTCACACGATACCACTAAGTCATATGACAAGAAACAATAAGATGAATATGCTGTTTTTAAAAGTTTGAAACTTAGATGGATGCTGGACAAAAGCTTCCATCTTTTGGGCAAAAACACACCCAATTCTTAACTATTGGAATAAGCTTTCAATTTTTCAATTTTTTTAACCACCATTCAAAAGAGTTATACAGAACATTGCTTTGATGGGCATTTTCAGGCTATTAAGTAAAGAGATATTTTTTGTGGTGGTTTTTTTTTTCAAGGATGAGTCAGGAGCCTAATAAGAAAGTTTGCGTGATTGCATGTTGTTTACGAGTACTGCACATGCTTGTATGAGGTCAATCAACTGCAATGCCATGATGAACTGCAAATTTCTGCATGTTTAATTATGATGGGCACAAGTATACTGATAAGACAGATCCTGAAATGAAATAAGAACCAGATGGACCAACAACAAGTCGATTATATAAATAATCTGATCAGGAACAACTTTACATACAAATAAATATAAATATTTATAACAATGCTGTTAGTGGTATCCTGCACTGATAGCTATATAAATCATTTGGTATTTTGTGCAATAAAACTTGAAACACTCCAGACAATAACAAGTTTATAGCCTTTTTTGTATAATTCATTCGAAGCCAGTGCAAGGCACTGCAAGCAGCCAAGTCAAAACGAGAAAATGTTATGCTATTTTTGGTGCAAGGCTTATGGAAATGAAAATAAACATTCAATGAAAGTCTTTTTGACTTGAGAGCTTAGTTAAAATGACTAATCAAGTTAGATTAGTGAAAATATCCAAATCGCTTAGACATGGCACAGCAGAGCATTTTTTATGATTTTCCATCTGGAAACAAATGGAAAAATCCTGAAACCATTATTCGTAGAGCCATAATGCACCAGGTCCAATGTCGTGAGTTGGTAAAATTTCAGTTTTGGCCCAACATGGACATGCATTTCAGGTGATATCTCTGCGTACTGGTAGAATTTGTGTATGCATAATGGATCATATGAATGGCAGTGATTTCCCCTTTCACGTGAATAGCAGCAAATGTTTCCAACACTCACAGCTTTTGATATATTAAATGATAAATGATTGCATATGGGGTCAGTTTTTTGCGTCACGCTGGACACTGCATGAAAAAATATATTTGTAAGATTCTAAAATACATGTACAAGCAAGCTAATGCAGTTAGAAAAAAATGCAATATTTTTCCGAGATAGCTGAGCGTCATATGAATGCAAAAAAAAAGGCCATAATATGTTTTTGTATTTCAGAATGACACCTTTTGTAGTATGAGTTTGTTGTGTCACAAGCAAAGCCAAAATGGACAATGTGATTTTTGAAGCATCAAATCTACCATTCAATAATTTAATTTTTTCAATATTCATACATCATTGTTTTGCTCATGATCTGGTCTATCAGGAAATGGTAACAGAACTTTGCAGCAACTCTTGTATTGGATGCTGTCAGGGCTTCAGTGAGACTGACGAAAAATTGACACCCTCTTTTTTGCTAGAATTATTTGGGTCCTCTCATGTTCAGATGCTCTCTGAATGTTACTTTTCTGGACAGTTCCTAGTTGCTCATGCGCCTGGCTTTCCATTGATGTATAAAAAGTGGTTGTAACTCTAATCTATCATGGTATTACAGCCCTGTTTTTGAGACTGACGAAAAATTGACACTCTGAACTTTTCTGAAATTCATGTCAGACCTCTCATCCAAGGTTGCTTCTTGTTCAAGACTTGCGCTGGAATCCTCATTATCTTGTGACATTTTTGTTGTCCTAAATGCGCAAAAATCCAAAATTTTACCAACTTGTGACATTGGACCACCACATACACCAGATCTGACGAAATTATGTAAGTAGGTTATTTCGACGTAGCACAAAAAGTTTTGGGCCCCAGATTGTATCCTTTTCACAAAATCATTGGATTGGGCTGAGAAATATTCCGTGTGACTTTCATCAAGTTTTGCTCAGGAAAAGTTGAGTTATGCCATATCTTCAAATATTCTGGTGTCTGACGAAATTATGCAAACGCAATGCAGTAAGCGGAAAGACAGTACAAACATTTAATCATCAAATAATTGTGCTTAAAATATTAGCATTACATCATTTGGCTACTATTCACATCAAAAAATGTTGCTTACTTGCTGTCACTGCATAGTAATATGCATAAATTGTCTACATTGGAATAACATTGATTTTGTATGTTTTTGTCAAATTTATGCTTCCATAAACCTCAAAAGGGTTCCAATCTTTTGAAACTTGCTTTTAGTAGTCACCTTATTCTATCTATTTAGCTGTATGAAAAGGAAACTGAAGTAACTCCTCTTACTTTGAAATGGCTAGCAATCAAAAATTATTTCCGCGACCTGCCATTGGAATTGCATTGTATTTACGATATGCATTTTCTTAAGTTATGGTTTGTCAATTTTCCAATGCACAACTTTTCTCTCAGTTTAACTGAATTTAATTGTTATCAGATGGTAACTTTTAAAGCCATTTTCAAAAGTATCAGAACTTCTTTGAGATGTTGGAGAGCATAAATTTGATAAAAATATGCAAAATCAATGTTATTCGAATGGAGACACTTTATGCATATTGCTATGCAGTGACAGCAAGTAAGCAAAATGTTTTGATGTGAATGGTAGCCAAATGATGTAACGCTAATATTTTGAGCACAATTGTTTGATGATTAAACTTTCGTACTGTCTTTCCACTTACTGTGTTGCTTTTGCATAATTTCGTCAGACACCAAAATATTTGAATATATTGCATAACTCAACTTTGCCCGGACGAAACTTGATGAAATCACATGGAATATTTCTCAGCCCAATCCAATGATTATGTGAAAAGGATGCACTCTTGGGCCCAAAACATTTTGTGCTACATTGAAATAACCTCCTTGCATAATTTCGTCAGATGCGGTGTATAAAGATCAGCTGAACACCTTGGGAGATATTTATGATTGAATTCGTGATATGCTCACAAAAAAAAATTGAACTTTGGAGCCACATGCTTAATTTGGAGACGCACTGGCCAATTTCCAACAAAATGAATTTAACAAATTATGGATTATTGATAAGAATTGAGAGTGGGAAAGATGACATTAGCAGAATTATAATAACTGCAATAAAAAAGTGAATAACTATTTTGACTTGGAAAAAAGAACACTCAATTTCAAATGCACCTCAAAAACCTCAAATTTAAAAAAACAATTGCGCAATTAATGAGAGTATTTGGAAAAGAATGTAAAAAAAAATGCACTGATGCACTGCAAATTCAATGTACTCCAGAGTCCACAAAACTCATCTTCTATACCACATTTAGATGGTGTGTCAGTTCATTGGCGTGCAGCGAGATATTTATAGACGTGGCAAACCAGAGCATAAAGTGCAGCACAGGCGTTATGTGTCAATCCCTAGGCATTTAGTTATTTCTCTGGGCCTTCATAAATTTGGACATGGTTTGTTTCTAATTTACTGACAGCAAGCATCAACGCCACGTTTTTGATATTTTCAAAAGTACGAGTACCAGTAATAAGTCGAGTATGGTGCAGTGCATTTTTTAACATAGTAACTGGGAGACTAAATGGTCTCCCAGTGGCCAGATTTGGTATCCCAGTCATTGCCAAATTGGTGTCACTGGGAGACCAATTTTCCCAGAAACTTAATTTCACATTTGGTTTGTCATTATATATGCAGTTCTTGGTTGCAATTGAAAACAAGGTTCTTCTTTCCATATCAAAAATATTCTTCACTGTCTAAAGTAGTCATACAGCGAATGCCATCATTCTGATTTCCAATTTTTATTAATTATAATCAGATTCTTGTCCAACTTTGTTTTGGCCGAAATCCAAAATTAGCAGTCAGTAGAATAGTTCAAAAGCCCTTTTGCAAACAAGTCATTAAACAAATATATCTAATGGATCTTTAGCTGATCAATAGATGTGGCATATCATGGCGCTTCAAATTTGCGTGGTCTCCCAGTCGAAAATCCTTAAAAAATGCTCTGGTATGGTGAAATTTGCTGACAGTCCCCACCTTTTTGACATGGCACCATAGAGATACAAGTTGTATATGAAGGGAACTTAACAGATCCATTACACAAGATTGTCTGACTCTGTTCGGGACTGTCAAGTGGAAGCAGAATGCTGACAATCCGTGGAAAATCGAATTGGGTCAACAATAATATGATCTGTTTTGGACAGATCACCAGATCAGGTCGAACAAGACTGTCCATATTACTACGATAAACTACTTTCACAAAGCATGGTTACTGGCAAATATCCAGTCCACTGCGTTGAATGAAAACGTTCGGAAATCATGAGACAAAAGAAAGTTTTGATACTTTAGCATACACTTTGCCTGTGAAAGGGATGATTTTACTCATCAGAAGTTTGATGGTATTCAATCTACTTATGCTATTTAGTGCATGTTAAATTGTGGTCAGAAAAGGGTCCAAGAGAACGCATTCTCACTTATTCACGTGTCCATACAAAGCCGATGTTTTTGCTTTGTGATATCAAAAATGCTCAATTGCATTTATTCTGTTACTTTATGGAGATTTATTAACTAGGATAACAATATAATTCACAATTTTATAAAAGCTGTGTTACACTCAGCAAAATGTCTTGTCCATGCCACAAGTGGCCCCCTTTATACTGGCAATGTATATGAGCTACAATGTATACATCCTCCATGATAAAAATAGTTCCAACTTATTTTGGTATTTACAAGCTGTCTGCTTAAAATTGAAGCCAACCAAAGTCAGATTAGACATTTGCAGAGTTTTTGGAAATAAACTAGACCATCACTAAATGATGGAACTGTCCTGGTTTCTTCCACACTGTGCTAGTTTCTTCCAGAGATCGAAATTCGGTTGACCGCTCATAGGAGCTCGCGAATTTTGCACCCTAGGTGGCAGCAAATCGCGGTCAACTTGTAGACAGCAAGATTGTGACAAGGATGGATGGATGGACATTTTGAAACTCTGCTCTACCGGCTTGAAGGGAGGAGCTTGAGTCAATTGAAGAGGAGGCCAATGTAGCAGCGTTCGACTCCATTGACCACACAATTTTGCTTAAAATACTTAAAACCAGGTTTGGTTTTGGTGGAAATATTTTAAACTGGATTTAGTCATTCTTGTGAGGCAGAACACAAAGTGTGTGTGTGTATGTGGGTCAAAAGTGTCTAATGCGAAACTCTTGAGTTTTGAGTTCCTCAGGGGTCCATTCTGGGACCAATGTTGTTCTCTCTATATGTGCCCCTTGAAGATCTTATTGTACAACATGGCTGTAAAACTGTTATATATGCGGACGGTACCCAAGTCTACATTACATGTAATGGAACCACCTCTGTGCCTGTGATTGAGTCATGTGTTGATCAGATAAGGTTGCGGATGGGTGAACATTTTTTGGCATTAAATGAAGGGACAACGGAAATCATCCGATTTTTTTCAAAATTTAGAAAGTCACCAAAAATGAGTTTTTCAGACACTGTCACAATTGGTGAAGCTAATATCAAATTCTCAAAAGTTGTCAGAAATCTTGGAGTACTATTTGATGGTAGGGCAGCCATGTCTAACCAGGTTGCGTATGTTTGTAAATCGGCAAGTTTTGCATTGTAGAGGCTTGGTAAGATTAGACACTATAATTTAGATGAAAAGACCATAGAAAAACTTGTCCATGCATATGTTGGTTCTAGGCTGGACTATTGTAACAGTCTACTTGTCGGATTCCACTGTTTCAAGTTATAGGCTTCAAGTTATTCGGTGACACCAGCCTCTGGCGAACGTTGTTTGTATTGTAAACCAAGTCTAAATAAAATTTGTCTTATGTCTTATGTCTTATGTCTTAAGTTATAATGAACTCTGCAGCACGCTTAATCAAATGAATTTGACTGCGATAGCAGCTACACATCACACCTATCCAACGTGAATTGCATTGGTTGCATGTCTCACTTGTTTCATCTTTAAAATTATGTGCCTTCTTTTTTCAAAATTACAGGAATCTATTTTTAAATATTCACTGAAAAATTCCCAGAGGAAGCTACAATTCTTAATAGACCTTGTGCAAAATTTCAGTTCCCTATCTTCAATAGTTTTGGCAACAAAAAATAAGAAGGGGGGTAATATTTTGTCAATATTTGCTGGACTAGGCTTATTTTCGCATTTATTTTTGACTTTGGCACAAGAATGTCTACAAAGCTATATATCTATCTAGTGTAATACAAAGTTGTTGCATACATCCATTCCTACATTTTATGACCGCCAATGAAATCCGGCCATGTGGCTTCATTATTTTTGAGACAGGCCTATATAAACAATTTAGATTAACAAATGATGAAAGCCTTGAAAGGTCCATATTACCAAACATGATCACAACACACACCGTAACAGAATGATTTTTATCACAGATCAACGATATCTAGCACTTTGGTAGCATGAATTAAAAATGTACACACTTTTCAGATCAACTTCGATAAAGAAAAGCATAATTTCAGCTGGTGACGAAGAGACCTGCAGGCCCCTGAGAGGTAGTGGAACCGAAAAAACAATCATTGCGTTCCATCAAGGCATTTCATGTTTCCTTGCATCAAGCCAGAAACAAAGGCCCATTTGAAAAACAGCCGAGCTGATCCAGTCTTACTCAAACAAAATATATTCCATTTTTTTATTTTTTCAAAACAGCGATAATGATTGCAAGAAAATGTGACAATCATCACAAAGGAATGTGATTGTTTTTTGTTTTATTCCAAGTCTTCTTGGGAGCTTAGTATTGGAACTTTGGATCTTATTGCCGAGAAAACAATCTGCAGCTACACATCACACCTATCCAACGTGAATTGCATTGGTTGCATGTCTCACTTGTTTCATCTTTAAAATTATGTGCCTTCTTTTTTCAAAATTACAGGAATCTATTTTTAAATATTCACTGAAAAATTCCCAGAGGAAGCTACAATTCTTAATAGACCTTGTGCAAAATTTCAGTTCCTTATCTTCAATAGTTTTGGCAACAAAAAATAAGAAGGGGGGTAATATTTTGTCAATATTCGCTGGACTAGGCTTATTTTCGCATTTATTTTTGACTTTGGCACAAGAATGTCTACAAAGCTATATATATATCTAGTGTAATACGAAGTTGTTGCATACATCCATTCCTACATTTTATGACCGCCAATGAAATCCGGCCATGTGGCTTCATTATTTTTGAGACAGGCCTATATAAACAATTTAGATTAACAAATGATGAAAGGTCCATATTACCAAACATGATCACAACACACACCGTAACAGAATGATTTTTATCACAGATCAACGATATCTAGCACTTTGGTAGCATGAATTAAAAATGTACACACTTTTCAGATCAACTTCGATAAAGAAAAGCATAATTTCAGCTGGTGACGAAGAGACCTGCAGGCCCCTGAGAGGTAGTGGAACCGAAAAAACAATCATTGCGTTCCATCAAGGCATTTCATGTTTCCTTGCATCAAGCCAGAAACAAAGGCCCATTTGAAAAACAGCCGAGCTGATCCAGTCTTACTCAAACAAAATATATTCCATTTTTTTATTTTTTCAAAACAGCGATAATGATTGCAAGAAAATGTGACAATCATCACAAAGGAATGTGATTGTTTTTTGTTTTATTCCAAGTCTTCTTGGGAGCTTAGTATTGGAACTTTGGATCTTATTGCCGAGGAAACAATCTGGCCAGAATCTTACATTGGCATTTATTGAGTTACTGTTGCAGTGCATTTATATCAATACTAACAATGCAATATTTGTGTAGACATTTATTCATGATTTTTTACTAAACTGCCACAAGAATGTCAATTCTGCTGATATAAAGAGTTTATAGAAAGGTCAGCATAAGTAAAATATCAATTATTCAAAGACTGAAAATATGAACTTCGTAAACATGTTTGTGCAAATCAGTCTGCTGAAAGTTTCTTGAAAAGATGGCCGATTTGCGAAAAGCAACAAGGATAAGCCTCTTATTGATAATTTTTTGTGTGAGCCGCTCAGTTCTGGGCATCTCACTGAATATCTCACTGCCTTCAGACACAACAGGATTGGACATGAATCAGAAAGGAATGACTTGCATTGACTACCCAACACTCAATGGACTGAAGAGCTTGAAGACACTCGTATTCAGAAACGGAAACATGTCTTACTTCCCAGACAGGAACTGCAGCAACCCAGCTCATGAGGAGGACCACAGACCACTGGACCTGCCCAACTTGATTGTGCTGCTATTGGCAAACATCAGTTTGGTCAAAATGCCCGATTTGAGTCTCATGCCAAAGCTGGATAACCTGAAATTGCAAGATAACTTGATGACGGAAATTTCAGGATCCCCATTTCAAAACAACAAGCACCTGGTATTTGTGACTTTTCAAAACAACAAACTTCGTAACGCACCAAATATAACTGGAAGCTGCGAAAGAATGGCCAATCTGGGCTTCCAGGGTAATCGCTTAACTTCAATCCCAGGTGATTATTTCAATGGATGCAAAATTGGAAATCTGAATATGCTCATGAACAATTTCACATCATTTCCAAATTTGAGTCCTTTGGGAGATTCGGTGACTGTCATTAATCTGGACGTGACTCAACTCTCAGGCCTGGTCACAAGTGACATGGTCAAGGACTTGAAAAATCTGAAATCACTCAGTTTGAGGGGAAACAGACTTCAAGGAATCGATGTCAGCTTCTGCGACGGAAATCACCCAATTGAGATCAGAGCAAAAGAAAACGCTGACCTGTCATTCTTTGAGAATCCGTACCGATTCTGCACTTATCTTCTGGACACTTTTGACACCAAACCGAGCGTGGGTATGACTTCAACTAAAATTCCATGCAATCACCGTCGCTGCTGGATGAAGAAGTACGCTTCCAAGTTCACAATCCAGATCGACAACTGTCCGGATGGGAGAGTCTGGTCCCAGGTGACCGAGGCTGACCTCTGCCAACAAGGTGAGTAAAACCTGCATGTTGTCATTATAATGCAGATGGTCAACGACATTGTTGCTTCTCTTCTGTCAGTTTTAATGCAGTGGAGAGGAAAGGAAATTCATGTCAGTACTCATATACATAAAAATTTTGACCAGCTACACGAATCACCAAAACTTTTGAGGCGAATCCGGCCCCTGAGATCGAACATCGATTTAGTGATATCGGCTCAAACGCGTCATTTCAAAGCATGTAGGTTTCTTCGTTAGTTCAGATATATATGTTTGATCAATCCATACATTGTAATGCTTTTCATAAATAAAAAGTGTAATTGTGGAAGGAATATACGTGGGCAGGATTTCCCCCACTTACCCCACCTTTCCATTGGCTGCGTCAAAACAACTACAATGCCCCCTGTAAGTAAGTGAAACACATGATATTGTGCCATTGCATCAAGGCTAAACATCCTCAACCAAACTGCTTTTGGAGGCATGAATTCTCATCCGATGACAGGAAAACATAGTGGATCATAAGGCCAATATGTGAGGCAAGTAGGATAACAATGTCAGCCAATGTTCTTTGCTGTAGACGGAGTTAGTTAGGCGTGGGTCAAAGTCTTTGATAAGTAAGTGAAGCACCCTTCCCTATGAAATAACATTGGGCCTATGTTTCACTTACTTATCAAAACTTTGACCCATACCTAACTCTTAACCACAGCAAAGAACATTGGCTGCCATAGTTATCCTACATGCCTCTCATATTGGCCTTTATGACCCAATATGTTTTCCTGTCATCGGATGAGAATGCATGCTTCCACAAGCAGTTTGGTTGAGGATGTTTAGCATTGATGCAATGGCACAATATCATGTGTTTCACTTATTTACAGGAGGCACAGTATAATGACATGTTTTTGAGATTGGTTTTACCGCTTGCAGGAAAAATGGGCCTTGCAATGGTCCGCCGGACGGAAGACTATGCAAAGTTCATTACAGTGCTACCACCGGCAAGAGACACCATCGTCATGGAAACACAAAAGGTCACGTCCAAACAGGCCTGTGCATTCCGGTGCTTCAACAATAACGTCTGTGCCTATTTTGAATATGAAGCTGAAACTGAAGACTGTGCACTGAAAAAAACAGCATAGTTATAAAAAAAAAGGATAAGGAACCTGGTCGAATCCTTTTGTCTGTCAAATCTTGTAAGTTTTTATCAGCAAGTAAGAGTAGGGTTTTAGTTTTTATCGTCATGTGGCTTCAAATAAGATTGTAAGATATCTAATCTTACCTTCAAAAAGAATCAGCAACGACAAAGCTTCTTCTGAATCCAGATGATACAGACACAGATCAGATGAAATGACCAGGTTAGCAAGGAATGCAGCAGATCTCAAAACATGATCCAATAATTTTGCCGATTGACTGATTTGAAAGTTTTCATTTTCTTCGTAATTGACTTTTTATGAAAAACGATATTACATGGCCACTTCAGCAAAGATTCTCTGGGTGGACATCGCACTATGTAGGCCACTTTTATTTGATTATCTGAATTTAAGCCAGGAAAATAACCATTAATAGTAGACTGAAAAAATGGAATTGTCTTCAGAAAACAAATTGTACAAAACATATCCATCCTATTAATGATGCCAGGGGCGGACTGGCGGCATCGTGGGCCCCGTGGAAAAATTAGTCGATGGGCCTCCACATCCCCATTTCCTGCAGTAGGCCTACTCAATTTACGCAAGGGCCCGTTCCTTTCCAGGGCCCTCTTACATTGGGGCCCAAACCTAGTAGTTTGATTTTATCATTCATTTTAAAACTTGGTCTCAAAGACTGACTTTTTTCTTGATTTTTCAATTTTTAACTCCCTGTATGGGCCCCCCTGAGTGTATGGGCCCGTGGCAACTGCCACTCTGCCACATAGGCCAGTCTGCCCCTGAATGATGCCACACTTCCACAGCTAGTTCGGAAATAATTGCATTCATAATTTCATAGCTCATATGCTATGCCAACTGCCATTGGCTCATTAGCTGTCATGGGTAACCTTGTTGGAGTTATGATATCATAGCTACTTGTACCAATCTGCTTATTTTTTATATAATAATGCTGGGCTTTGGAGACTTCAGCTGTGAAATCGTAAGTCGACTCCACATAAAGAAAAAAAGCGATTTCTTCAGATCAATTGCAAGAGCTGTAAAAAAACTTAATTGTGAGTAGGGGAATGACTCATTTACAGGCATGGGAGAATATAGAAATGGGGAATGGGAACATATAGGTATGCTTCACAACTTCAAGCTTACAGTAACAGAAGTTATTCACCACACCGTATATGATATGTAGGACTACTTGTGATGCAGGGGACAGCGGGGAACAGTGAGACACTATAGGGGAGACCGGGGTAAGTTGTGCCATTTTTTTCGTCAGGCTGATTTTCCGAAAAACCAAAGCTTGATCATACAATCTGAAAATCAGACATCAAAATATAATACGTTGGCCAGAATCAACCAAAGTTTCAGGGCAGTCCGACCTTTGGGAAGGTCATGGCAGGCATTTGAAAAAAGTAGGTCAAGTGGCACAACTTGCCCCAGTGCCGGGGTAAGTTGTGCCTCATGACGGGGGAAGTTGTGCCGCCTAATTTATTCCAAAAAAATCTTGTATTTCACCCGTTTCTTCAGATAGATCATTTGTATCATGTTTTTAACGTATGACTGACATGTTACATGAAACTAATCAGACATTTATGAGCCATTTTTTACACAAATTAAAAATGCTGAAAAAACCGCAATTATTTATTGTTTAGAGGGTGTTATAACTCTTTTAACACGTGTTCCTTTCAGTGTGAGTTATTTCACAACATTTTTAGGCCTTGCGCAAAAATAAAGACAAAAAAAGATGAATAAAATATTAATTCCTATGTCATACCATTGGCACAACTCACCCCAATCAAAACGGCACAACTTACCCCAAATTAATTTTCTGGATGAAACTGGTTGTCAAAAATAAACATACAATGCAAAATGAAATCTAACAACCGGAATGTCTAGATATACCTCTTAACTCCATCCTACCAGAGGGACATCATCTTATAATAAATAACAATTGACTGAGAAACTAGAATGTCAGTCCTCGGCTCTTCAAGTTTTCAGCAACAAAATTGAATTTACTAGTGTAGCTTTTCATACCATTATATTTGGTAGTTTTTTTCTTGGTGCCTGATGATGCTGACCAAGTGGGTATATATGAGTAGCATTGCCTTCTTTGCCCAGTTCTTCATTAAAATCAACAGTGGGCGGCACAACTTACCCCGCGGCACAACTTACCCCGGTCTCCCCTATATATCTATTTGTAAGTTAACAAAATGTTTGCAGTCAATAGTAGCACCAGCTAGGCCATATTGTAGATGACCAGTCTGGTGAAAAAAAGAACTGCATACTGCTGCCACTAAAAATCAGATGTTCATTATGTCATCTTTATTATTAATCTTTAATGTCACTGTAAATTTTTATTCAAGATGTTTCTGAAGTGTTCTTTGATATCTGGCTGTGCCCACATAGCATTCTTTATTTAATTATTAGAATTCTGTGGACCACATGCCTAAATTTGAATTATGACAATTAAAAAAGTCATATGGCACTATTAAAAAACCACATTTCCAGGCTAGAAACCCATTCTATGTTGTGAAACGTGTCGAATATAGGGCAATCTTTCACCTGTGTTTTTATGCAACATAAAAAAAGGTGGCTCTGTAAATAGCACCACTTTGATGCTAATGGCTTCATCTCAATGCGGATGCCATCCCACTATGCCTCGCACTCTCCATGCAGAAAGTATCAACTAAAAATGTTTGTGTCGTAATATATATATCTCGCACCAATTTTGGAAGACAAAATGTCGCGCATTGAAATTTTCTAATATATTTTAACTAGTTTTTCAATATATACCTAATAAGGCATTTTCAGATGCAAATGACACAAGAAATGGCATGTTTCATCAATCTGTACGATGTCAAAATTCGCTTTAGGCCTAAATATGAAATGAATAATAACACTCCCTTTTAGACATGTTTATGTAACCTAATTTAATAAATTCAATGTAGAGTGTTTTTTTTAATGAATAAATTGGCTGTGTCAAATGCCTTAAGAGGTTGTGTTTTTATTGATAAAATATTTTCGCTTCAAATGTGTGAAATCAAGTGATTTGACAATGACAAATTATTTGAAATGTTCTAATAACAAGTATCACAATGAAAATAACCGGTCTTATATTTGAATATCTCAGTGCAGCCAGTGTTTGGAAACATTATATTATAAAATATATACCTTGGATCATTAATGTGGACTACTTCAGCAATCTTCATCTTCTGGGGCACATGACACATAGAAAACTGTCTGTAGCAAAAAAAAAAAAATATTTTCTTGAGCTAGCCTTGAGCTAGCCTTCTGGAAAAAAATAATACGAATTTGGGTAGCAGGACAGCTTTAGACTGTGGGATTTCTATGCTGGCCTGCAACAGGGAATCAACATTTTACTTGTCATGATGCAAGTCTCTGATTGGCCACTTTGTTAAAAGACTGTCCAATGATTTCAAAATTAAAGCTACCTTCACAAATAATTTAAATTGAATTCTAGGGTTTAAGTTCCGCCAATATACCTGTAGTGGCACTGAAAATTGCAACATTTTAGCAGTTTTACATGACATCTAGACTCAAGGGACACTTATTGGTGAGGCAAAATTTCTGTCAGTGGTGGGAATTTTGTCGGGGCAATGCTGAAAGTTTGGAATATGTCCCTAACCTTTAATTCTATAAAGGAATGGGAGTAAGGGCCCTAACGGGAGATTTTAGCAGGAGTTACAGGAGTTACAGGAGTCAGTGGGAGTTACGGGAGTTACCATGCAGATCTTAGTGGGAATTTTGGGATTTAGCAGATTTTAGTCGGAGTTAGTAGACTTCCATAGTAGTTACGGGAGTTGGCAGGATTTCAGTGGTAGTTACAGGAGTTGGCAAGCTGTGGGCCCGCAAATGATGAAACGACATCCACCAGTGGCACCAGGGCCTGCGAATACCAAAACAACGCACGGCCCTATACTACCCTATCTTGATCTGGCATTGGTGAGTGAGGGTAAAAAAAACCTGTAAAATCTATGGGGGTATCAATTTATGACAGAAAGTCACAACAAAATTACCCCCAGTCATAAATTCTGAATGTCGTCCCTGAGAATTTTTTTACTTAGAATCATGCATTCAGCCAAATCTGCTGACCACATAATTTTTTTGAGGCAATGCTTCAGCCCTTCGCTGATATATTCTGAGTGATGCCCCAGTCTCAAGGCGGCTCCCGGAGAACTATTTAAATCGGCGTCGAAGTATTTCCTGGTAATTTGGATGAATTTGGGTGATCCGCCGTCGACTTTCACATCCCCCCCAGGGGAAGTTTTTGTTCCCCTCAGCGGTTCCTAGAAATGGAAAAACTGCGCCGTGGATGTCAAAAAAGATTCAACAGGTACAAACTTTTTTTTCATGACGGCGGAACAGAGCCCAAAATTTTCTTGATTTTTGGATGTCCGGCGTGGATTTTTTCAGTGAGAACGTCTCAAAAACATCTCCGGCGGGATATTAGGACATCCCCTGCCCCTGAGGGGACCTCTCCTGCCCCCGCGGGGACCTTTCCTGCCCCCGCGGGGACCTTTCCTGCCCCTGGGGGGACATTTGAAGCCTCGCCGGCAGTTTTTGACATCCCGCCGCGGTGAAATAGGTTCACTGAGGGGCAGTTATAGGTTCCCTGAGGGGTAATTTTTATATCTCGGGGCGATATAAAAGTACCCCTCAGGAGGAGGAAATTCCTTTCCCCCGGCGAACTTTTGGGGACGGCGTACAACTTTTCTTCCCTACAGTGAACAAAAAGAACCCCGCCGTGATATGCTTTTAATTAATTATGTAATGGTTTTATAAACATTGTATGTCGCCGGGATGGTCATTTTTTTCCTAGAATTCAACTCAAGCTACCCCTCAGTGGTAAAAAAGTTCTCCGTAACGTGCCGTGAGACTGGGGCATGACTCTATTTGGCGCAATTTGCCTCGTCTTAGCTGAGCACAGGGCTGCCGACAGGAGGCCAGAGGCCAAATCTGGAAAATCCTGAGCCCTGCGAAGCCATGTCATAAGTATCGGGCCTGCGTTATATAGTTAAACACGGACAGGCCAAATTTGCAGGACGGCGGGTCATGGGATTTCGTAATAAAATGCAGATGCAGTTGCTGAATGGGATGCTTTTAGCAAGATCGGCCGTAATAAAGCTGAATTTACTTTAAAAATTGGTTCTTTTTTTTTTCTTGTTAAAGGGCAGGGTAAAATTAGGGCGGAATTGTTTATGATTGCCAGGTGGTGGATAATTCCCCACCCAATAGTGTCGACCTGTAAATTCTATGGACTCCAGGTGGACATTTTTTGGGCAGAATGCTAGTAAATCATGAAAAGCATTCTCGGTTTTCACCAACGATCTCATGCAGAAAGTAATTCAGCAAGAAACATCCTCAAGGTGGCAGGTCAGTTTATTGGTGCACAGGAAAGCCACCTAGTGCAGATTTATCCAGCTATATTATATTCAACCATACCATAATCTGTAGTATATGAAATACTTTGCCATTTATATGGTCAGGATGTACTGTGAGCAAGAAGCTTACAAACTTGCAGGGAAACCCCACTTTTAGACATTGGACTGTCGACTGCATTGCTTTCAGTAAATTACATGGAAAATGATTTTCTGGATGCTGGAAAGACGTTCAAAATTAAGATTAGCCTAAGGAAGAAACATTAAAAATAGTATCAGTCATACTGATACCAAACCAGCTCAGCTATCAAATATGAAGTAGAGTAGGTCGGGGCAAGAAGCCCGGGTTAGGTGAGAGGCCCCCCCAGGCTTATATCCAAACTTACATTTTTGGTGCGTTTATCTATTGATAGGATTGAAGCTAGAGGCGTTTTGGGTGACGTCACAATTTTTCAGGGCGAACAGCACCATACCATAGTAGAAATTAAAGAAACAAAAAAATGTGCATGGTTTTTGTAACTTTGACTAATTCTTTGACAGAGGTTGTCAGAAATAACTTTGGAAATTTTTAAAAGTATAATGGATATCTGCATTGCTTCGCTTTATGACCATCACATACATATGATTTGGATCATGTTTTTTGCATTTTAGTTTAAAATAAAGAGGTCAAATTGAAATATGTGGGTTTGGGGCGAGAGGCCCCACATGATTATGGGGCATGAGGCCCCCTTCACTGTTGGGTCAAAGCTGCTTCGGGAACCATTTATTAATGTGTACTTTACACCTTAAATATTGATAGAATAGCTAATTAAAATAGAAAAAATTTGTCCTGAAATTAAAAAAGGGCAAAAAATATTACAAAATAAAAGTATGAACAGAAAAATTCAGAAAAAGTGAATAGAATGCCTTAAAAATGACAGAAGAACCCTAAGAAATAACTTTTAGGCTAAATATGCTCGCAAAAAAAATTGCCATAGGATTATTATAGGGGGCTTCTTGCCCGATGGGTGGGGTAGGAAGGCCATTTTAAATTTTTTACAAAAATGGCTGTTACTCCTTTATTAAAATTGGTAGACATTTCTTTCACTAGTTATTAGTAGAGTCAAGTGATCCCTTCCTGACAGCATAAGCATTCAAATAATCGCCCATAAAAAGTAGGTCAAATGGCACCTCGAGATTAAGCGGGGCCGCATGCCCCGACCAACTCTAACCCCTTCTTTTATGATGATCAAGCAGTGTCTTAAGAGTCAGAGCTACTGGGTGTGGAGTGTGATTTGACATAACTTTTGGCAAATGCATTCTCCTGAGTATTTAGAAATGGACATTCAAAATCAGATTGGGAAAAACAAAAGTTTCCCGTATATTTTTTCATCGAGAAGGTATATCAAACAGTTTGTTAGGGAATATCAGCCTGTGCAAAGTGCAATAATGTGCAAAAGAGATACCAAAGACACTAAACTTAGTGCACTAGGATGTCAAAGCTCAGTGCTGTATTAGTGCGGGAGCATATGTTGCATATTTAGATTTGGCTCACTTCGCTTGTAAATTTTTGGCACCATATATCAAATCGAAGCTTAGGATGTGTAGATTCAGAAAAAATATGGTGCCATTTTTTTCTCGGCATTCTAAGGGGTAAAATCCAAGATGGCGTCCAAGATGGCCGCCGATGATGTTTTTCTTCATATCTCAGCTTGTATTCATGGTATATTAAAAATTAAAAAGTTGATAATGATGTTTTTGGGGTCAAGGAATCCAATAAAGACCACCCCAAGCTCCTATCTTGGTTCAAAAACTGAATATCATGCCAAATGTTATCAAAATTGACATAAATTTAAGAATGTTCGACTTATCTCATTTGCCGTATTCCTTTCTTGCATTGTGAAACACAATTTGTGATAGGCTATATGAAATATTGTACTATAACCTGTTTTCACAGATAGGCCATCTGCCAACATATACTAAGAAGATACAAAAGGTTTTGAATAATTGCAAGCAACTGTGTCATTGTAACAAGGGCATGTTTATGATGCTATGAATTTGACCAAATAGTGTAGCAGAATTTGTCTTAATCACTACTTGGCCATTCGTTACAGCTCTGTTCAATCAAATTTATGAGATATGGTGTCCATTAGAAATTGAAACATTCTTTCTGGTGCCTTTCTGTTTCTCATCTGCATGATGCTTCAGTGCAAGAAATGAGCCCAGAGTACCTGCTTATTTTGCACCAACACTTCCAGGGCCGCCGCGAGTCATGTAGCTCTCTCAAAATTTTTTTCCAGCTTACACCATGATGTACATTATTTCAAAGCTGCTCACAAGAGGCCCAAGAAGAGCTGAACAACTCCCTTTTGTCATTTCTTAGTTAAAGCATGTCTGGTCAAGTATAGTATCCAACATTCAGAGATTATCAATGACTTTCACGGACTAAATAAGCCAGTCAATCCTTAAGCTTATTCAGGTGGGGAGGTCACCCACTTGCTATATACTTCACCAAGCCAGGTATACTATACTTGAGCCGGAATATCCTAGCTATCTGCTATAAGTGTAGGGAAAAATAATATGTTAATTTAATGCAGTCAAAGAATGAGAGCAGCAAAATTTAATCAGAATGTTCTTTAAATGGTGGGAGTTGCATGACTAAATTTATGTCAGGGATGAATGATCAGGGTATGAGAATAGGAGATGGGAATGAAGGTCAGGTATTCAGAGACAAGAGGCACCCATGTATGATGCATTAAGTGACGAGACAAGGATTAAGGTGGTTAGGGGACAAGAGAGGGAGGAGGCAAGAGTGATAGTGGACGAGAGAGAATAGACGAATGCATAATTAAGCTTGGGAGGTGCGGAGACCTATAGCGTACTGGGAAGGAGGTAAGAGCTGGTTAACCTTAGACAGGAGCCAGAAAGGGACAGTCAGATAAAATGATGGAGGCAGAGTGCAAATAGGCATATATTAGATAAAAGGAAGCGTGAGGAGAAAGTAGAACGGAGGGGTGTGCTGTCAGGATGAGGTAGAATGGCTGTTCAAAGCAGAGATGAGAAGGAGAAGGCAGAGTGGGAGGAGGCAGAGGGAGGAGACAATAGCTGTCAAGGAGTGCAGAGAGGAGCTAGAAAAGTGGTAGAAAGGGAGAGTCAGAGATAAGATAGAAGAAGCAGAGTGAGAAAATGAAAGGAGGCAGTGTAGGGGAGAAAATACCTTTTATTAGGGAAGAGGCGAAAACATTGAAGGCAGAAAGAGATAGTCAGAGATAAGAGGGAGAATGTGGATAAGGAGGGGGGATTTAGGAAGTAGACAAATAGAGGAGCCAGCATAAGGAGGGAAGAGGGAATACCTATCAGGGTGGAGGAAAGATCTGGCGACCGGGTGGTAGGAGAAAGCTCCGAAATGGAGAGTCAAAGACAATAGGGCCGAGGCAAGGAGGCATATGTTTGGCAAGAGATAAAGGGAGGAGGGAAAACTTATCAGGGAGGAGGAAAGAGCTACCAGGGAGGAGTTAAACAGGGATAGTCAGAGGTAATGGAGGCAGAATGGGAGAAGCATTAGGAGGGAAAGCATAAGGAGGGAAAGCTTGGATGTTGGGGGGGGGGGGGGTAAAAGCTAGGCAGGAGACAAAAATGGACAGAGGAGAAGTTGCAGGCACAGGGTATAAAGGAGTTGACTAATTTTTGTTGTGCTGGTATACCCCTTTCAGCCACGAAGCTCTTCCTCCTTCCTTGTGGAGGGAGCTGCACATTTATTTTCACTACCCCCGTATGATGAAGAGATGAGACGGCTGGGAGTCTTGTACATACTATATTAATTCAGGGATGCCCAATGTCTATCAGTTGCCAGAGTGTACACTGAATCACCCTGTCTCAATTTTATGTCCCTCACACTAAATTGAGTTTCGGGGTTGGAGTTAAAACCATGCCCAAATAGCCAGTAGTAGGCTAGTGCAAACAAGCACAAAATATTAGGCCATGGAGAAAGAGGGTGCTGGAAAGAGTAGAGGAAGAGGGCAGAAAACCCTGAAAGGGATCGAGAGTCAAAAATATCAGGGAGGACGCATAGTAGAAGCAGGCATAACCTTGGAAGGAGGTAAAGGGAGAGAAGAGATAATACCTATAATTGGGTGGAGGCACAGCTTGAGAAGAGGAAGAAAAGGAGAATCAGATATGGGAGGGAAAACGTATAAGTGGGAGGAGGCATACGTGAAAGAAGAGGCAGATAGAGGAGTCTCTCAGGAGAGCTTTTCTAGATGAGTTCACTAGGAGGAGGCAAGAGAATTTGATGTAAATGAGAGCTACACGTATGGGGAACTGGGGATGAAAAGATGCAGTTAGGAAAAATGTTGAAAAGGAGAATACAGAAGGGTAGAATGCACAGAGAGAGGAAGCAAGACTGGGGGTGTCTCAAGTTGGTAACATTTGGAACTTTTGGTCAATTGGGACAAAAAATGGATGATTGCAGACTAAAAAACTCCTAGGTTGCAAATTTCTGTAAGCTAGCTATGCTAGATACATGTACTACCATCATATTTAATCATAGATATGAAGGATTTACAAACTTGAAATGTAGTTTTTGCAAAGCAAACCATGCTTTATTCTAATGCACTTGTAGAGAAAACGTTTTAAGATATCCCCATGAAACTCAAGTACTGCAAAATAATGTGAACATGCAGAATATAAAAGTTTAGTAACTTTTAAACATTTCCTCTTTGTACCTTCTGTAATTTTAGTTGTTGACACGTATTGCAGAATCAGAGTGATGCACTTATTGTCTACCTCAAAAACAGGGTTCTAGTGCCCTTATCTATGAGTATTTAAAGTTTTGGATACATTTTTTCCATGCAGTGTGACACCAAAAAACTGATCCTTTGTGTAATAAAATATCACACAATAGCCTATATCAAGACCAGTGACAGATAGAAGCAATTTATTCACATAAAAGGTGCTTCACTTCCTCTTATATGATCAGTAGTACATGCATAAATTCCATTGGGTAGCTGTGTGTGTGTGCTGAAATTTCCCTAACTCGCAATATCGGACCAGCAGTTTTTTTGCTTTAAATAAGACACCAAGAACGTGATTTATACCATGTTCTTTATATGTGAAATCCAGATTTGATCTTATAAATATGGTCTATTCTTTAAAAACCTTATTGTTCAACATTTATATTGTAAGGGACTATCAAATTTGTATTGTAAGTGACTATCACTGCAAGAAATAAACACGGCTGGTGAGATGAGTGGAACATTCTTAAATTTATATCAATTTTGATAACATCTGGCATGATATTCAGTTTTTGAACCAAGATAGGAGCTTGGGGTGGTCTTTATTGGATTCCTTGACCCCAAAAACATCATTATCAACTTTTTAATTTTTAATATACCGTGAATACAAGCTGAGATATGAAGAAAAACATCATCGGCGGCCATCTTGGACGCCATCTTGGATTTTACCCCTTAGAATGCCGAGAAAAAAATGGCACCATATTTTTTCTGAATCTACACATCCTAAGCTTCGATTTGATATATGGTGCCAAAAATTTACAAGCGAAGTGAGCCAGATTACATATGCTCCTGCACTATATATAAGATGGGGGACTCCCACCAATAATAACACAATTTTAATGAACAAAATCGAATTTGTTTTTTTGTTTTTTTGCAATAAAACAACCGTTTGCACTCCAAAACCCCGTTACTGACCTCAAAAATACAAAATTATTTCGAACAAATTTCAATTATGTTGCTTACAAGTCGTCCAAATTACTCAATATCTTTCAAGTGAGTATCTCTGACAAAAAGTCTGTTTGGAGTATGTAATTGTTGTTTTCACAAACTTTAAATGAATCAGAATTTGATCGTACTTTCTTAATTGGTTTTTCACTCTTGAAGTTAATACATATCGTCTTGGACCCACAGTTAATCTCTTTGTTCGTGTTCTTGTTCCCTTGAATGGCCCTGAGGTGCCTCTGCCTGGCAAATTCTTTGACGGAATTCAAACCATGGCTGTAAGCGGTCTTCCACGCCTTCTCCAGGTTGTTGTTTTCCAGTTTAAGCAAAGTCAGATGTGCCATTCTGTGGATCCCAACTGGAATTGACTTGATGCTGTTGTCATCCAGGACCAGATGCCTCAACTCCAGAAGGTCGCTGATGTCATCCGGAATGTAAGAGATCCCGTTGGAGCTGAGCGACAGGACCCTCAGGAAGGTCAGGTTTGTGAGGGAGTCGAAATTCTTCAATCGGTTGTGGTTTGCAGACAGGATTTCTAATTCCTTCCAAGTGGTGACTGCATGGGGAACATTCTGCAGACAGTTGTGATCCAAATTGATTGACTTCAACTGTTTCATTCCTGCTCTTATATCAACAATCCTATTGTTTGCCGCAGTTAGAGAGATGAGCGGCAAATTGGAGAAGTAAGCCGGAATGACCGATATGAAATTCTTGCTCAAATGAAGATGGCCCAGAGCTTGACATTCTCTTAAAGATTCAGGCAATTCAGTGAGTTGGTTTTCTGACACAGTCAACTGCTCCAGGGCAGACAACCTGCCAATCTCATCTGGTAGATACATCAATCTGTTCTTACTGACATCCAGCAACTCCAGATTGTACAAGTGACACAGGGAATGAGGCAGAACAGGCAACTGGTTGGACGACAACAGCAACTCCCTCAAAGACTTCAGTTGCCCCATGGAGTCCGGCAGCACCATCAACATATTGCCATTGGCCGAGAGATGGAACAAGGTCTGTAGGTCTGTGATTTCATCAGGAAGGTGTTTCAGCTTGTTGTAGGACACGTCAAGAGTGCGAAGGTTGGTCAAGACCCCGATGCCAGTCAGCTGCTCTAGTTCATTGCTCGGAAGATGAAGATGCTGAAATTAAAAAGCATAATATGCTACATCAGATTGTGGATTATGCACTCTAAAAAATTTCAGACAAAATTGGTTCTTTAGATTCAAAATGGTTTTTTGAAAAACCAAATTTCAATGCAAAAAACCAACATGGATTTTTTAAAAATTTTTAGAGTGTGTCCCTACAGATTATTCCATTTTCTCACCATATATTTTTCTCATCAATTCAAAGATTTGTTTTTACTCTTGCATGTTTTCTGACCAGAATTTTATAGTGTACGTATACTTAGGGACCGTTCAGAATTTATGACTGGGGGGGGGTGGTAGTTTTGGCCGAAGGGGGTACTAACTTTTCACACATGTTTCAAGGGGGGGTATTAATTTTTGACAACACTTACAAGGGGGGTAAGAAATTTTAACAAAGAATAAATGTTAAAAAACACGCATAAACTCATTTTATTTGGACTTCTTTACGCGCGAAAGTCCGCGAAATGACGCGAATCTGTACGCATGGCCATGTATAACAGTATATATGTGTGTATTGCTTTGTATGTCGTGGGGGGGGGGGTACTAAAAATATGCGTGAAACCTAAGGGTGGGGTACTAAAAATCCGCATGAAACTCAAGGGGGGTATCAATTTTTGACGGAAAGTTCCAGCAAAAGTCCCACCCCCCCAGTCATAAATTCTGAACGGTCCCTTATGTTTACACATGCCACTGCCAATATGTAGAAGCATCATTGATGACGCATTTGTAAAGGACAAAAATAAAAGAAATCAAAGATATTTCCAGGTGGAGTATACTTCTGCAACCCACTGCATGCCAAACCTGGAGCTGAAAAGATTAATGGATGATTGAGGCTTACGTCCTGTATTTATGCACTAGGTAAGTTAATTACAACAGGAGGAGGATACGGACGACAATGAGGAGAAGGATGATTGAAACCACTGTCCAATGTAGGCCCAGGTTACTCGGCAAGGGCTAGATAGGAAAGCCCTGGACCCCGTGATTGGCAGCCCAGCATGCTACCACTAGACCAACCCTCCCCCCTTGAGCTGGAAGGAAGAGTAGGCCTATGCCCAAATGAGGCGTTATCATGTTTGTATTGATGAAATACTTCAGTCATAATTTGGGCAGTTTCTGCGGGTTTCTGGAGAACAATCATTTTACGGAATCAAGGAACAAAAATGTTGGATGTCTCACTACACCTTCAAGCACCAAAGATCACTATAGTTTTACACCTGAAAAGCTTAAGGCTTATGATCAACAGAGAGATCAAGAAGTGAAGGATTTATCAGTTCAAACCGATCAGTATGATTCATTTAATTAATTGATACAAAAGGAGTTACAGGGCTTACCCTTAAGTTGTGTCCAATGACTGGTTGACCGATGTTGCTGATCATTGACCACTGGATGCTCAGGCTCGACATCCTTTGGAAGAGATCATAGAAGTTTTCCGGCAAATCCCTCAAGGTGTCCTCTTCATCTTCAATGCCTGAAATCCGAAGGATAATTGAACCAAGCGATTGGCAGCCCAGCATGCTACCACTAGATCAACCCTCCCCCAAGAATATCCAAGGAATGAGGTAATGGACCTCTAAGATGCTCCAGAAATTTTTTAAAAGGCAAACATTTCAGAAATTTCATGATTCTCTTAGAAAAATCTGAGAGGATAGCAAAATTTTGAGAGAACATCAGAATTTTTTAGAAATTTGTAATTCTCTCTGCAATTTATATTCGAATATCTTCAAATATTTCCATAATACTTCATATAAATTTTCTGCTATCATATCAAAAATTTAGCCTGGCATCTGCATGAGAGTGTGATTTTACCATTTTGATCTTTGAGGAGCTTCAAAAAAGGCACTTACTCAGTTCATCGACATCCCCAAATTCAACCAGCAATTCCTCATTGTGCAGCACGGATGTCTTCCGGATGACTCCTTTCTTGCTTTGGCCATGTCCATGAAAAGTCAGGAAATTCTGCAGTCGAGTTACTGGACTGGTATGACTGGGGCCTGGAATGATACAGATTGGAACAAGGTGCTGGAACTCTTTAGGGTATCTAGTCCAGCCAGCCAGCATGAAGGGGAGAGGTGAAATTATTCATCATTCCCTATGCCCCTCAGAACACGTTTGTGTTCTATTGCATTGTCGTATAATGCAATGTATCAAGTCAATGGATGATGTTGCTATTCAGAGATGCATTTCACACAACAGATCAGCACCTTTGGCGAGGGAGAGCACAAGTGTCTACATATAAGAAACAAGGAAATACCCATTAAGAATGGAATAAGTAATAAAGTGCTGTACATTTGTTTGAAGCCTTGAGATTTGTTTTGTTATAAGAAATGTCTCTCATTATGATGCTGTAAAAAGATGAAGCGTGCACCTTTAAGACATTGAAATGGAAGTGATGTGGAAACTCCTGAATTCACGCATCATCCCCATCATTACATACGGGTGGGAGTCGGTCACCCCGACCAAAAAAGACCCAACCCAACAGAAGCAGATGATGGACAACCGAGTAAGAGAATCATCATGGTACCAAGAGGAACACCATGGGAACCCCTATACCTAGAAACAGGCTTCCTTAAAATTGGATTGACCATTGTCAAGAATAGATTGAACTACATGGACAACATTGATAAAGTGAAATACTGAAAATGATCCACAGAGACACAGACTCGACAAACTGATAGCACAACCACAGGAAAACACAAGAAGAAATTTTGGGGGACAATTGCACACGAAAAGAACATAACAGCTGGTAAGTGGAGAAGGATAATCAAGGAAAATACGCACAGAAAAATGATGGAAGTCATCAATGAAGGAAACAATAAAACAAAAACAAAATTCCACCTGGAAAACAAGCAGAACCCTATCCCGGGTAGAAGAGCGAAGTACATGGATTGATGCAACCGCATGGAAGTAAGTCTCTGATACTCAGAGCAAGATGTTTGTTTGTTTGTTTGTGTTTTACGCCTCTGCAGCACCTTAATGGGCTATATCGAGGCAGGCGATCACCGTATGATGATGAGATGAGAAGACTGTGAGTCTGGCACATACCCTATTAGTTCAGGGATGCCCAGGGTCTTTCAGTTGCCCCAGCATAGAACACTGGATACAACCCGCCTCCATTTAATGTCCCATGGGCTCGGACTAAAGTGAGTTCCCGGGGTGAGATTTGAACCCACTCCCTCAAAGCCAGTTGACAAGCGCACTTACCAGTTAGGCCACGGGGGAACTCTACTCAGAGCAAGAACAAGGATGCTGAAAGTGAAGTGCAATTACAGGAACATGTACCTGGTAACTTTATTAATTATAACCAGGACACGATGTGCAGGCTATGCAAGAAGGAGGAGGAAAACCAAGAACATGCTCTAGAAAAATGCACCGAGGAAAAAGGAAGGAAATCGGAAATGTAACTACATAGGACATATTTAACAAGGACCCAGGAAAACTGAAGGAAACAGCCCAAAATCCGGGAAATAATGGACTTGCTTGAGTGCAGCTCTCCCCTTTGAGAGTTGAGCAACCTGGCTGATCCGGGAAATCACACTAACTGAAATGAACTGAACCTTAACTTGTTTATGTTACTTTATATATCATAACCAATTCCACATCACAAACACATTTGTCAGCTGGGTTGCTAATAAAAACATGAAATTATCAGACACTACATTTAATAGGAGATTTTGGTATGAAAAAGGTGATTTTTGAAAAAAAAGGTGATTTTGGTCAAAATAAAAAAGGTGATTTTGACCGAAAAGGTGATTTTGGAAAAGGTGATTTTTGAGAAAGGTGATTATGACTGGCATTCGTGGAAATATTTTGCCTCAGTAAAATAGGGATTTTGGCGGGTATGGGTAGATTGCTATGAACCACACTCCCATTAAGTTTCATTAATATCCCACAATGAAAAATAAATCTCTAGTCAAAAATTAGTGAATACAAGAATCAGTATTTCATTTGAATAATATCCCTAGCAACCCCACCGGCCAATCAGAGCCTCAAAACATTGTAATGTCATCACTTCACTGCCCATTGTTTACGTAGCAATATCAGATAATTGCATGCATGTGGTTTACAACGGTGAACTTTCACCGTCTAAATATTGTGAGATATGATAGGAAAACAACGCAACATAATATTTACTACTCACCCAGTGCCATTTTTGTCAGAGGATGAAGTTGGACATATCTTCCTTTCTATTGATGTTTGTAAGGCAGCATACGAACATCTGGAGCAGAAAGGTAGATGATTTTTAAAAAATCTCGATCAAGGATTAAAAGGAAAAATCTGGATTCTGTGTAATGATGCAATGAGATGGTATAGAATCCAGAGTTGCTATCGTGGACATAATACATATTAAATCAACAAAAATGTGATGCCAGTAAAAGAAATAATGAAACAGCAATTTTCGATGTAGTTTCAAATACATAACACTTATAACAAATTAAAAAGTTTAATTTCAACATGAAGGCAGATAAAGATGACGTGCTTTAATAATCTCATGAATCACATTTGTTCTGGAATTCTTATATACTCATAATCAGTCTTTAAAAGATGTATTAAAGTAGCTCATTACCTGCTCAATTGCTTGTACACTCCTCACACTCTCTCAGCCCGAATGCCATTCTGACTGAAGAGTGATTTTCTCAGTTTTTTTTCTCAGTTTACCATTGTTGTTATATATAAACAAAGGTGAAAGTTCTCACCAGTCAAGATGTTTGTTGCAGTTTTCCGTTTACTGTCAATGTCAATGACCAGTTTTGGCCCAGATTTCATCATGCACGGATTTGATACAGAATTTACAAAAACACTCTATGATTTGTCAAAAAGTGAAAAAGTCAATCACCTTTATTTTGCTGAATAAAAAGTCAATTATTTCAAAGATGGTAAATAATATGTGAATATCATTGTTCATACGAAGTGCAACAGTTACTTGATATAATTTTGACGACTCGTAAACTGACATACATGTATGGAATATGTGTATATCTACTGGTATGATTAAAGGAAGATACATCACATTTCAAGGAGTTTAAGACATTCTTGTATTCTATTGGCACAATAATGATGAATAGCATGTTTAACAACAACAAGTCAACAGCATTTTTCTCTAACATGTCATTTGTAGACCTTGATGATAAATTCAATGAAATAGATTTTATTAAAGCAACTAATAATAAAGTGAGTGGTCACCTTTTTGATGAGACATTTTAAAAGTTACAGTGTTTTAAAATATAATAATAATAATTTAACACTTGTATAGCACTACAATTTACATAAAGCGTTCAGGTGCGCTTTACAATCTGCTGAAAACTACATCAACTACATTTCTGAAAACTGCATCAACCTACTACAACACACAATGTCTACTCACATTTTAGAGTGCTTGAATACCTTAACTGCACCCGTCTGAGTAGAATTCTGCCCTCTTGTGAGGTGACAAAGAACTTGAGTTTGTGCCGAAACAACCAAGAGGGAGCTACTCTGAAGAGTCGCAGTTCGATAGAAGTGATTACCGTAAGTCTCTGGATGTAGAGATACACCTCGCGGTTGGCAAAAGTTTGTGCCAGAGAAGAAGAAAAAAGAGCAATGAGGAAATTGATGGCCATGATGGGAATCAAGAAGATGAAGAGAACATGAGTCAGGATGATGTGGATGCGAAAGTGAGTCGTGTAGCTTTCGGGGTCCACCATGTTCAGCATTATCTTGAATGTGGAATAGGTGGTATCCTTGAAAGCGACAAAATCATCGTTGCACGTGTCGCCATCAATGAGCAAGAACTTCCTGAACATCATGGCAAATGCCAGGAAAATGAAAAGAATGATGATCAGGAAGGAGAAGAGGTCTTTTATCATCCTCTGCAGAGAAATGACAGCAAAGCCAAAGTGAGAAGTCATTTGGAAAAAGAAGAGCAAACACCAAGGTGAAGAGAGACAGAGGAGAATGTAGAGGGCACCGGAAATTGAAGGATCCATGGCAGCTCTCCCGAAACCAATCTTATAAATGTGGTCGACATTCAGGATGAACATACACACCGCAAAGATGAATTGGCTCACACGGTAGAAAACAAAATGAGCCGCGATTACCTTATAACCTCTTGGATTTTTTACCCTGTAGGAGTTTGACTTTTGCATAGCTAGACCTAACTCACAAACATCAAAAATTATGTTAAAGCCACTGATTGAAACCTGGATGAAATTAATAGAGAATCTCAATATTTGTGAATACCAGTTGTACTCAATGCCACAGATACGAATTGCATCATCTGTTGAATTATTAACCAGAGAAGATTGAGTGCTGTTCCATTGCATGTCACCAACTACAAATGCGGACATTAGAATTATCCGCAGAATGAACCAAAACCAAATGAAAACCTTGCTGGCCTCAAATTTGCATTGCAGCCAAGTTTGGATAATATCAGATTTGAAAAAATTGTGGGTTGACGGTTTTTCCATGTTGTGCTTTTCCAACAGCGAGAAAAATAACATGGGGGACCTGCTCCTCCTGCTCATCCGAGAACACGACTCATATTCAGTTATATCAAAATACTCCGAGCAGTATATTCCGTTGTATTCCTTGTGTGTGATGTATACTCCCGGTGTCTCAAATATTGCTGAGAATAGTTCGAATGTCTGGAAATGAGCCGCGAACTCCAGTGGTCGTAGTGTTGATCTCTCGTGGAGCAGAAGCGTCTTCACGTCTTCATGAGGGAGAATTTCCAGGAGATACTTGTAAATGTCCACCCGGAACTGCTCCTGGTCTGGTTCCAGAAATGCCAGGAAAACCAGAATGTGTACAATGTTAGCCCCATTTGCCTCTGCTTTGCAAGGGTCCACCCCTAGCTCCAGCATTCGCTTCATGATCTTCTTCGCACCAAAAGTAACCGCAAAGGACCATGGGGACCGCATTTCAAATTCACGACATGCTTTCAAAATGCCGCGGTCACATTCAGAAGATTCGCGGCATTTGAATTTATCACATCTAGCATTTGAATCGATCACAATGGGACTATTGAGCAGACCGATTTGCTCCTTTGGGCTGTATCGTTCCATGTAGCTGTTGAAAGCATCCAGGTCATCAGAGTCAATGACTTGCAAGTATTTCTCAAAATGTGAATTCTGGGTCACTGACAAATTTTTGATTTCCTCCATGATGCTCAAAACGGTTTTTATGAATCCAGCCAGTCAGATATATTGCAAAATTAATCTTATTCAGTTCCAAAGCTCTCTTCCTCAATTTCCCAGAATGAAAATTTGCACAATTCTGACTCCTTGCCTGCTCAGAGCTACTGCCAAATTTCTGATGAAGAGCTTCCTCGCACCTTATTCAGCGGCATGTCCCCCGGTTAAAAATGTCTTTGTTTCTTTACACAGCAAACAAAAGGAAGGAACATAATGCACAAATTATATTGTCTGAATGTTAGATATCAGTTTGACAAACGGGATTCTGTCAAATAAAAATGCATTAGCTAAAGTAGTTTTCCAATTAGTGTAATGTTTTATACCTTGTGGTAAATATCAATACAATTATCTCCAAGTGTCTGCAGATGCGTAGTAGTCGGTGTTACAAAACGACCTCATATTCAGTAAATAGTAAATAGTTATTTTGATATAGCGTTGTCTATGGAAAAGACCTTCAGATGCGCTTTACAGTCATTACATAAAATTGTAAAATACAAGGAAAATGTAAAGTTGTTAAAAGAGATGAATATAATTTAAAATCAAGTATAAATCTTAAAATTAGAATTTTTTTTGTAGAAAAGTCTTTAATTTAGCTTTTAAACTGTCTATATCTTTGGCCTGTTTGATGTGACAAGGAAGAGTATTCCACCACCCTGGTGCAGCTCCACTGAAGAATCTGCCGGCAAATGTCTTGTGTTTAAAGAAAGGGACTAAAGTTCAGTTGTTGATAGATGCCCTCAGATCTCAGGCCTGATCTTCCTGGATTTATTGGTTGTGCGTTATGATATAGTTGGCAACTGTGGGTTCAGTCTAAAAAATAAAGCTCGCATGCACAATACCCTAATTGGTTTTAGGTTTGTCCTCCATATCAGTCGAATTGGTTTGTGGAAATACTGGATAAAAATGTAGCTGTATTGTCATGAATGTTGCAGGTTTTTGGAAAAAATCTTAACTTATATGCAAAAACCCACCGTGGTTGTTTAAAAAACCATTTGGTGTCCGATATTTATATAAGTTACTCCCGAACACTTGGCTTGGGGGCTGGCCCTTTCGCTCAACTTTTTTGATAGCGTGCTTTTAAGGGGAAAGTGTAGTTATGTACACGAACTGATCCACTGTATCTTTGGAAGATCAATTTTGGATTTTTTTTAGTTTCTGGTATCTTGTATTATTTTCATGGTTACCGTGTAAAATTGGATGAACTGAGTAAAATGATTTATGGTGTACCTGCATGACAGCCTTCTGGTATAAAACTAGAATTTCAATATGCAGTGCTGAATGCACACATTACATCATTAACTTGTTTTAATGGGTTTTTTTTTAAATGTTGTTATAAATACAAAATAATAATAGAACTGGTCCTTATTGCATTATTCAACTGTGAAAAAATAATGTTGATGATTTGTTATTTTTAAAACTATGTATCTTTCAATTATTTCTTTTTCTTTTCCTTCCCTCACTGATCATTTCTTCCTTCCTTTTTTCTTCCTTCCTTCCTTCCTTCTTTTCTGTCTTTCTTCCTTATTTCTTTCCCACGGAAGTATATCGATATATTTCCGTGTTCTTTCCTTTCCTTCTGTCCTTCCTTCCTTTATTCCATTCTTTTTCCCTTCCATTGTTTTTTCATTTCTTAATTATTTTTTTCCATTCCTCTTTCATTCCTTTTTCTCTATGATTCTTCTTACTTTCCTTCCTCCCTTACACCCCTTTCTTTCTTCCTTACTTCCTTCCTTCCTTGCTTCCCTGCGCCCTTTCTTGCTTCTTTATATAGATCATAGACCTATGTGTTTGCTCTTGATTTCCTAAAATCTGTCAGCAAGTTTACATTGAATTTCTTGGGAGTGCCCCCCTTCACTCAGTCCTCACTGCTGCCATATTTATTTGTTTTTCTTTGAGATGAGCTTGGAGTGCCAGAAATTTTATCAGCGAGCATGAAGAAAATAATTGTGCTAGTAGATAAATAAATGGTTTTCTCACATCTTCAGAGGTCACACATGCAATCAGCATGTAAAGCTACAGATCCCAGTATGATGCCTAAGTATGATTGAAAAGAGCTAATATATTTTCTTGCTAATCGTTAGAGGAAGTGGTCAGGGGGCAACTTCCTAATGATACTGGTAAATAGATAGTGCTGGCATATCATAAATTTCTCAATATGATTCTGTCAAAAAATACCACTTTTTACTGCCCATATCCACAATTGTGCCAAATAGTTTGATGGATAAATGTCCTTTTTGCAAATCTAAGTGTCTTTGGGCAAATTTTAGTGTCTTTGTGCAAATTAATGGGTCTTCAGGGCACTGTGACTCCTTTGGGCACGACTTTCCAAAATATCCGCCAGTCCTTTGGGGCAGTTTTGGCCAAAAATATGTCCTTATTAGGGCGCATCCCCAAATCACTCATTATTACTAACTTTTACTATTTTGGATTTCAGCGAAGGCTCAATCATTTGGTCCATATATAGTTCCAGCATAGTGAGCGATCATGATTGATGTAAAATGGGCAAAGGAGATTTAGTGCCTAAATTTCATATGTGACCTGCTCCACCAAAATGGGTTCAAAGTCGGCCCCTTGTCATATTTAATTGTGAAAATGACTTTATTCTACTGGAAATGGGCTTTAAAATGATGTTCATATGTTTTGATATCTCCGTTCAATCCAAAGATATAGCACCTCAAACATTGATGATGCGAAACATCCCACTTGACTCTGAAAATAATATGATTTGTTCAGCACATGACAATTCCACCTGTAGCTGGGGTACCGTACCGTTATTAATTGCGATCAAAAAATTTGAGAAAATTTTTTGTCGATGCTCGCGAATGAAAAAAAAGTTTGTCTTGGGGATAAAATCCATAGCCCCCCAACTATCATCTGGTCGGCCCCTAACCCAAATGTTACATGTAATTATGAACAAGGGGTGTAGCCAGGGTGAGATTGGAGAAAAGATCCCCCAGAACCGCAAGGCAGGGTGCTCATGCTAATAACAGATAAACGATAGTTTCGCTACTTGCACAATTGCAATTTGCAATCGGTTGATATCCTTTAAGAAAACTTGCAGTTTCACACATCTTCCTTTTCCAACATGACTACGATTTTACCTTATCATAAAATTTCAGGCTTTAACCACTGATCATTCCCTGACGCAGGCAATATTAGTGCTGTTTATCCATGAGACAGAACATGGAATTCAAGAGGCAAATCATTTTAAGAGAGGTACTTACAATATACCTCCGAGCAGCGGTCGAAATAGCCCATGTTATACGGGGGGGGGGGGGGTCTCTCAAATTCCAAGGCCCGAAGAGTTGAAGCCCTTGTAGCCGGTATTCTGTGGGACGCCAGAGGCGCTTTAAAGCCGGAGTGTTTCAGATGCTCTAAAAATTAATTCCAAGCACTTTATAGGCTTTTTTTATCTCAGAAAATTTGTTTTGAAAACCCCATTGGTGATGTATATAAATCACCAGAGGTCTTAGTTTGCTGATGTTTAATCTTTACTTGCTGGATCATGCTTATTCTTCCTAACAAATTCATTATTTGGAGGGGGTGTTTCAGGACCCCCTCTGGGTCCTTCTAAAAAATGCATTTGAGGGATCCCAAGAGCATTTGGGGGGTCAAAAACCCTTGACCCCCCCCTTATTTCGACCACTGCTTCCGAGAGCAACGGTACACACACACACCATTCTTTTCTACCAGAATTTACCTCATTGTACAATAAATTAAGAAAAGATGTTATTTTCTTTTTTGTTAGGGGCCGACCAGATGATCTTCATAATTTTCATTGACGCTTCACAAAAAAAAAAAAGTTCATCATGGGGATAAAATCCATAGTGCCCCCTCCCTCCGCTCTCGTCTGGTCGGCCCCTTATTATTATCCTGATATTGGTCATTTTTTGATAATTGTATAGCATATCATGAAGGGTTTCAATAATATGGATTAGAACAGTTAGAAATTGATGTTCAGTCAATCAAATGTAAAAAAAAAAACGAAAGTGTAAATCTGTTGGTTTGCTAAATGCTTTGCTGGTTGAAAAACAAAGGTGTCAAAAAGTGATAATGGCCAAACAGAAATAAATAGAGAGTAATCAATAGGACAAGTTAATTGATAATCTATTTTTGTATCTTGTTTGTTAATCAATGATTTAAATGTTCTATTTTCGTATCACATATCGGGTAATTCAGTTATTTGAATAGTTTTTATTCATAACTAAGGAAATTATTTTCTATAATCATAATAGAAATGCTGTTTCAAATTTTCATCATATATTTTAACATATCTTAAAATTCGACACAATCGATGGAAGGTGATTGTTACTGATGAACACTTTTTGTAATGAAAAAAAGGAGCCGGCCAGATGATCTATGCGGGGGGGCTATGGCTTTTTGGTGAAAAGAAGTTTGTTTCCCTTTTGACACTGAAAAAAAAGCTTGTTCAGCACATGGAAAAAAGGTTGGTTTCCACCTGTAGCTGGAGTACCGTAATGTTAGAATTGCGATAAAAACGTTTTTCACACATTCACAATTTCACATGTGAAAAAATTGTTTGCGAAAAAAGAAAGTTCATCACGGGGTTTAAAGCCATAGCCTCCCTCCCCCAACTATCATCTGGTTGGCCCCTAATGGTAATCCTCGAATGGAAGATTTTGCAAGTATTCGGATGGATTACCTAGTTACCCTGTCAAGTAATCAGTTTATGCCACTGAATCACTTTGTAATCGGATCAATGACAAAACTGTTCACTTCACTTATGAATTCCATGGTAACGGAATCACAGAAAAATCACAAAAATTACACTTTAATGACGCATTAAAAATTTAGAGATTGCAGAAATTTTGACTTGGTGATCTATTTCGACTTAAATGAATATAAACTAGACTTTTTGATAGATAAAATGTCTGCAATCAGCCCGAGTAGTTTTTAACATCAAGTTGAACACAGTGTAACAGAATCACGGACAAAAACCACAAATTTTGTTACTTTTTGGTTTCATTATCTCATTTAAGAAAACTGCTCCAACTATAGAAAAGATAGACTGACCGTCGTCATGCCAGGGATATATACTCTAACAAGAAAATTTTTTTTTTTTAAATTGAGGCGATTTTTAGAGCTAATTCAGCTTGTTCATCCAATTTGGTACCATCCGCATTTAATTACGGCCGATCCCGCAAAGAGCGTCCGTCCCGCAACTGCATATCCGCGTTTTATTACGAAATCCCGCGGCCCGCCATCCCGCAAATTTGGCCCGTCCGCATTTTATGCACGACGCTAGCCCCCGTTTTGCTGACGTAGATTCACAGACTGATTCTTGAATCTTAGAAAAAGCCTCCTATCGGGAGGCCTGTAGGCCTACCCAGCCTCCCCACGCAAGCCCTGCTGAAATGGACAGGGCTTTCTGCTATTTCCAAACTCTTCTGTGATAGGCTGCTTATTTAGGTCATAAGCATTTTGCAGGCAGATTTAGTTTGATTATGGAAACTTAGAGGATTACTGGCACCTAAGAAAACCAGTGTAAAACAAGCAAACTTTCAAACAGTTTCATTTCAGAACTTTGAAAATACATAATTCAATGGAATTTTCGGAACTGTGATAGCACCTTTCCACAATACACAATTTCTCCATTTGTAATTGTGTGAAACAGAAGCAACAATTTCAAACTGTGATGTGGCAGTCCCTGACTGGCTGAGCCAAAACTGGGTCAGTTAATTAAGTATTCATGAATTAGCAAAGGTTATGGGCCATTTTGTCATGGTATGACTTGGGATGATGCCTGTACCCAGCTATACAGAGGCGAGTGGCTATATATATAGAGTTACTAAGAATATATCAGCGAAGGGCTGAAGCATCGCCTCAAAAACATTTTAAAATCAATTATGTTTGAGATTGCATGGATGAATATTGGTCTGCCCTCTTTTAGATAAGGTTCTGAAGAAAATTGTGTGATTCCGTTAAGCTGTCTCATGTGATTCCGTTACGCTTAATTGAAATTGGCCTATACAGTAAAAAAAATCCTACCATAGCAAGAAATCTTTAAAAATTTGTAAATTTCAAGTGTATTAGCACTTCCACTTGGTAATGTCAACATCAAACATCAAAACACAACATATCCATTTGAATGTAAGCCTTAGAAAATAGCATTTTTCTTTTCTTTTTTTTAGCCAAAATAATTGAATTAATTTTAAAAAATCATGATTTCCTGGAAATGTATACCAGAAAATAATCTAACTGGCCCCAATTTCTCAAGATCAATGAAAGCACTGGATGAGCAAACATATCTGGATTAGAAAAAATTTAGTATCGTGTAAATATCTGGAAAATTGTCTTTTCAATGTCACTTAATGTAAAAAAAGGACAATGTCATGTTCCTGAGCCATTCCCTATTATCCTGGAATTCATGTTTTGTGTCATCCTCTGATATGATCCCCCTGTTCAAATCAATATAAATACGGGATAGTATTATGCAAAGCCCAAATTCAGCCATCTCCTGAATCTGCTATTGTGTTTTTCACAGGTTGGACAGGAGAAGTAACAGTCAGATGCCGATTTTGATGGTTCTAAAATGCATTTTTGTCAGTTCGAACCCAAAATTGAGGTGTCTATCGTACGTTTCTTTAACTTCACCTTTTCAGTCGCAATCTTTGCAAAATAAAAAACTATAATGTGATTGTTGGTTTGCTGCTAATCTTTAGCAGGGCATTAATATATGCAAAATTTTCAGTATGCTTTTGCAACGGTAGAAGTAGGCCTATCATAATGATATCTAACTAGGAGTGTTCCAATAATGTCGAAATATTTTATTTTAGGTTAGCAATATAAGTACATATAAGTACATCATACATAAAACAAATTGGTGGCAGAGAGGACTCTTGCTTAAGCTTTTCAAACTTCTTGTTTGTTTCTGTAATCGAATGCAAAGAAACAAAATGGAGGATAAATATTTTCTGTTGTTTGTGGAGTCTCACCAAAGCACAACTGGCGTCCATGGCAACCGGGATGGATCAACAGGTGAAAGTGTGACTTACTAAGCCTTACTTGGCTAAAACAACAACAAAAAAGTTTTTTTTTTCTTTTTAGATTTCAAATTGTCAAAATCTATAAATTTATATATTATGATGTGCTTATCTCTAAGGAGTTTATTTGCTAAGCTGTCAAAATCTATATGTATATGTGTATCTCATTGGTGATTTTAATGACTGCAGTTGAAAATTAAAACATACCACACTTGAAATAAAAGCCTTTATTTCAATGTTGCTTCTTAGAACTAGGCGACCACACGAAAATAAATATATATGACAAATAAATAAAGCTGTCTGCATCTTCAATATACAAATCAAATCATTAAGTTTGTAGGGTATTTTTCTGCTTTCACATACATATAGAAATATTGACAATTTATTTTACTTTTTGAATTTCCCAATCGATCTTACTGTTTACTCAGACTAAAGCTGCTCTTGGCTATTTGGTTTTATCCAGCACTGCATCATTAGTCGTTCACCATTGAACACCAGTGATCTTAAATGTGAATGGCTTGCTGGTGTGACTGCTTGATTAACCATTACTACCGATTTTACTACCGATTTACTATTATTCAAACGGAGGCTTCAACTGTTGTTGATTGTGATCTCAATTAGCAAATTATTTTCAATAAATGATCATTAATCGTGATCATTTCAACTTGGCTTGCCCTATGGACTACATGTAGATTGGTTTTGCACTACAGATGTATTTAATTTTTTAAATTCTCAGTGGATAACTTTACTATGAATTTTAGTAATTTTGAATGAAAATTTACCAGAATCAGGTGCAACTTCTTACCATTCTGAGGTGACTAAAGAGTTTATTAAACGATAATTTTTTAATTTTTATAATCACAAACCCCATACTTTTTAACTAAAAACTTTTTTTCTCAGTTCCTATCTTCGAATTTGATGCTCTTTTCCAATATTGTAATACTACCCATATCATAAATGTTAGCCTGCTGCTTAAATGCAGCATTTGCCTCACTTCCCTTTTAATTTTAATTACTTATACAGTCCACAATGATACTTAAGCTTTGTCTATGACAGGTTTTAGATGCAGCAATTTATTTCTGGTGAAAGAACAAAACTGATTTATTTCACTTGCTGAAGAATTTATAAGCCATATCCAAACTGGGAAACAACTTGAGATTCAGATTTGCACAGGGAATTTCCCATCAAAAGTTTGAATCAACTGAACTGCTTGTCCTATGAGTGTAATTTAGTTCCAGGCATAATTTTGATCAATTTTCTTTATTCTTTCCTTGTTTAGGAGTCACACTTGGATTTTGACTAGTTATAAGGGAGTAGCCCTAGGCTGTTATGCTCCACTGAGTTCTGTGCAGGCGCGGTCAGCACTCAAGCAGAAACTGTAGTGGACAAATTCAAGCCTTGGACTTGATACATGCGCTGGCTGGTGCCATCACTGTAGCTGGCTTTAAATCATTTATGTTTAAGGAATATAGCACATTTTCAATGTGTATATCGTTTCTGAGGACTGTATACCACTTCTAAATTTCGCTCTATGTTGGATTCGAACACATGACAATTTGACTAACATGGACAAGGCTAAGACTTTGTAAAAATGCTCTTCACATCTCTGTAAGCACTGATTTACACCCAACCAAGGAATACACAATCACCAACATGAAGTGGATATTGTGCACTATAGCTCTACTAACAAGTAAGTCTGCTTTAATATTGGTACTTTACCTCTTAATCATTTTACTATAATTTTCTAAATTGTTTCACTTCATTTTATGTAAATGTCCCTTGTCACCTGTCCATGGTCACTGACTTTCAAGTACAATAGCTAGTTCCAGCACTATCATAGAGCACTCCAAGACATGCATCACTTAATTTAGTTATTCACTCATTTAACTAAACAAATTCTAGGTCACATGTTTAACTGATATTATGAGCCAAAATAGCTGGTGGTATATCTTTAGAAATTCCAAATATACATTTTAAAAACACTTCAAGCTGACTGTCAAAAATTATTGAGGGTATTAGTTTGACTAATGTGTTGAAATTTGAATACACTTGATCATTGAAACTTTTTGAATACTGCACTTATGAATAATGAAAATATACAGCACTTAAGATATGGACACATTCTATCCTTGAAGTTATACATGTATACTTTTTTGCCAATTGACAGGGTTTTCTGAGTTGTGAATTGAGGATCCTGTTCAATTCTCCTGTCACACATTTTAGTCTCTGCTTATTATATTGACGTAATGACATACTGAAAACAGAAGTACTGCCAATTTATCTTTTTCTCCCTGTTTATAGATCATTCAATCTACTTTAGAAGTTCCGAATAATTATTTATCCATCAGTCTGTCGACCTATCAGTTGGTGGGGGAGAGTTATTCTGGTGGTAGTGTGCTGGGCTGCCGATCGCTGGGTCCTGGGTTCGAATCCAGCTCTTGCCGGGTCACCTTGGCCTATGTTGGATGGCTGTTTCAATCATCCTTCACCTCATTGCCGTGTCCTTTTCTTGTCCTAATTAGCCTACCAAGTGCAGGCATACAGGCCGTAAAGCCCCAATCATCCGTCCATCTCTCAGCTGGTAGCGCCCTGTGTTCCACTCGTTGCATCCCGGGTTCGATTCCAGCTTTGGACGAGTCACGTGGACCTATGTTGTAGAACAGTTTCAATCATCCTTCGCCTCATTGCTGTGTCCTTCTCCTGTCCTATTTAGCCTACTGAGTGGGACTGAGACGAGTATATGCACTATTCGAATGTGCTCAGTGTAGGTAGTGCATAAATACATGATGTAAAATCCTCATATTCTGCCACTCACCATCCATTTAAGTATCTGCTCATCAATCTATTGTATTAGAGTATATCTCTATCTACCTGTCTATCAATCAACATCTATAGGTCTATCAAAGGAGCTATCTATCTATTTACCCATCTCACATTTGACATTCTCCTCAATTTCATTATGATTTCCATATTATTTGGATTTATTTTAGTGTTAAGGAAGAAAGGTAATTCGGTGTATGACCTTATATTACCTTGATTCATTCAACATAGATGTGAGGTCTTTCAAAAGAGGACCTGAGTTCTTGAATGTAAAGTTATGGAAGTGTGTCCTCAGACCTGAAAATCTACTGGAGCCCTCAATTACAGATATAACTTGTTGCGACTTGGCACTTCATTTTACTGTCACGACCAACGTATTCTGCTGTAGATCATATTCTGACCTTGGTCTTTGAAATGATATGATTATTTTTTTTTGTTATGGGGAATTATAATCATCCCAGTGTGAAATTAATTTTATGTCATCAAACTGTTTGGTTTTGACTTTTTAGAAGGGTCTCTTAATATATGAACATATTATATGAACATATTTTCTTAATGTAATTTTATATGCCTTGATAAATATTTATATAATATATAAATAACTAAGAAGTAAGTAAGTAAGTTAGTAAGTAAGTAAGTAAGTAAGCAAGTAGTAAGTAAGTAAGTAAGTACAACTTTATTTGACGTCAAGTAAAATATAAAACATGATAACACAAGCACAAGTGCTTGTAATGGACATACAATGTGAAAAAAAGATAGGTATTTGCAATGCTAAATGAGACAGATGACTTAATAATGATGTACATAAAAAACAAGGTCAAATGAATCACATCTTGTCAATTTATCTAAGCTAGGCCTATGTTTTTTATAAAATGTTTTTTATTTCTCTACTTTAGCAGAGTAGGTATAGTGCAGTTCTTTCTTCTTCCTTTGTGCATTGACTGAATGAAAATAGTAAATAGATTTGTGTAAAATGCTCGATCAGTCTTGGTGATATTAACTTTGTCAATGATGCACTATTGGATGTATGTATTGAGAATTCAAACATATGACCATTGAGCAGTATTTTATATACTAATCAATACTAAGTATATGACTTATCTACAAATCTCATATTGACATAAACCTATACGAAATAACTATGTCTATAAACTAACACACTATATATTTCAGCCCGCAGAAGAAACAAAAAAAAATTTAAACAGCCATGATCCTTTTTTAGGCCATTTTATGGCTCAACTGATGTTCAGTCCAGTTATCCGAACCTCCAGGTGTAATTCTATTATCAATGGCCCTTGAAAATTAAGTTATATTCCAGGCTGATAAGTAAAGGCTATTCACCGCGAGAGAGGGAGTATGTGATGTGCCAGCCGAGCTCTTTAGCCCTTGGTGTGATAAACACATATTCCTGATCCCATGGTAAATAACCGGTTTATGCCATATGAGACAAACACTCAAACAGGTAAACATTGGAGAACATGTGGAAAACAAAGAATATGGGAATTATAGAAATGAAATACTGGCATGTGAATGGTTGACAGAGGTGTCAAATAGTAGAAGAGGTTATAAAAGTCAGTATTGGCAGTAAAAGTTATTTGTCAGTTAAAGGCATTTTATGGCAAGATGCCGTTCCCCGAAACAGTTTACAGCCTGTTCGTCACCGGCATCTACAATCTTAGAACTAAAGGGTCAATGGCTGCTATTGGCTGGAACCATCAAAATCAAGCAATAGAGAATCTCTATAGACAAGGGCTGGTCTGTTGGTCATGTAGATATGTATGGCACAGATTATGTTGCCAAAACGTGAACACGACGTCTGGTTTTTTTTTACAACATTGCCACAACTTTGCAAGCTGACGTTGAATGGCATTGCCTCACAATGTTATGAAGTCGTTGCCACAACGGCGCATGCTGACGTCATATCTTTGATGTTGCTTTACAACCTTGTGACAACGTAATTTCTAACATCCAATTCTACGTCATTTGACGAACAGTGTAACATTGTTGCAACGTTGCTGACAATATAGATGTGCTAATACGGACTGACAGCAGCTGGGTTTACAGTGCAATCATCTTTAGTGATTAGGTCTTACTTACAGGCAATTTCATTACCATGCGATTCTTGTCATTCACACTTGACTGTGAGGAATCAATGCTAAACCAGCACTTACCACGTTTGTTAAATCAAATGTTTGACATTCTGTTGTTCCTGAACCATTCAGATTAACCAGAAATGCTATGTATTTGATGGCCAAAGAACCTGAGAATCACGTACTTATGAAATTGCCTGTATACTGCATCAGTAATAATGCTCAGCCATTGACACTTGAAAACCAAACATAAACCAGAGTCACCAGACCAGTTGAAATATTACCCAACCTACCAGTGGTACTAGATATCTCTCATCCATGACATAATAAATTATGCCATAGCCACACACCTAACAAGTTTAGAAGCGCACTTTTTAACACTAAATTACCTGAAAGGGTAAAGAAGAGGATAGTTTAAATATGATGAATGAAAATGGCATATTTCACTTAAAGGGCGGCAACCTGGTATAAAAGCAGGGTGGGTGGAAACCATGGTCATTCTGTGTCCAACCTCCAAACAGTCAACATCTCTCATTCCTCTCCACAAGCAATGGAATACAATGAGATATATTACATCCATTTAAATAATTTTTCTATATTTCGTTTCATTGTACAATTTCACACAATTAGTCCTATTTCTGGTGTTTCAAAGTTCATATTTCTTAAGAAATTAAGGGAAATATTGAATTAATAATGATTTTGTCTTGTAACTTTGATTGGCAGGTCATCTTTCAATCTGATTGGTCAGAAATAGGATAACTTTATGACCCCCCAAATATCAAAGGTTCTATAGAGCTCTGAAGTTGAAGTATAGCATTGGAATAATTATGCAATTTCTACCCCTTTTCTAATTGGCTAATATCATTTTCAGGAAACCAATCAGCTCTCTTGATCAATTAAGATTTTATAACCCCCATCTCCTTATATGGAATAGGCCACAAATTGACAACCGGTCGGTTTTTGGAGCCTCTGGGATAACGTCCTTTAAACCATCAGTGTCATCTTGCAAATTTCCTTTTTTGACTTATTCTATCATAATATTGAAATATAGAAAAAATAAGCATTTTGTACACACCCCAAAAACATGTTATCATCAGAACTTGAGAAAAAGTATGAAACCGCTCTATCCTGAAAACAGGGTGTCTGCCAATCCTGGAAAAGCCTGGAAAAGCCTGGAATTCGGTTTCTGAATTTCCAGGCCTTGAAAAGCCTGGAAAAACCAGCATTTTGAACAAAAAGGCCTGGAAAAGCCTGGAATTTAGTTTGTATTTAAATAAAAATAGTCTACTGCTAAATGTTTGGCGATTTTTAGCGATGATAGGACAAAAGTACGAATGTCGTGTTCAGAAAATATGTATGTATCATGTCGTTAATCGGTCAGTTTACCGACAAATTGGCCGGGAATTTTGGAAAAACTTGGCCTGGAAAAGCCTGGAAAAAGCCTGGAATTTGGTTTCAAAAAAGCTGCAGACAGCCATAGCGTTTTACATGGGTGACCGTGGCATTCTAATCCATTGATCTCCTCAATGAAACTGACTCTAGGCGTGTCAAGTGAGAATTTCTGTTTGTGTTTCACACATTTTAGTACACTCATTCTCAAAGTCCAATACTGAGCATTGAGGTGATTGGGATCAAATGATCCACATAATGATTATTTTTACCAAAAACAAACACATGTATGTAACATTTTCTCAATCTCAGGAGAGGGCGTCAAACTGAAAAAAAGTAACATGCAATGCGCAGACTGACCAATCACCTGGCAGGATTTTCTGTTGTCAAACCAAATATTTCGCAAATGTTTTTTCTTAATTTGTCGGAGTCTACAAATATGAATTCATCTGTAAAAGGATTGATTTAATGATCACTATTTTTTGCATCCTGCGGTTGCCAAAAATGGCTCTTGCTTACTGCTTTATATAAACATTTATAATGAAACTGTTGGAACAAGCAAAATATATTGTGGTTGCTCTAATTAAAAATGTAATGCACTTGACCATTTTTTATTATCACTCAAAGAAAAAAAAGGACACGGTAGTGCAAGACATAGCAGAGGTGAGGTTGGTATATTTGGGGGTAGTTCCTGTGTTTTTGTGAAATCTGACACCTTTATTTCCTTATTGAACTTCAATTTTCTTCCTGTTTAACTAAAAGTAAGCCAAAAACATAAAAAACCCAAAGGCAGACATTGTTCTCAAAATAGAATACTCACCTTCAGGAAGAGGTGTTTTTTCGGAAAAAAATCTACCCTGTAGCTTGCTTGTTTTGCTTGTTTGCCCATTTGAAGTCTTTTTCGACCCAAGCAAATATAAACTCACTTGACAGGGCTTGAACTCTCAGCAGTGGTTTGATTTGATGTATCAATTCAGATCTAGGTGCACCCCAGGTTTGGACTGTTCGGTTTTGGTCCATGCAAATATTTGCAAAAACTCTCAAAGGGAGTTTTCGGACCGATTTCAGATCATTTTTAATGGATCTAATATTTGAATTGAACTGAATGAAATAAAATAAAACAAAACATTTGAATAGACACACGGTACCTACTAGATTTAAGAGGGATATTTATGTATAGGTTGCAACAATCTAGTACTGATTCCATCTTGTTACATTCTTTGTATACACAAGGAACTGAACTCATGCCAGCATGACAACCATGTCTCAAGTACATCGAATAATATCGCCTCAAGATATTTCTTTTCTTTATGATTTCAAGATGTAGAACTTGAATCTCTCTGAAAGTTTTTGTATGTGCAACACCATGAAGGCAGGGTAGCCTCCTGATGATCAGGCTACTGCCCATTCCTTCTTGGGGCAAAATTATAGCTCTTGAAGGGTCAATGGTATGGGAGACAAAGGGTTCTAAGATTAACCTACATAAAATTGATTTTCTATAATCAAATTTCATCAATGGCCAATAAAAAGCCTTTATTAAATATGTGTTCTTCATTAAACAACCTTATTTTCCTCATCAAAAATTATGACTGCAGCAGCCTCAGTGATGCATGAAATGGTCATTTTGGTCATCTATTGACTTTTTTAATGCATGACCATTTTGAAATAAACACTGTAATGTGTTCATTCATTTAACTTGTGAAATATAGTCTATTTTATTTGTTCGAATTCGTTTCATATCACACTGTGATCAGTGTCCAACTTTGAGCATGCATTTAACAGTAAAACTCCATTGTAATGCACATTCAAAAATGCATGAAACATTAACATTGGTCGAAGGATAAATAATTACATAGATTTTAATGCTGATGGTTTTTATGGCTTCTCTGCTTTGTTTGTACAATATGTTACAGCATATGCATAACGTATGAGTGGGAATTCAGCTCGTAAACATCAAATTTGAAAGAAATATTGATGTCACCCAGTAGGCTGCTAAGTTGCAAATGTGATGTTTCTCATAATATTGATATCAACGTTGATGAAAAAAGCACACTTTTAGTACCAGTGATTGGCCATTAGCCTTTGATCTGCAGATTTGAGCAAACTTTAAAATTTGTCTATGGGCTGATCTGAGTTATAGGCCAATTTCTTTAGTACCACTTTGGTTATACAAACCAGAAACTATATTTTAAATGTGACCAGTGTGTAATTTGTGTTATTCAAATTCCAAATAAATTGACCACAGTACTGCAATGTCCAAAATATAAGGGTTGTTTTTCAATCGGGGTACATGATTTTGTCTCAAGGGGGTTAAAAATAAGGGGTTTTTTTTTCTGGCCAAATTAACTTTTTTCCGTTGCAATAGATCGTGCCTTGTATTTCTGAAAATTTTAGGGCTACAATTGTTCTGAATTTTTTTTTTTTGGATTTTTTGTGTCATGTTATTCTTAAATATGACCAAGGTCAACTATTCCGTTCATCCCTCTATTATTGGGGGTACAGTACCCCTAGTTGTATCGGCTTGTGCTGAGATGATAGGCAGATATATGACAATGAAAAATCATCTTACTTGCTTAATTTTGACCAAGTACTTTGCCCGCATCAAGGAAAACAGACATTTCAGGAACAAATTTTTGCAACACGAATACACTATCCTCTTCATAGCAATCCCTATCTGCCATTGACATGACCCAATGACCCATCATTTTCACAGACTTGCCGCTCTGGAAGAACTATGAGCACAACTCCACCAAATTTCATTTGTTTATTCCTAATGGTAGTCTTGGTATAGCCAGCTGAATTTAACAAATATAGTTCATTCGGAGAGGACACTTATTTTGACATGACAGTATTTAGAATATAAAGTCTGTTAGACTGTATGGCATACTTCTAGCTGTTTTGGGTAAATTAGAACTTGAAACAATATTTATTGATACCACCAAAGATGTTCTTGATAAATTGGCAATGTCCATTTCATATGCATTTAGTTTGAGGCCAGCTGGCTGCCCAGTGCAGATGGAAATGGACAAGGCTGCTCCCACACAACATCATTAATGGCACATCAACAGAAACACCACCACAATAATTTTGTACAAAGAAATGGTCCCATGCAGTACATCTAACTTCAATACAAAAATAAAGGCAAAAAAGTACATTGTTTTTTCTGTCAACTATTTGTCCTCTTCGACTAGTATAGTAAAGTGCCTTATTTCAAGTGTAGGGCTGTATTAGGTACTGATGATATTAAATATACATTGTATGGACCCAACTGAAAAGGATATAACATAGACAACACAATCATCACATATTTCCAAGGTAATAGCTTTTTAAATCTCCCTTGAAGTGATGAAGCAATATACATATCAACCATATTCAGAAGAGTCCATAGGAAGTGGCAATTGAGTATTTGTTCAGTTTATATAGATAAATTATATCAGTAAGTGTACACATACCAAATATCAATGGTTAGGGATAACAATAGCAAGATTATACCCTGAGATATAACACCACCAAAATACCGACTTTTGGTTCGGAGAGGACATTGACATTTGACAGGCTTAATTCAGCATAAGCATCAATGTTGTGTTGTGCTCTGTCAGTGGAAATAACAGCCATTTTTTCCAGTTATACGTAGAGGACACAATTTGACCGAAAGCTGTTTTTTGGTGTTTTCTGCACTACAAGCATCGCACAGTTTCTGCAACTGAAATGAAACACTTACAGAAACTTTGATCTATTGAAGGAGTATTTCTATAAAAGAAAAATACTATGAATTTGATGTTATTGCTATTTTAGCTGACTGAATTTCGGAGAGGACAATATTTGATGGAATTGACCTTTAAGTATACAATGCAGGATTTTGAAGAGACTAATCATAGTTGTTGCATGTAATTGTACAGTTGAACTGTTGGGACCATATTGAAAGCGTTTGCACTTTGGTTTAAACTTACTGGTAACTCAGGCCTGAAAAATCTGCATTGATATTTGCCTAATTTGCAAATGAGACAGTCAATTTTGGTCAAAATCACACAAATCAATTTTTTTCTAGCAGTTATCAACCGATTTTAACAATTCTTTCACTACTGTAGGTCCGTCTCAGTGTGTTAAATCATTCAGTGTAACGTTTTTTCCACATATATATACGCACAGAATTTCTGGTATTTTGAATATTGTGTGACTTTCCAGAGCGTACCCTGACTGAAAAACAACCCATAAACAGAGAGCCTAAGGGTTATTAGAGTACACTGTCAATTTTGAATTTTTTGCCAGCACAAATGTTTTAAGAGTGAAATGGTTGCACAATTCCTTTGAGCTATATGACAGTGGACAGATTATCTAAGCTGAAAAGAACGAGCTATGTCAGATCAAATGAATTGTTCAACCATCTCACTCAATCATAAAAGCTGACTAAAACATGTCTTATATATTTTACAGTCATCATATGTCGTTTGATTTCAGAGTAATTATATTGCTTGAATATTTCATTTACTGAGAAAAGATGATCAACAATAGAATACAATGTCAATTTCAAGAAGTCAATTTTTATGCAAATCTATGCACAATGTTAATTTTCTATAGAAATGAGACTTCATAAGCCTGAGTTGTACGAATATTGTTCCTCGTAATTCGTAGTTATCAGGCAAAATAACCTGAATTTGAGTAGGCCAATTAGGACAGTCAGTTTGTAAAACATTTTCTAAAGGACATTTTGTGGAAGCGCAACTTAGTAGTTGCTCTCCTCATATTAAGTATTCAGCGTAACTTTTTATTGGATAGGAAATGCATTTATTTACATCTTTAAGTTCACGAGTTTTAATTTCAGGGCCTTGAAAGATCAATAATGTCAATCAAAATTACAATTTTCATGTAGTCGAAGAAGTCTAGTGCAAACTCCAAAGTAAAGAGCGCTGGAAAAAGGATGGTTATATTTTCTTTTCACCCGTAGATTCCATACAAATGCATGATTTTTTCCTGATCAAAAGTGCCACCCAACTTACGTAACACGGAGTCTATTTATCTATACTGGGAGGTTCACATTTCTTTTGGCATCAATGCAAAATTCATCAATGTAAATATTTTTAAAAAGAATTAACTTATAAATGGAAGCAACACAGCGTGCATGTCATTAGAACATCTATCAACATTTTAGAATGAAAAAACACAAATCTAAATGTTTTTTGTGTGAAATACCATTACCAGAATTAACAGAACGAGTCCAGTCTGCGACTCCCAAGTCAGAAGTAGGCTACATTTAATGGCACTTTTTGTTGTGTTTTTTAGTATCTTTTCAAAGTGTTTATCATTTGAAAGAAGTTGCAGAAGTAAAATAATAGAGTGTATAGAATAGCTTTTTAACTGGCTCCATGCATTTTGGACCAGTCTGGTCTCTCAAGAGCAGTTAAAAAGTTGGTGTCATAATGTAGAATGTGTATAATTATGGAAGTTTGAAAACTTTCACTCTATAAATCTAAGAAGTATAGTCTGCTTGAGTATAGTCCAGCGCTCTATCATCCAAATTATTATCGTTTTCATAGCTATGTGTTTTTTGAAAACTTCGTTTTGAAGTTAAACCGTGACATCATCGGGTATCTGTCAATGTGATTGGTCTAATCTTGAATCTGTGACATATCAGTTCAGAGTTTGACATCACAGATAATGACAAAGGAATTTGAAACTGCCAGTCAATGTTACTATATATGTACAACCACAAAAAACAACGCTTGTCAGGGCTGAGCATTACACCTCACCAACTCCGATTCTCCTTTGAGGCTAAATAATCTGTTTGGTTCAGTTACAGTTCATTGAAGCATCATTCAGCCAGGGCAAGCTGAACAAGTGAAACATACATCATCCATGTGTTAATGCACTTCGTCAGTTTCCTGAAATCTGTGCTTGTAATAAACGAATTATTCAACTTTATCTCTGACATCACAGTTTTGGAATGAAGCAAATTGCAAACTTGAAAAACATGTAGCTATGAAAACGATAATAACTAATTTTTCCAGTCTGTGCTTCCTCCTTTTTGCATTTTCACACAAACAAAACATCTTTTTTATGAACATTATCCACATTCACAAATATGAATATGCAGTGTGTCATACCTCTTCTGAAGTCTAATATATATTTGCCAGTTCTTCAAGACACTGCCTCGGGGAAAGTGCCACTCGAAGGCAACTATATTCTTCTTTAAAGATACAAATGAAAGGTTTCCCTTTTTTTCAGTTCTTTTTTCTAGTTTAAGGTCATTCCCAGGTCAAAAGATCAAAATCACATGACATAGTTAGGCAAGTTGCCCTCTGGGGTCTCGTGTCCTGAAGGCATCTATGAGAATAGCGACTTACAACTCTAAGAATACCATTGTGAGAGACTAAGAGCACTTACAGCATATTACAAAATACTTAGACGTGTAAGGATCACATATTAAATGTTGTACAATAACTATTCTCAGCTTAGAGCTGTATGTGTTACCTGTAATAGATGAGTTTGACAAAACATCATTTCTTTACGATGACATTATAACTGATTCCAAGTCCTTGTGATATCAGTGATTCAAATCTTGTCTCAACATAACGAATCGCATTTACATACTACTATACTTGTTATGCTAACTTCATGCCATCTCGGTGAAGGAAAAAGGGGTGGGGCGCAGGGGATCGAAACTCCCCTGATCAAAAAATAGGGGAAATGTGAACTGTTACATGTACCCAATGATCAGTGATGAAAGTGCCGTTATCTTGTTGACTTTGTTAGTCTTGTGGAAGGTGGCAGGTGCATGTTTGCATCATATTATTCAGCCTCCATCTGGCAAGTTCTGTTTGTCACATCACTTTTCATTCAACTTTTATGAGTAGAACATTTAGAACTTTTGAAATCATGAATGGCGTGGGGTGCGGTTATCACTTAATTGCACCGACCAAGAGCTCCTCCGACCTAAATTTTCCATTTCCATAACAGCGGCGTCATTCTTCAAAGGTTGAGTGGGCACCATGAGCCAGTTTTGACATTTCTCAGCGGCATATACAGATATTAGACTTCAGAAGAGGCATGACACACTACGTATTTATATTTTTGAATGTGGATACTGTTCATAAATAAGTATGTTTTGTTTGCATGAAAATGCAAAAAGGAGGAAGCACAGACAGGACCAATTGAGTCAATCAGGATAATAATGTTGTACTGGACTACTCACACAATCTTTTGACTGATAATATAACATTAATAATTTGCAGTTCAATTTGAGATTCCTGTGAATGAAATAGCTTTTTTTTTAATAGCTTTGCCGTGAAACAAACGCCCAAGACGGATGTTATCTTTTTAACTTAGTTTTTTTAGAACAGAACTATTTAAAATTTTTTAGGGTTTTGACAAACAAAGTAGTTCTAAAGTCAGTACAAAGTACGCCTAATGCAATTGATTATTATTCATTGATTTATTGACCGGTTTCTTGTCAAATTACTACTAATACATGTTTTCCATTTAGGGTTAATCCCATTATGTGAATTGAAAAAGAAATAAGCTATGGGATTGAACCCTAACTTCAGTAAGCCATAAACCCATAAAAGTCAATTCTGTTACTATGGCAACTATATATATAAACACAACACATACCTAAACAAAATATGGAAAGCAGCCAAGATGCCACCTGTGGCTCTAATCAAAACTTTAATCTTTTGATTTATTCTTTGTTACACTCTAAAAAATTCCAGACAAAATTGGTTTTTTAGATTCAAAATGGTTTTTTGAAAAACCAAATTTCAATGCAAAAAACCAAAATGGATTTTTTTTAAAATCCATTTTGGTTTTGCATTGAAATTTGGTTTTTCAAAAAACCATTTTGAATCTAAAAAACCAATTTTGTCCCGACATTTTTTAGAGTGTATGATAAATACACCAGATTTCCTGAGCCCATGGTGATAATTGTTCTGATAAGTATGAAATCGACAGTTTTGCCAAAAGATGGATAATTGTGATTCAGAAAAATTGAGATAATTCATGACTGATCAATGAGTTAACAAATTGCCTGCTGACAATCAATCACACCTGGGCCAAATGTTTTGTGTCGCTATTTGTATTTTTAAGGGAAACCCATAAAATGCACATTTCACTTAAAATAAATCAGTTTATCTCTGAATATATTAGTATTATTACTGTACACTGAGAAGTCTCCAGCTGAGAAATTATTGATCACTTTCAATGCTTTTAAACATGCTTTCAAGCCAGTGTTTATTTGCTCAGGTGACTATGAAATGCTTTAATTAGGTAGTCATATTGAAGATGAAGATATTTTGGGATGTTTGTATAAAATGCGGGGGCAGGGTTGGGATTTCAGAAGTTATGAATTGATTAAGAAGAATTTTTTCAAGGGTTCTGAAAGTCCAGAATCATTTTATCCTGGAGCCTATACCCTATGAGCACATAGATCTACATTGTAGCAGCGTTACAACAACATCAACCTGTTCGTCAAATGATGTAGAATTATGTTGTCATAACAGTGTGGAGCAACATCAAAAATATGACGTTAGCATGCACTGTTGTGGTTACTTTAGCACAAGGTTGTTAGGGAATGTCAATGGTTTGGCGTTAGCTTGGGACATTGTGGCAATGTTGTAAAAAACCCGACGACGTGTTCATGTTGTGGCAACATAATCTCTGCCATACATATCTACGTGACCAACAGATCAGCCGTCAACCAATTAGCAACGTCATATTTACGCCATGTGCCCCTTGCGTAGTGGTAGTGACCTAGATCTGGGTTCGATTCCTCATCCAGGCAATCATTATATAGTGTAGATAGAAAGAAAGATATGATAAGTGCAGTCATCTAAGGCATTCTCAGCCCAGTTCCAGCCACTCACTAGCATTGATTGATGAGATAAAAGAGAGAGGGGGGGGGTCCTCAACATGTTACACATGTACCCAATGTGAGGGATCATTTATTTGCATGCCAAGCACAGACACCGATACAAGTGGCCGCCAATGTCTAATGTCTCATCCAAACGACATCCAGCAGGGATTGGTCATGCATATTAAGGTCCACATAACTTTCGTGTTCCCCAACTAAGTTCGAACCGGGCAGTTTTTTTGGTCATGTCGTGATGTTGTCTAGCTCTAATGATCTGCATAATTGCCGTTCTAGAAAAACTTTTTGTGTCTGAGGAGGGCTGCAAATTTAATAATCTTTACTATAGCCTACACCAGTTGGCTGAGTGGCAAGAGAGGCCAGGCCTGCACCACTGATTGTCTTTATTTTCACGCCCCCCCCCCAGCTTCCAATCAGGGGTGCCGGAGCAGGTGGCAGGAGGGGGGGACAATTGCCCATTTGTGCCAATTTGTGCCCTTTTGTGCCCTTTTGATCTTAGAAAAAAGAACATTAGTAAGCCTTATTTTACTAAATTTAAGCAAAAATTACTTGGCATATATTCAAAATCATAATTGACACTTAAACGCAATGTAGTTTCATGAACATAGACATGCCGTATCAGTTGAATGCTTTTGCTTTGTTGAAGGCATTTGACAAGGTGCAGTATTATCACAAGTGATATCATTGCAAGACATATACGTTTTTTCCTATAATTCGAACAACAAACTTCCAGTCCATTTTACTTGCATGCAACATATTCTTGGAATCGTGATTACTGATTAGATATATCATCCACAAAACTAAAATAATTTCATGCAATATTAGCTCACGTATGCTCCTCGAAACCAAAATTCATTTACGACCTTCATAAAAATGATATACTGCACACAAATAAACAGATGATTTATGAAGTCTGGTCGATTATACAGGCCTATATAAATAACATACGTTTCCATCTATTTCTCTTATTTGCTGTGCAATTTATCAATCTCAGTGACCCTGATTTGACAAATTGACTATTTTGCATACATTCAAGTGCAGCACACTAAGGAGCATGAATGTGGAGTAAAAGCTAAGCTTGCATCAGCCACATTGATTAATTGATGTTATCAGACCAAGATGATCTATCATAACTTCTGTAACCTTTTTTCCAACTTTTCATATAACTCAGTACAAAGATAAAGTGTCTATTTCTCTTGGCTAAACATAAAGCTGATACATAGCTTTAGGCCAAACAAATATCTGAACAAATATCCCAAATATACAGAAATATTGATTAATGATTAACTTGTTCGATCCTATTGATGAGGATATTGATTCTGTAATAGAGACATTACCATGCTGGTGGTCCCATTGCTCTTGTTGATTCAAGCCCTGTGAAATTGTAGCTGTATAAACAATCAACATACATTTATATCAAAACTGGTCTCACTGTTTATGACATGGTGGTAGTGTTGTAGATCGGAGTACTTTCGACTGGTACACGGTTTCCACCAACTCTTCAGTATACTTGACCGCCCTCAGTCCCAGAAAAAAAGAGGTCAGAGGACAGAGGTTGTCTGTTCCGGTCCAGTGCGGTCAAAATTTTTAAAATGAAAAAAAAGGGAAGAATAGAGAAGTCTTCATTTTTTCACACCTTTATTTTTGTAACCTTTCCTGATGGTTTTCAACCAAAATTGGGCGTGAATTGGAAATCGCTGTTGTAGCCTATACTGGTATACGACACTGCCTCATCCCCTAGACCAAACAACCCAATCCCTTCGTACGGTTTAGCGTGGTCCACAACACCACATGGTGGCAACCGAAAGTGACTTTCCTGTTAGGGTACACTGTATTTTTGGTGACATTTTTATAATCATGTACAATTGTACATCATCACACTCCACTGTGAGACAAGGATAATTTCAGTGGCCCTTCAAGACCACAATTCCAGCCGGGTGTCAGATGGATGTGAAGTTAAATTACCAACCCCTTGTATCAGTGTCTGCATATGCTGAATGTGTAACATACTGAAAACTCCAGCTATATTTCCCTTCCCATCAATCAGCCCTTGCGAGTGCAGTTTGAACTGGGCTTTAGGGTTGCACTTACCATATCTGCCTGTCTATATGCAAACCGCATTGCTCTCAAATTCAACACAGTTGAAATTGAAGAGAATTATGCCTGTGTAAACCTCTTTCATGTTCAGGTGATATATGCATTGTTATTGATATAATCATCGATGTGTAAATCAATGTTATCAGTGAGACAAATGGTTGTCACTGGTTTGTCAATACAAAAGTCATGGATTATTGCAAAAAAGGCCCGTATATCTAACACTGATATCACTTGCGACAACACTGCACCTTGTCAAATACCTTAAACAAGACAACATCAAACATTGTCATACAGCAAGTACAGCATGACTTATGTTTATTAAACAACAATTTACATGCATATTGTGTCAATTTAAGGACATTTTATGAAGTTGTAAATGGGAAGTAAATCAGAAAAAAGTAAATTATAAAATGCTAATTCAATATTTTTTATTGCAGTATGCTTTTTATAAACATTTAACTTTAGTGAAAGGAAATTTGTTGTTGTGCTCACACATAGGCCTAGGTTTTTTTAAGGCGCTGAAACATCATTAAAATGGCATTCGCGAGTTGTATCACAAAGTACCAACAAAGTCCAACATCACCTGAAAATCAGCTGTTGTTGTAGTATCATGGGATCAATTCGGATGTTAAAGGGCCACTGAATGGAATTTAAATGCCAATGGAAACTGTGAATAAGCAATAATTCAGATATTCAGTTTAGGAGATTCATGTTCTTCAATACATACTTGACAAAAACTGCTTACGGTATATCTATTTCCGGAAAATTGTACAAAGTGAAGAAGGATAAAAATTTAAGCTATTGACAAGCGGAAGAATCTGATCGCTGTTCTTGAATATTGAGACTGCAACATTTTAACTGTTGTCAGGAACCTTCTGGTCTCATTCTCAACTGTTTTAGAAACAACTTTTCAGCTCAATTCAGTGAAGGTCCAACATTTTATTCTCAGACTTCAGGAAGTTTATTGGAACACATTCAAGGGTGTGCAAAATTGTGGTTTCCTCTTTAAATATCCCCAATAATCTAATCTCAACAAGTCCATGCATAACAACAACGTCAAATGCTTTATGTTTATCTATAACATCACTACACTGTATATCAAATCAGAGAGATTGTATCCGGTAAAACATGATATGTTGTTTATCAGGTTACATTGAGTCATTCTTACATGTTAATCGTGCAGATTGTTACATGTAGAACAAGATAAACACAAGCAAAGTCCTGATATATACAGGAACACAATTCTGTACCAACCCACTCCAGCTTGTCAGCACTCTCCAGAACTGAGACGGATCTCGAGTTTTATTTGTTGACAATGTTTGCCCTTCTTGTTCCATCTTCTTTCTCTCTGAGATAGTTCTATTGTTGACATTTTATTTGGTCACGTGACACTGGGTCAATGATGTGGGGTTAGTTGGAGGTCAAAATGGTTGTCTTTTTCTTAAAGAAAATGTTTGTGTAGACTGTATATTAACCCTTCTAGCTCTTGCTTGTTTGATTAGTGGTATCATCAACCTCTTGTAGAAGTAGTACATTTTCAGCATAGTATCACTTCTAAATTATATTAAATTATTTGATTAATAGATGTATTATATGCTGAGATCAATGAGGTATAAAAACATAAAATGGCATTTAGTACTATTCTTCCAGTTTAATCACAGTGTTAATTGATGAGTACTTCACGGCTGGAGTTAGAGAGACCTATCTCAAAAATTGGCATAAATGTGTGAATTTAAATTTTAAAATCTGATTTTCCCAGGGAGGGCGTTGACTGTTAAGATATTCTAAATTTGTTCAGTGCATTCTGATTTATATCTGTTACAGTTTGTCCAAACTCAATTTTGGCACTTCCAGAAAGATGCTTTTATTCCTTGTATGTTTCTCTATTGCCAACTCTTGGTATCAGGCTTTTAAGAAACATTTCTTGATGGACATAAATTACAAGCAAATGGACATGGCAACCACAAACTCCTGCAATATGTCCAGTAGCCATGCACTGAGATTATGATATATTGCAAGTTATCACTGAATTCACAAAAACATCCCCCCATATTTCATGGTCAAATAGTTTCCTACATCTTACCCTATTCACTGACCCTCTCCAGTGTCTGAAATATTTTCTTAGGTGTATCCCTAATTGGACTGGCTAAAATGTTCTCACATTAATATCACTTGGATGGTCCCATTAGCAAAACTGTTAAAGCCTTACCTCAAATAGGATGGTTTCCTAACAGTTGAAATGTCATATTACAATGTCATTTTCCATTTAGTGTATTTTGGAAACAGACAAAAGATATGTCAAATTTGCTGAATGGCTAAGTTTAAATTATATATTTTTTTGTTATTGATGCCTTTGGTTGTGATTTATTTAGAAATCTGGGATTTGAGGAAGTTTTCTATTGAACACATTAAGGTGTGCCTGCCTCTAATAAATAAGATGGATATTTGAGGGTCGTGTGCCTTCTGGAATACCTCTTCAGTTATGTAAAATAAGCCAAAACCCCATTAATTCTAAAAAAGATCAAACGAGGGTCAAGAGTCAATGAAGCCAGTCTCAGGGATTGGTATTAGTTTCAGTCAACATTCAATGATAACGATAGATATATATGTACGCTTTCATAAATTGTCTCTATGTTGTATATGGTGTTAAAATTGAGGGTATGACTGGGGCGGGGTGGGTGAGAGTTTTGCCCGAGAGGGTACTAACTTTTCACACGTGTTCCAAGGGGGCGGTACTCATTTTTGACGACATGTCCAAGGGGTGGTGAGGAATTTTAACAAAACAAAAATGTTTTAAAATGTGCATGGGCTATACGACACAGTTTGACCACACATATTTACGCGCAAATGTCCGCAAATCTGTACGCGCGACTGTACTCAGGGCACATGTATAACAATGTATGGATGTATTGCATTGTATGTTGAGGGGGGGGGGGTACTAAAAATGAGCATGAAACCTAATGGTGGGGTACTACATATCCACATGGAACCCAAGGAGGGTATCAATTTTTGACGGGAAGTTCTGGCAAAACTCCCACCCCCCCCCAGTCATAAATTCTGAACGGTCACTTTAAATGTTAGGGAAATTCAGATGAGGTCTCATCATGTAATTAAATAAATTTTGTAACATTTTTATCCCAATGTTTTGGTGGCCCTCCCAGAGCCAACCATTGCCTTTAGTCAAGAAAGTCACTCAGGAGGGGTCACTCTCAATGTGCACACGGATCTATGTTTCAGTGACGTAGTGACAACATCATGACAATGTAACAAATTATTGAAAATTACATATAATTGTATAATTTCTACCATATATTTCTATTTGACAACTGATGAGCTATGAGCCCTCCACCAATTAGCAACGTTGTGTTTACATGCACATGGTGTGCCTACTGGATCTCTGGTGGTGGAGCTTGTCACAAATTTGAAAATCAGTACTGTAAGCCTGGTGGTTAAAAAAAAAATTAGGTGTCAAGTAGAGCTGCGTCTTATTTCACCTCTTAAATTCACAAGCACTGTCAAGCAGTTTAAATTTCCCACACTGTCTGTCCTTCCTTCTAAAAAGCCCAATGCACTTGACATGAGCGATGCCACTCTAAGACAGGACCCACACATCTTCAATTTCCAATTTCCTTTTGGTTCAATAACTGAGCTCCTCTTGATTGTACAGGAAGCATTTTTCAACAATTGTGTTCCAGAAAGCTTTTTGTAGTAAAAACACCTTGAAAGATTTGATGCACATGACTGAGTATTGAGATATGTCAATCAGGTTTCAAGAGTTGAGGGAATAATAGAGTTCTGGCTTATTGTTCTCTCTTGTTGACCTATAGCTTCTTTATTGAACTTTAACCAGGAAATATTAATCACAATACAACTGGTTTAAGAAAATTGGGAAATTAAGGTAACAGCACCCAGAGAAAAAAAATCTAAACTATGTGTCTCATCACACAAATTATATGATAGGGACACCAACAAAATAATTTTGTATCAATTTGTAGCCCATCCTATTCTAAGTTAAAGATCCCTCGCATGATCCCCAACAATGCTTCAGATGAATAAATACTGATAAGTCTGATATTTTATTCCCTAAGCCAATAACCATTTTCGTTTCATACAGTACGCCGAGCAACGTAATGACTCTATGTTTAGATACTATATATATATATAAAATATCTTTTCACTAATTTCCTTATTTCAACCAAGTGTAAAATCATTTCAGAACTAGGAACTCTGCATAAAAACGTGATGTTGTCAATCAGTTAGACTTAAATATGTTTATAAAAATAAATGCCTTCGCCAAACTTCCTCAAGGTTGAGGCAGAATCAAAATATTTACGAATTGGTTGGATATTAGATAAATTATGCCACCTGCACACTACCTAATTTATTTATACCAATGCATCATTTCACTTCAACTACATGTAATGAGGTCGAACTGGGTGTATGAGTTTTATTTTGGATCCAAGACCAATTGATACATGTTATTAGCCCCACACCTCTCTCTTCTGACACCTTAGTTGACTATTTTTGTCTTCTTCAACTTCGACTATAATCTATATGTTTCCTTATAGGCGTATCGGAGGGGGGCAGGGGGGGGGCGGTTGCCCCCCCAAAAGTTTGGGAAACAGTAAGATTCGGGCAAAAAGGCTTAAAAATCTGGGCAGATGATTAAATAAACACTATTGAAAATTAATGATTTCTAGCCAATTTTATTTGAAATGGTACTAAAACTAGATCCTGAAATTCGGGCAAATGTCGCTCGCCCCCCCCAAAAATCGCACGCGCCATACGCCTATGGTTTCCTTCACAGACAATCAGCATAACAGACAATGTATATATAGTCAATTTATTTCAGTTGCTTGAAAAAGTCGATATGTCACACAACTTGTATTGTCAGTGCAGGAAATTGCAAGACAGTACAGGACAATGCAGTTCCCATAATTTACATTTAATATTACAATTTTGTATGGAAAAATATTAATTTTACATGAAGTTCACATTTATTCGAAATGTGTTTTTTTCCCTTAGTTTAGGAGTCTGGAGTCACAATGTCAATTTTGACTCAGACTAGACACTGCAAAATTTGAATTTTGAGTCAGCTTGAATGATTGATTGAGATGGCTGCATAATTCCTTTGAGTTAATCTAGTTTGGCAACAGACAGATTATCATAACTGAAAACAAACAACTATGTCAGCTCAAAGGAATTGTGCAACCATTTCACTCAATCATTTAAGCTAACTCAAAATTCCTCTCTGACTCCGACTTTGAAGGTCTGAACTAATATAAAGTTTAGACTTCAATAAAATCATTTTTCATTCACAACTATTACCATTTAACATCTTCTCCAATAATAATATCCAGTTGAAGTCTAGACAGGTTTGGTATAAAACCTCAAATTATTTTAAAACTATTCTTCTGCCCTGATTGTTTGCTGGAAGTTGAACAATTTGAGGCACATGCCCTGTTAATTTCACACTCGCCCAGGACGTCACACTCGAGAGGCAAAGAGCTGCAGGCTATTTGGTTGGGAAGTTTTAAAAGGCAAGGCTGTCGTGTGGAAATCACTTACATTATCTATGAAGAATATAGGAAGAGGAGTATAGATAGATAGATAGATAGAAGAGGAGTATAGATAGACAGACAGACAGCTGGACAGATAGACAGATAGACAGCTAGACAGATAGAAAGATAGATAGATAGATAGATAGATAGATAGATAGATAGTTAAGATTACTTGTGCTGAGGTAAATGTGTCATTTTAAAGTCACCAACGACAACAATATATCCATTTTTATCCATTTAAGACATCTATATAATCACAATAACATTTGTGTAGTTAACATGTTGTGACAACTATATGTTGACATTCAATCTGAAAGACGGTGATTTAGCAATTTAAAAATGAATAAATAAATAAAAAAGTAAATGAAAAAGAGACGGAACGAAAAAGTTGTAGGTGTATGCTAGCAGCTGATAAGTAGAGCGGAACAATTCCATTCAACTTACCATAACTTACACTCTAACACCTTAATTGTCTTTTACACAGTCACACCAGTGTATATATATATGTACATTTTATTCATGCTGAACCATCTGTGGGTATTGGTCATGCTTGGTGGGATTCTTAAGGTCAAGTAGGTGAAAAAATTAGAAGAGCTACATCATTGAACAAGCTCTTTACTTGTCACTTACTAATTTACACAGTGATGTCCGCTGCCATGGTTTACCGTCATATCAATCTTTTCATAATATACGGAACCCAACATTTTCAGTGTACATTCATGAGCAAAATCCCAGCTGGATGTCATTTGAATGAGACTTAAAATTGGTGGCCCATTGTATCAGAGTCACTGCTCAAGTAAAGATCCCTCACATAGGATAAATGTGTAACATGTTGAGGACGCCCACTTTCTCTCAATCTCTTCGATCAAACCATGGCAGTGAGCGCCCAGAACTGGGCTTAGAGGGCTGCACTTACCAAATCTACTACAACATCGATAAGCATTTTTACTGAAATCTGTACCCCATGGGGGTAAAGGTGAAAGCAATCAATGATACCTGTTTCATCTGGATAACAGGAGATGGCACCAGTGTTGCCTCAACTGGGTTATCAAACTGAGGGCATTGAAGGGCGAGCAAGTGAGTGCCAGGGTTTAGAAGTGAGTGGTTGGGAGTAAGGGCATCTTCCCGAGGGCGTGGGAATTCGGAACATTTATTGGGTTGTACTGTATCTATCTGTCTATCATAATCAGCTAATGGCCCACATGACAATGATTTGGAAATGATGTAAAGGCGGGGGGGGGGGGCTGTGATCGAATGCAGCTCTCCTGGCAGTAGCATAAATCAGATGCAAGGCAACTGATATCATGAACAGTTGAAGTGTCCAGTACTTGATTGGGGCGTTGATTAAATTTTTACTCGCGAAGAAGTAAGAAGTCTGCGTACGGCACATGGTTAAAAAGAACAACCAATTTATTCAGGTTCTTGCTCGACCTATTTCTCTCACAGAAGCCAAATGTAAGGTGCAGCGTACCAATTGTGGAATCAACTGAACCATTGCACTGAACCATTGCACATTTCAGCACAATAGAATCCCACCTTTATCGCTCCATGATCTAACCTGCATCTAACTTGTAACACGGGTTGCCCATCCACAGGTCAGTGATTGCCTTATTCACTCAGCCCAAGCTGCCCACCAAACTATAGACATGGTGTTGAATTTAAAATATCCTTAAACTTACTTATTGGTCTATATCCACTATAAGATGTAATCATTCTGGGGATTTATCTTTCATAAGGTCACCTAAAGCAGGCGTTTGTTTGCAACAGTGATACTAAAATTCTCTTGTTGGAAATACGAATATCCATATTAATTAGAATATCTTTCTTGTTCAATCTCTGTAAACGTAATAACTGTTTTCGGTGTAAAAAAAATGTTGTCCAAACTTTTTTTTCAGATACGAAACACAAGGTTTGCCATTTAATCAAACGTTATCACCAAAGTTGACGTCATTGTAAAATTTGAAATTTTTAATTAGCTCATATATTTGAGTGAGACGTTGCAAAATTTGTTTGAGCTTTAGAACATCACTTGTTGTGTTAAAGTTATGATAATCTTTCCATTGTCATAACTTAAAACAACAAGCTAAATTTATGTCAGCTCAAAGGAACTGCGCTGCGCAACCATCTCATTCAATCATTTAAGCTGACTCAAAATTCAAAGTTTACAGTGGTGGTGTTGACCCGTATTTGAAACCATAAATCGTGTAATTGAAGATCATAAAAATTTGTGAAAATGCAATATTTTGAGATTATGTCTACAACTTTTACCTGAAAAAATAACTATTGAAAAAAGAGAGAAAATAATTATAGGCTTATATATATATATCATGAGGCCTGTTTTTTTTGTGAAAATTCACTATATTTGGCTACTAAATGTTATTATGAAGGTCATTGCCATCTAGTTTTACCCCCTCTGCTTCCAAGGCCATTTATTCTCCCATGCCCTTGTGGGGTGACTGCCTGGGGTTCCTTAAAGGGGGTGAGTATTGTCTATTTTGGCAAGATCACTGCTTGACATGCTTAACCCTCCAATTGTCACCAAATGTAAGGAGAACTCTAATTATGGAAATTGAAAAGTGGAGGTGTTGTGATTTGTTAATTGTATTCATTAGAAAACTTCAGCTTTTGAATTGGGAAATTATTTTTGTTTATGTATGACGGTTTATAGTCAAAGAGAGACCTTTGTGTAAATTTTAAATTGTTGTAATTAATTAAAGGAATTGTGTTAATATTGGGCATGGTAAGCTCCAACTATGCGGTAAATGTTGCTTTATTGATTCAAAGACTTGAATATGCATTGTTCGCTGTCTACAAGTGGATTGTTGTTACATTGCCACTTCTTCTTCCAGCCTTGGCAGATCAGAACATATGCTGTCATGTGTTGCCACCTAGTGACTAGTGTGCTATTCCGCGAGCTCCTGTCAGCGGTCAACATCATTTCAGTCTGAGGAACTCACACAATTTTGTCTGGAAGAAACCGGGGCTGTTTCTGAGTGTGCTGATGGCCTTGTCTACTTCTTAGAGAATGTGATTGCCGAGTCTGACTCTGGTATACATCAATGTTGAATAGAAATTTTGTGAATGTGCAATGAAATAGGAACTATTTCTTGGGACAGCAATGCCAGTGGCGTAGCTACAGGGGGGGCAGGGGGGGCGGTCGCCCCCCCTGGCTCCATCCTGACCAGAAAAAAATGTATTACATTGTCATCAAACGTTGTATTTTGCCGATGTGAAGTCGTGATAGTAACCTCAGTATGGATAAAATTGATTACCTGACATGTTTTAGAGATTATTTGCTTGAAACTTTCTTCTCAATCGAGAGTGCAATTTTTCTGTCATTTTGATAACCTAAAAAAACTGTATTTATTAACTTGCCTGCTGGCTTCTATGGGGTGCGTCAATTTCTAAAGTTTTGTCAGGATAGTGACTTTAGACCTCTGCCCTTTACCTTGTCATCAACACTCTCTTTTTTACCAGGCCTGTAGATCAATTACATTTGTAGTAAGTTAATTAGTCAAATTTTGCAGAATTTGTCAAATTAAAGGAGGAACCACATGTTCCACACCAATTGCATTTGTATGAGAATTGTTCCCCTAGTGACTCAAAAAGGCTATTAGTCAGGGCCTTAAGACCTTTTATTTTGCTTCAGAAACTTCCACTTAATCATTGAATATCAGAAAACAGTTGAAATTGAGACCTTTTTGTAGATATCAAAACATGGTCGCCTGTGTCGTTATGTAAAAATTAGCGGTTGTTGATATACTGGCCAAGATTTATGGGGGCATCGAAAATGAATGAGTGGCTTGTGTAGTTCGTCTGGCATTTTCAAATAATTATGCATGACTATTGCTGGTATTTACTTATGACTAATAAAAAATTTTTCCAAGGTGTTTAGTCACATGACAAAGTTAAAGGGCGAGGGTCCAGAGGTTCCAAAAACTGACCGGTGGTCAATTTGTGGCCTATCTATATACATATATAAAATTCACCTCCCCATATTCCGTTGTCACGGGTGTTCTCAGCTATGGTTTACCTCACTGTCACAATATTTTACCACAGTGTCCTGCTATGTCTGAACTGTGTTTGTATTACTTCAAATTTACCAAAACTTCCAAATATTTACTAAAAATGTCAATTTTCCCGTTAATTATGCCTGTCCTGCTGCAGTCATAGCAGTACAGGCCAACAGCAGCAGCTAGACAGAGCGGTTGTCCACAAAAGCATTACACTATATAATAGAAGGAAGGAAAGAATGAATGAATGAAGCAACTAAAAGGAATTAATTTAGGGATTAAGGAAGCATTCAATCAAGGAAATAAGGAAGGAATTAAGGAAGAGAGGAATGCACAAAGGAAGGAATGAAGGAATTAAGAAATGAAAAAATGAAAGAAGGGCAAAAGGAAAATAGAAAGGAAGGGGAAGGATGGAAAGAAGGAAGATAGAAACAGATAGATAGCTACAAACATAGAGAGATAGAGATAGATACACAGATACACAGATACATTCTACAAACATACATAAATTACATAGACACGTTGATACATAAATAGATCTCTATATAAAGTATATCAACAGTTCCATATTTATAGACAGACAGGTATATTGCTATATATATATAGATAGATAGATATTGTCTGAAAATATGAAAGAAGCGTGGAACATGAGGAAGACTTCACAGAAACAATTGCAGGGGTCAAGAGGGACAACACTATATCGAAGGAGAAGATATAATTACTTTCTACACCCCAAAGAACACCGTGGTTACAAAGAAAAGCAAAAATAAGACTATGGGAGGAATGGAGATATGTTGGACAGATGATTGGGACTTTGCATCATCCATTAATACACAACACAGATTCATTTTGACACAAGGACCAATTTTCAATGAGGCAAAGCAGTAGAGGTACAATTGAAACTGCATAGGCCAGAATCCACATAAAAGGGGAGGGCCTTCAAATTAGCAATTTTATTTAAATTCAATGTGAACAAGCATCATTAGCCAGATAATGTTGACGTATTCACACAACCCCTGATTGGATAAAGAAACAATACAATGTCAATGCTCTCTCTAACCGCCTTTAGACGGGTACTCTGCTAGTTCCATATAAGGAGATGGGGGTCATAAAATCTTAATTGATCAAGAGAGCTGATTGGTTTCCTTAAAATGATATTAGCCAATTGGAAGAGGGGTAGAAATTGCATAATTATTCTAATGCTATACTTCAACTTCAGAGCTCTATAGAACCTTTGATATTTTGGGGGTCATAAAGTTATCCTATTTCTGACCAATCAGATTGAAAGATGACCTGCCAATCATAGTTACAAGACAAAATCCGTATTAATTAAATATTTTCCTTAATTTCTTAAGAAATATGAACTTTGAAAACCAGAAATATAGCACTAGTTGTGTGAAATTGACCAATGAAACGAAATATATGAAAATTATTGGAATAGATTTAATATGTCTCATTGTATTCCATTGTTTGTGAAGAGGAATGAGAGATGTTGACTGTTTGGACGTTGGACACAGAATGACCATTGGTTCAACCCACCCTGCTTTTATACGAGGTCCCCTCCTTTAATAAGTAAATTTTCACCTCTTCAGTCTTTAAGGGCCAGTTAACCTAGTCTGGTTAAATTCAACTGCATGCCTGCCAATTAGGGGGCCACCATTTAATCTCAAGGGGGGCTTGGAGTTGTTGCAGCCGCTGTCGTGAAATAGATAATTTCCAACTGAGGAAACCTCCAGGCCCCCTCCCCTGGATATTTATTGGTTGCTCCCTTCTAAAATCAATAATTCAACTAGAAATACACTGTCTTGGTTCATTAGCACATTTTGTCCTAGATGAAACAATACACTACTCGGAATAGTCTCGTAAAAATGTACGCTATAATCCTATTGTATATTTCTATAAACGACTTGAAAATTTTGCCCCCCCGGAAAATTTTCTAGCTACGCCACTGAGCAATGCTGTAGCATACAAAATGAACTTTTGTGCCAGGTGGCAGCAGCATGCAATTCTCATTTTTACCGGACTGTGTTGTTCGTATAATCTTATAAGTGAGAAGACGGTATGAATAAGGCACATAATGTCAATCGATCTTTGTGAGCGACACAAATTTTCCAATCTTAATTTCTTGTGTCTCCTCAATCACACATAAATGGGAAATTGAATACTCCCATTAAGTATGTCATGGTATGCATGTGCCACCCCTCCTCTACTCTCTATTAAATAGCCAATGCCCTATATTCCTGTCACATCATTTGAAAAACTGAACTTGTCATAGGGTACAGTGTGACTTGTGGTGAAATTATCATCAAAGGGGTCAATAGAGGCCAGTACTGCATGAAATAGGAGGTGATTAGACATCCCACAGGTGCCCATTTGCTACTGAAGAAATACTATACAATATACATGCATCTATTTCTGAATGTTGTCAGTAGAAGATCAAGCACACAAGTATGGTAAGTATATATGTCCGGTTAGGGCCATATTCCTCATTGAATGTCTTTGTAAAATTGGTAAACATTTATATAAGATATGAACTGAAGTTAAGTTCAAGTTTTGTTCTCCCTGGGGCACAGGTATCTCCATATTGAACATTCTGTATGGATGTTGCAAAGCAATTCCGAAAATAAGATCACTTAGAAATTATTGAGACTTAACCTGAATTTGCCAGGGTTGCAAAAAAATCGGATTTAAATAAAAAAAATCGGATTTATTTGATTTAAATCAGATTTTTTTTATTTAAATCAGATTTAAATCAAGCTGTCGTATTTTTAAAAATATAGTGGTTTTCAAGGAACTTGACACCTTAATATATGATGAACTGTTCTTAATTAGGTCTTCTGTTATAGGAAAATTTATTTCACTGCCCAAAAGTCATGTAATCAAGTTGAAATTCGAAGTTGTAGATCGCTCATATTTTTTACTTTTTTCAACTGCAAGAAATGCCCTCAGAATATGAATTTTACGTCAATTCAAGAGTGGAATTTTGTCAACTTATTGGAGCTACTATTGCTAGGAATGTCTAATGACATAGGAAAAGTTCTACTTGGCTTCCAAAAAAGACTTAACAGGGTTTGATCCTATTCAAAGTCAAAATTTTCCATAGAATATCATATTTTGGAGCAAAGGAATGATTGAAATGACTACAGATGACCACAGAATCAGTATTTTATAATTACTATCGTTTGGTATTGTAGTTTTCTTGTTTAATGTGTGCTACTTTTGGCATTAGATTAGGGATTTGGTGCATAACAAAGGAGAAATTTAATTTCATCTTAAACTGGATTAAAGTAAGCCGAAAACTGCCCTGGCATCTGAATCGGTGCTGTGATATGTCGCCAATTCAAGTGTGAAGGTGTCAACTGATCCATTATAGCATTTATAAATACGCAAACTATTTGCAGTTTTCTAAGATATAATGATTTTCAATAAAAATCATTGATTAAAATCACTGATTTAAATCATGATTTAAATCAAATGATTTAAATCATGATTTAAATCATGCAATCCTGGAATTTACTGAAGATATTCTTGACTGCAGTAATGAAATATTTTATGTTTTGTTACACCTTTGAGACTCATGTGTTTGTGAAACAGTGGTTCCGGCATTGTGAGACCCCCTTTTATAAGACCGACTTGCCTTATGTGACCACTTTCCTCCGGCTCCAAGTTGTATTTTTAGTGCATTTTGCACCCCGACGATAGACTGCACCCCCACAAGAGACCACTTCATGACCGCAGAAGGGGTGGTCTTATAATGCAGGGACCACTGTACTCAGTTTGGATCAAGGTTTCGAAATGTGTGCCCAAGTTGTCCAGTGAGGGCAAACACTGTAAAAGCGAGGACTGTGTGCAAAAATATTCATATCAACTGTAACAAAGTTTTTATTTTACTATTTCGACTTAGATATGTAGCATGTTTTGTAACACCGACATGCTCTGCAGTAGCTCACTACACACTAGAAATTGGCTATTCTCAACAGGTAGAATTTGAGTTTATTTGTCTGGTTTGTTTGTTTACAAACAGATTGTTGACTGTGAGTCAGGCTTGGGGGTGTTCAGAGCGAAAAGGTAAATTTGTTCAACAACTATTTCACAAGCTTCCAGGAGTTGGAAGTTTGCTCAAAATCCTCAAATAACAGGAGTAGAACTGTGCTTAGAATACAGATAGACACACAGATACAACATTTTATGTGTAACCTTGACCCTGTCAAGTGATTCAGAGTGAACCTTCTTTTGAGATTTTGAAACAATATTAAAGTCATTATCCTGTATATATAATTATATATCAGCAATGACAAGTTTCTCTTTAAAAATAACCTAAAATTTGAAGTGCAGATAGGGCGATAGGCCTACCAAGTTCAAATATACCTGAGGATGGTCAACATATAGGAACACAAACGTAATGTAAAAACTGTTTCAACCATGGAGAACTGCTTGTTCATCACTTCAATGGTGGTTCACTGCACATGTATAAACCTAAAGTAACCATAAATTGTGCTCTCAGTTCAGTTTTGAATTTGTGGAAATAAATTTTGTTAAATCGTCATTATTTGAAGAAATCAGTTCAATCACGGAATAAATAAATTGTAACATGAATTTCATCGGCCCTTTTATCGCGCCGTGATACAGTGGCGTAACCAGGGGGTCTCGAGCAGGGGGGGGGGCACCTGGGGGTGCACGGGATTCTCGCAATGCTAATTGTATATTTTAGCCAAGGTTGGAAAGTTCATATGGGGGGCACCTGGGGGGGCACAGCTCCAATATGGGGGGCACGTGCCCCCCGTGCCCCCCTTAGGGACGCCACTGGCCGTGAAGATAACACTTTGGTCCTTGATATCTCCTATCAGGCCTTCGGGCTCATATACTAAGCTCAAGCAACACAGTATGTGACTGTTATGTGAAAGGCCATAATTATGATAACTATTACACATATATTATTCTATCCATCTGCCTATCTATATAACTGTCTATCTATCATATACAAACCTGAAATTTAACAATAACCCTAAACCCAAACCATTATAACACCCAAGACACTATATGGTAAAATATCGAAGTTTACTTTAGCCGCAGATTGTGGTTGCATATTTATCATTTTATGACTATAATAAATAGACAGAGTTTACTCTGAACAGCAAATGAACTACCTAAGCCATTGAATGATTGTCATGGGCACAATAGTATGCAATTTTATAGAGTTAAGGTTGGATTCATTTGGGTTTCTAATGGATAGCCATCCAATGCATCACTGAAAATACAGATGATTATCAAGGGTTGTATTGAACCTCAATTCAAAATAGGGTAGGACAACCAAATACTGTATACACTTGTTAAACTATTACAGACGATTTCATAAATGTAGACACAGACTGAATATGATTTTTTTTTTCTAGGACATGTGTTCTATAGGCAAAAGTGAGATAAAAAACTTATGACATCACTTTTCCCAATAGAATAGCATGTGTAGAAAAAAAATTCACATTTGGTCTCAGTGTATTATATAATTAATAATTATAAATTAGCAAACTCCCAACTTGGAAGGAGTGCAAACAGAACAATCAATTATCAGGTACCGACTCACTATAGATGTATGGAGAGCTCATAGAGAGAGCACCATTGATGAGACAGATAGATAGATAGATAGATAGATAGATAGATAGATAGATAGATAGATAGATAGATAGATAGATAGATAGATAGATAGATAGATAGATAGATAGATAGACAGATTGATATTTGGCTAGGGTAGCCCAGTTCTGGGTGCTCACACAGGTTGATTGATAAAAGGAAAGAGAGAGTCCATGACATGTTAACACTTTTGTCCCATGTGAGGGATCTTTTACCTACCCAGCACATTATGATCCATATAGAACTAATTGTATTGGTATTGGAATGGCATTGATAACGGTGGTATCGGCAACAAAATACTATATCATTGGTATTTGATCGGAAGTAAAAAAGTGATATTGATGCATTCCTATATCTGTTATAGAATTTAAATGCAAACCTGGCCCTGCTTCTTGTGAGCATGCTAACATTGAGCTTATTCAGGAAACTCGTTTTGCAGACATGAAAATCAAATAGTATAACAGAAAAATGTAAAAACATGTAAAAACATGTAAAAACATAGGCCTATATATAACAACAAAAACATATGAGGTATGACTAGAATACAAAAATTATGACTTGTTAAATAAACGAATAGCAGATGGCACAAACGATTTTTTAAAACGATCTGTTCTACAAAAAATTGAGTTAAGTCTAATGCCTGAGGGAAGAAAATGAAAAAAGGTATTTAAAGGATGATTAGAGTCATTCATAATAAATTTAACTTTCTTTTTCGTGAAACATGTGTACAATTCACTTGTGTTGTCTATTTCATTACATCCCAGTCTTCTAGCTGATTTTATAATTCTATCAAGGTTGTTGACATTCAATTTTGTTAAATTTCCATACCAACAAATAATGCAAAAAGTAATAACAGACTGTCTGGGAACCTGTTTTTGCTCCTGCATGTCGAGTTACACTCCCATGGCCTTGGCTGCCTTTTTGCACTTTGTTCCCATATACTCTTTTTTCTGGTTCAGAAATCTTGTGGTCGATAAAGTGATATCCATCTACAATTACACACACTTTATACTTAGAATAGATTGTCACTCCGAAAGAACTACGGTTTGAGTTCTTGAATGAATGAATGAATGACAGTCAATAAAAAATACATGAATCTAGTATTGCTGTTCCACCAAAGGCAGACCAGTGTCTAAATGAGCACATACACATTGCATTGAGAATTAGAAAGTCATTTAACCCCTCAAAAGTCACTTTCAGAATTATGATCTCATTTTAATAGGAGGTATTCAAATAATATCCAGATAATATCTTAGAAAAAATTGGGGTTCACTGCCCTGAAATAACTATGACAATATCTAGAGTCAATGAGTGTCAAGTTGGTAATATGCTGCCAAGTTTATATTTGTGTTTGGGTTCCTGGCTTCAAAAGAAAATTGTTCAAATGTCATAATTGCACACCTCCATATCTTGTCAACTGCTTCTAAGGGCACTTTTACAATTAACAGAGTTACATGGTCTGTAAAGTGCATCCATAAATATTGGCTAGAATTGTAGCTGTCTGAATCATGGTCCAGTGCTCTGTATGCCTCTTTATGCATTGGTTGTTACATTGTAAATTATTTGAACTTCAAAGGGTGCACATGAAAATGAACTAGAGGACAACTTGTGTATACATTTTTAAAATGTCATTGCATACATGTGTGCATGTGTTACAGTACATTAGTATTAATATTAATATTAATATTAATACTATTAATTTGTAATTACTTCAGACTGTTATTATTAATTAAATAGATTATGTTAACAAGGTAATAATAATTTGCCTAGGCTTGCCATATGACCTGTTCTTCCATAAAAACTTTATAACCATAAAAGAATGAGGAAAAGATAAAGTCAGTGAAAGAGGAAGTATAATTCAGGATTCCATTTGCCAAGTACAATGCCTGTAACCAATAAGCTCATCAGATCAATGTTATAAGGAAACAAGTTACTTCTTCCTTCTGTGTGACTATAAATTAGTCAATAATTCCCTTAAAAAAGTGTTAAGAGAACATTGATAATATATAACGTGCTGGTGAAATGTGGTTTATACTATAAAATACCGTCTGTTTCAAGTTAGAAAGAAGTACTTTACTATTTTCAGAAATGCCTTGCCGCTGGCACGGCATTTCTGAAAATAGTTGCCAGGTAGCATTCAAAGATGATTTCCCTCCTTTTGTTTTAAGAACAACTTGACCTACATCATAATAGGACAATATAGTAGAAGCAACCATATCATATGTACCCATACTTCCCAATTAATTGAAAAGCAAACCCCTTAATTAAAATTCCTTTAAATATGACACTACCTCATTATTTTATTTTTGTTGAACATACTTTAAAATATCCCAAGAGAGTTAGTAATGACAGTTGCTACAGATTGTCAGGTGGTAACTTCTTTTAACAACGCATGAAGCCATGAGATTTATAACAGGCATGGTGTATACATAGCTCTTTTTGAAATTGTACTTCTGTTTCTAAAGTTATAACATTTGGTCCAGTTGGCTGGTTTTTGCCCTCTTTTTATTTCAAAATGTTAAGGTCTCACAGACTCTCACTGAAGTTTTTGCTGATTTTTTATCTCAACTTTAAAATTCTTCCACTTAACATCTCCAAGACATGAAACAATTTTGTCTCCCAGGTTGGATATCACTTTGTGAAGTAAATCATAAAATTTAAGGGGCAAGGACAAAGTCGACTATAGAACCATCCATTTGGCTACCGGCCTACATAAATTAATATTCCTGCAGTTCCTGATTGGTAATTACATAATGAGTTGATGTCTTGGTCATTCCACCATATGTAGAATTGTACAACAATTCATATGCATGGAGTAGAATAGATTAACTACAGAGAGAAGCTCACATCATTATAGGCACTGACACATGGGATCACCAATACCATGGTTCATGTAGTGCAGTTTCATTTAGGATGGTAGTTGATTCAGAATGCTTATACTTCCCTTTGGGATGGTAACATGGTGTAAATTTCACTTAGGATGATAGCGTAGTAGGCCTGACATCTAGCATAGTGACATTTCATTTTGAATTGTATTCTGAGAAGGTGCTTTCAAGTTACATTCTAGATTGATTTTGTAAAGTAACTAAAAGAAGCTATAACTGTCACATATGTAAGGCACATATATATATAAAACAAACTATGTGACATCAATTTTTGTGTGATCACAGACTGTATGACAAACATGTAGGCTATAGGCCCTATAGCAAAATCGGTTGTTTGCATTATTTCAAAATTATTTTAAATGATATACAGAAAATGTCGAAAGCAAAAAAGCAAAGAAAAAAGTTTGATTGAAAGACTCTTGACACAAGTTAACAGACTGACTGTTATAGTATAACTGCATGAATGGTATTTTACTGAACACCACAGGAATCCTGTCTAATTTTGGTGATGAAAAGTTGAAAGCTAGAGAAGTATAGAATTAGTAGTATCCCTCAACAAGAGGAAAGTACATTTTGAATGCATCTATCAATCACTCAATCTTATTCTTGCTTCAGAAGTTTAGCATGCAAACCTGAAATAAAGTAGACTGGCAAATATTGTAGGTCAGTCCTGCAGGTTGCGTTTGCGTGAGCTGGTCAATTTCATGCAGTCCTGAGCCTTGACTGGACTATGGTTTCGCCAAGTCCAAGAATAGTATACTTCCTTAGGGTGTTTGGCCATGCCCATGGAAATATTTTGAATTCATTCATTCATTTATGCCATGTAATAATTATCATTCACAGTGCCAAATCGAATTCTATATATTGTATATATACACAAATCGTATGCATACATGTTTATTTCTGTACTCTGTGAATAGCTCCATGAACTGAGAAATGAAAAGATTCACTATCATGTAAATAACTTAAATGAAAGCATGTAGATGCAGGTGGAGAGATTCAATAGAACATCTATATACATATATAAAATTCACCTTCCCATATTCCTTTGTCACGGGTAATCTCAGCTATGGCTTAATTGACAGTCACAATATTTTGCCACAGTGTCCTAATATGGCCAGACTGTGTTTGTATTGCTTCAAATGTATCGAAACTTTCAAATATTTACTTATATAGATCAAAAACGATATCAATGCAGTGGGGCCAGCAGCAACAGCAGCAGCCAATCCCAGCGAGTGCTTTCACTTTCATTACGATCTTAAAATACCCTAGCACAGAGGAAGATGGGAGGAAGGAAGGAACAACAGATAGATAGATAAACAGATAGAAAGATGGATAGATAGATAGATAGATAGATAGATAGATAGATAGATAGATAGATAGATAGATATATAGATAGATAACGTGCTTCCAAGTTATTTTCATTCTATTTCACGTTATTAACTTCTGCTATCACACAAAATGCAGCCCCAATCCTTTTAAAGCCCTTCAAAATATAGAAATTACAGCTACAGATAGACAGACATGCAGCTAAACAGATAGACAGACATATATATAGATAGATAGATAGATAGATAGATAGATAGATAGATAGATAGATAGATAGATGGATAGATCAATAGATCAATAGATCATTAGATAGATAGATAACGTGCTTCCAAGTTATTTTTCATTCTATTTATCATAGAGATAGATCCATGAGGTTATTAACTTCAACTATCACTCAAAAATGCAGGCCGTATCATTTTAAAGCCCCTCAAAATGTAGGAATTATCGTTCTGAAAAAGTAATAGGCCTATAACTTCACACAAGGTCACTTCAAGGTGGTGACAACTGTTGAACTATGCGAGGGCAAGAAGGAGAATGATGGACTGGAGATGGATTAGATAGAAGATTGGCCTGCTGTGCATTTATTCACTATAATGTATAGGTTACTTAGCACAGGAGGAATCCACCCTTATGGGGCAAAGGACAATTGAAACTATGGCCCAGGTCATTTGAATGAGGGGTCTGGGTTTACAGATGGACATTATCATCATCATCATCATCATCGTCATCATCATACTATAAATTCATGGATGCTTTACTCTTCTCCACCCAAACTATGCAAGCCACACACTAGGTTTCCTTTCAAACTTTTCTACCATTTTCAATCCACACCTTCCTAATCATAATCCCACCCCACACTCTCTTCCCACTGCCGTAGTCTTGACATTTTGTAACTTGATAAATCATTTTGCCAGCAGGTGGCATTGTTGCATGGCTGTGACTACCTGGAATTTACTCTCTCATTGCCATTCTTACTCTCATCATTCCCATCATCACGAGTACTATGCTAGTACTGATATAAACCTCAATGAAATACAAGACATATATAGTACCAATGCCATAGTACATAATACAGTTATGCCAGCAAGTTTGCATACAATACCGTATGAAAAAAAAATCTATATTTTAGGTACAGTTGTAGTGTAACAACAATAGTTTTTGTTTTGCCAGGACTCACATAATATTAAAACCATTTCAGGACAGAATTGCCTTCGGGAGAGTTCTGGATTTTTATCTTGTTGCTGCATATTTTTCCATCCCAACTTTCTCACTGTAGATGTGTGTGAAAAACAGTAGCTGCTACTGTTCATAGTCTAAGAAAAACTTTTAGGGATATATACCATGCCCTTGAGATGTGATAAAAAACAGCTAATTTTGCTCCCTTTTTCTTTCAGTTTTTCACCAAGTTTCACCACAAAGAACCCTCATCCCAGACAACCCACTGTTCGCCCTGTTAGGGGACTGTAACATCAGGGGTATCGTGAACTACCCTCTTCAACAGACTGCTGAGAAGTGGTTGGAAATTTTAGTCACTAGGAATTTTACTGCTGTTTGTGCGTGAGTATACACAATTATAATAAGCTAGATATATTTTATTGCTGGAATTTAATTTTTTTCTTTTGATAGACTTTATTCAGATTTCCCCCAAAAAATTGGACTTTGAACAGATATCACTATGTTCAATCT